>CAIGQZ010032400.1:1562184-1573060 GCA_903798205.1 Danio tinwini
GTGTGTGTGTGTGTGTGTGTGTGTGTGTGTGTGTGTGTGTGTGTGTGCATGCACCTTGTATTCATCACGCTGTGGGGACCAAATATAATAGAATGCCGAGATGAGAAAGTGTACTTGAGTACACAAAAATTACACTTAAATACAATTAAGTACATTGTGAGCACTATGATAGTGCACTGACTTAAAATTTACAGTTAAATTTTAAATAATTAATAGGTGTGTTTCATTTGTGCATATAGTATATTTAAAAGTAAAATCAAAGATGTTTAGTATTGTATTAAACATGGTATAAAATACATTTTTATGGTGGCTTGAGAAAGCCAACATACTGTTATACTACATAAACTTATAGTTATTCTTTCGTCGTCGTCTTCTTCTTCTTCTTCTTCTTCTTTTTCTTAGACTATTTTAAGAACGCATCTCCTTCTAGACCGTTCATTTGATAACCACCAAACTAACTCCAAACCTCCAAACTATACTGAATTAGGTTGCTATATCTCTGACTTATGGTTTTCTGAAAACCGACCTGGAAAATTCTGAAAAGTCCTATTGACTTAACATTGGACCAAACTTTATGACCTCATAACTTTGCACCAGACTGCCATTACAGACTTAAGTTTGGGCTCATTTAACTCAGACTACCAATCTGCCAATCACTAATGGCCTTTCAACTTACTAGCCACATCCTAGCAACCACTTACAGCACCCTAGAACACCCAGGCAAGCACCTAGCAACAACTTAGCAACCACCTAGCAATGCCTTAGCAAACACCTAGCAACACCTTAGCAACTGCCTAGCAACCACTCAGAACACTTAAGCAACCGCCTAGCAACCAATCAGAACACCTTAAAAACCACCTAGCAACACCTTAGCAACAACCTAGAACATCTTAGCAACCGCCTAGCAACACCTTAGCAACCACCTAGCAACGCCTTAGCAACTGCCTAGCAACACCTTAGCAACCACCTAGCTACACCTTAGCAATCACCTACCAACTCCTTAGCAACCGCCTAGCAACCACTCAGAATACCCTAGCAAACATCTAGCAACAACTTAGCAACAACTTAGAACACCTTAGCAACCACCTAGCAACCACCCAGCAATGCCTTAGCAACTACCCAGAGCACCCTAGCAACCGCCTAGCAACGCCTTAGCAACCACTCAGAACACCCTAGCAACCACCTAGCATCATCTTAGCAACCACATAAAACACCCTAGCAACTACTCAGAACACCCAAGCAACCGCCTAGCAACACCTTAGCAACCGCCTAGCAACCACTTAGAACACCTTAGCAACCACCTAGCAATGCCTTACCAACGAGTCAAAATGCCTTATCAATCAACTAGCAACCACTCAGAACACCTTATCAACTGCCTAGCAACACCTAAGCAACCACTCAGAACTCTCTAGCAGCCACTTATCAACCACTCAGAACCTCCTATCAACAGCCAGCAAGAAACATGCCAATTTCTACTAGAAACATGGTAAACTATATGTAGTTATAAATGTTTCTAACTTCTTAAAAAACTACTTCAGTTATTTCAACTTTAAAACTACTTCAAACGATCAGACTAGGCTTTCTCAAGACACCATAAAGTTTGTCTACGAACTTTACTATCTAGTTTAAATATTAAAGTAGTATATTAAAGTTTTAATTCAACTTCATGGTGTCAAAATAGCACAGTCAAATACACTTAGTTCATCTTAAGTTTACTTTAAACAGTACTAAAGTTTAACTATTAGTACACTAAGTGCAAAGTTATTCACCAAAAATCGAGCACTTTAAGTACATTGTGGAAGTGCACTTAAATAAAACATATTTTAGTGATTTTTTTCACCTGGGTGAAGTAATCAAGTATTTTGAAAATGTAAAAATGCAGACAGCTATAAGCGAGTGTGTGTGTGTGTGTGTGTGTGTGTGTGTGTTCGTGTTCGGCTCTGTAGGTAGCCTGCCTTGATGAAGCCCAAGCTTGGAAATTGATGCTATATTATAAAAACCTCATGTGGTTGTCATTTACAGTTTTATCTCAGTGTAAGGTTCATAACCTGCCTTTTGCTCAGGGGAAATGAGCAATCATGTGGTTTATTAGAAAGCAGGAATGTGTTTAAATAAGGAATGTGTTTCATGTCTTTCTGAATTACAGGAGTTGTATTGTTTACAGCTCTGGAAAATCTTGTGGATCTAAATTTATAGGTATAAATAACTATTATTTAAAACATCAAATTTTTTACCTTTAAAACCAGTTTATGGTTTCTAGTGTTGTGGGATTAATTCTATAGGTGGTTTTAAAATGCCATAAATAGAAGGAAACACATTTCCTGCAGAGACCCATAGGGATGATTACAGCTTTCATTAAACCCAATTCAATTTCCAATAAAAACCATCACAAACTGCATGATTATTATATGATTATGAATGAATAATACAGCAATACTGGCTTATTGTGTTCTTCTTTGTAGCTGTTATTGGACTCATTTGTCATTTTGAGATAGAAACAAGACTTAAGTGTTTTTGGTTAGTTTTCCTCAGTCATTAGTTTTGTTTTATAAGTATTCTCGTAGATTTAAAACATTCTGATTGAACTGTGCACTGAAGGCATATTATCTGTTTTGAGGATGTTTTTTGCTAGTTTTCTGAACAAGTTGGAATTAACCTGGCTTTGTGTGGAGGATGAAGGAGCTCTCAGATTTCATCAGAATTTTTTTTTCTCCAAAGATGACACAGAGCAGGGGTCACCAATCTCGTTCCTGGAGGTCTGGTGCCCTGCAGGGTTTAGCTCCAACTTGCCTCAGCACACCTGCCTGGGTATTTCAAGTATACTTAGTAAGACCTTGATTAGCTTGTTCAGGTGTGTTTGATTAGGGTTGGAGCTAAAATCTGCAGGACACCAAATCTCCAGGAACAAGTTTGGTGATCCCTGACCTAGAGTCTTAGGAGTTTGGAATGAAATGAGGATGATTTAAACCCTTTAAATATGTTCTTCTCAGCAAATTTCAGTTTACTCTGTATTTCTTTCAGGTTAATCTATTTATTTTGAGAGGCCAATCCTAACCGAGATCATTTCATTTAGGCAGTCTCAAACTTATAGGCATCTTTGCCCATACAAATAATGATAAACCAAGTAAAAAAGTAAAAAAAATTATCTTTGAATTTCTTATAAAGACAGCAATGTTGTAATTAAGATCCCTGTTGTTAAAACGAATCCACTATAATGATTAAAAATGCTGTTCCAGCCTTGTAAATGTGTTGTTGTTTTGGTTGTCTGTATGATATACAGTTAAATGCTTATACAACCATAATAATAATAAATAATAATAATAGTCTAAAGTAAGGAATATAATAATTAAAGAAATAAGTAAAATAATAAGAAAAATAAATAAAAAAAGACAATTTTAGATAGATAAAAGTTATAGCTATACATAGAAAATAAGAACAAATGTAAAATATTGAAACAATAACAAATATTTACCACTTTAAAAACGTGAAGATGCAATACTAGTGATGCCACTGATTTCACAAAATCATGTTGTTGTTTTTTATTTGTGTTTTGGACAGACACTTGCTCTTTGACACATGCTTTGAAAAGGGTGCATTTTCAGGATCCTCAATGCTGATGTATAAATAAAAACTAAATAAAAGCCTATTAAATTGTTTTTATTTATAATTCAATTGTTTAATATTTAATTGTTCTATTTATATTGTTTTTAGTTAAGTAAATGTGTTGTGTAAACATTGTGTTAACCCTAAATGTGTGCACACATGCTTAATGTTAAAGATTTGCATAAAACATGGCCAAGCTAGTACAGCTTTTAATTTAATCCCTTTCTTTAGGTTGAAATGTTTAAAGTCACCATGAAATCAACAATGACATTTCTTATATTTATTGAATATTAGTGTTTTTTTTTAAACAAACTTTTATCTGCAATAGCAAACCACAACATCCAATTATTTCCTGAATGACAAAATAACACTCGGTCCTACCCCTTTTTTCATTTGATAAGTGATTGGAAATATCATTTTGATAAGTAACTTGAATGTACTTCTCAATTAAAAAAAAGACTCTGAATACTTTTATGTTGACTTTAAGATAAAATACCCTAATGACTGAATCTTAACAATTCACCCAGCCACAGACCCTGTTTCCATTGTGTTTTCAGTGATTCAGTTACAAGTGGTCAGCTGAGACCATTTCCACATGGCAGCAGGCATTCAAATGCATCTCTTGTGACCTCTTCAGATTTGATTGGGACCGTTTCCTGTAATTTCACTCTACGTTTTTTTTCAGGGGCTTTGTGTGGTGCATGAGCACTATGTTACATGGATTATGAGTAGGGTCAGATGGAATCTGCGGATGTTTTTTTGCTATTTCTGCTGAGAATTTTGGTAAAAAATCTGCAGATTTTTGCTGAATTATTTTGTGGGTATCACAACTAAAACCTTAATATGTGAAAAAATATATATATACATTTTAAACTTGTATTTAATGTTTAAAATGCAAATCCAATTAGATTCACTTTATTTGGTAAGCAAAGCAAGTCTCTTAATAATATCTGTTAAAAGACAGAAAATATTACTTTACAAACTGTATTGTACATAAATCAGATGAACATTTTCATATTAGTGAATAATATTACTGTAATTAATTTAAAAACTGAAAAATATATAGTTTTACACACATTTACTCAAGTAAATAAACAGAATTAATGATGGGCTAAAAATCTGTGGGAAATCTGCAGAATTCTGTGTGCGCAGATCCCGTGTGGGCCTAATTATGAGTGAGTAGAGCAACTGATTGAATCAAAACCTGCGTTTGGGCACAAAGATCCAGCAAAGTATGAAAAACTGTAGTATGGCAAAAACTGTTGGTTTTTAACTATAACCTAGAGTAAAGTTCATTTATTCATTCATTTTCTTTTCGGCTTAGTCCTTTTAATTATCCGGGGTCGCCACAGAGGAATGAACCACCAACTTATCCAGAATATGTTTTAAAGCAGCGGATGCCCTTCCAGCTGCAACCCATCACTGGGGAAACATCCATACACACTCCAAGAGTAAAATACTTGAATTAATCTCTTGTGATAACTATAGTGGCTGTGGTAATATAACACCTAATATAAACAGATGATCCAATACGGTAGTTTTACACAATTGTACAGTATATTATATTACAATACACTGCAGTTTACTGTAGTAAAAACTAAAGTATGTTTATTACAGTTTATCAGTTAACTAGTTAATACTGTAACATTTATTAACAAACTATTGTAAATATATAATCTATACAGTATAATGCACTTTACTATAGTATTATTTATCATGTGGGGATAAATTGTAGTTTGCAGTTGATGATCTTGACCACTTGATGGCAGGATCTTGATATTCTCTTAGGGGAGTGAGCTATTTATCTTCTAATTTCCTTCCACTCATCTGTGTGATCTTCATCAGCAGTCCAAACTTACAGAATCAAAACTATATTTATTTTAAAATGGTAATCCATCCATGAACAGCACTTGCACATGTGTTTTTAAAGGGATAGTTCACCCAAAACTCATCATCATAATTTACTCTACCTTCACTTTTTTCAAACCTGTTTGACTTTCTTCAATCTGTTTAAACACAAAATAAGTTATTTTGACGAAAGCTGAAAACCTGTAACCATATATAAAATAAAAACACTATGGCAGTCAATGGTTTCAGTTTTCAGCTTACTTCAAAATATCTTTCTTGTGTTCAACAGATGAAAGTAACTCAAACAGGTGTGGAACAAGTCAAAGAAGAGTAAATGACCAAATTTGATTGTTTAGGTGAACTGCCCCTTTAACCTAAGTGTTCATTGTCATTATTTTGTGCAACTTAAAGAGATTTCGTTTTTAATCTTAAAACTCTTTAAATTGCTATATAAATTTAATCAAAACTGTTCATTCATACCTGTTTAATATACATAATTATAGGTTATAATAATAGCTAAAGGATTGTCATATTTTTCACACAATTAACGCGCTCATACTCACATAAAAGAGCCTTGCGTTTAAAAAATGTGAATAAATAAAACATATGGTGTGGAGAAAGTTGACGTGCTTGATTTTCATTTTGTAAAGATACAATGTTCGTGTATGAAGGATGTTTGCTCTACAAATGCATCAGAGTGGCAGTAATGCACTGCTGTGAGGCTGGGCATAATCATGCACGCGCATTCAGCTCAGTTCACCCTCACTATCATCTGACACACACACACACACACACATATAAACGCACACAAAACGGGGGAGGCTCCTCATCTCTCGGGTGCTAAAAGGTTTTCCTTTTTTAACTGACGTGCGTCTAATTTCATTTCCGTTTACTACAAATATAACTTCGTCGTCTGAATGGCTGAGTCTTCGCCTATGTACTCTTGTGTGCTGTTCATTTTTGTCTTCGCTGGCCATGAAGCTAAATGGCAGTTAGCATAGCAGCGTCGCTACTCCCTGTAGCAGGACTAACAAAATTAAATCAATGAAAAGCCGCTTCAGGACTAGCGCTTAGATGAATCTGGACTGTTATAAACCAGCAAATGTCAAGAAGACGCAGCAAAGGTGCTTACGAGCGGAAAGACGATAGTTCCAGGTGCTGAGAAACAGTGAAAAGGAAAACGGAGGAGGAGGAGAAACAGCAGCAGCAGCTGGTCGGCAGCTAAAGTGAAAGAAAAAAAAACAATCATTCCCTGTGATGGCAAACGAGCCGGTTATCCTGAACGTTTATGATATGGTAAGTTCCTTGGAAGCAAATACAGACTACTCGTTTCATTGACGAAAGTGTGTAGTATTGGCGTTAGTTCAGCACATCCATTGGCTGCGTGTCAAAAATCTAGCGAGCTGTCTACTTAGGTAGCATTACTATGTATCGTTTGTACACAACGTTAGTCAGCTTACAAGTTTTGAGACGCAGAAAAAAATTAGCTTGCATTCATTTTAAAACAACTAAGGGATGGTTCACCCAAAAATTTACGTTTACTTATTATTTATTCACCCTCAGGTGGTTCCAAACATTTTTCTTTATTCTGTTGGACACAAAAGAAGATGTTTTGAAGTATGCTGCAAACGTGTGACCATTGACTTCCATATATATAGAAGATGAATATGGAAGTCAATGGTTACAGGTTTCCTGTTTTCTTTAGGAGTATCTTATTTTGTGTTAAACAGAAGAAAGCAACTTAAACAGATTTGGATAGAGGATAGAGTTTTGGGTGAACAATCCCTTTAAAGAAAAGAAAGTTTTATAGACTGAAGAAATACTTGGAAGCTTATCAGGTATGAAACAGCCATTTTATTTTTTTCATTAACTAAACATTTTTCCAGTCAAGTCAATGCAATATCTATAATTTGTATTGTTTATGATGTGACTGTCTAGCTGAAGAAGCTGCGACCTAGTTAATTCAACTGTCATTTCAATACAGCTGTGTGATCTAAGACAGCTGTTGAGGTGTCATTATAAACATTTACAGGACAACAAGAAAACAATTAAGTTGAAGGGATAGTTCACCCAAAAATGAAATCTGTCATCATTTATTCCCCCTTCACTTGTTCAAAGCCTATTTTGGTTGCTTCCTTCTATTAAACTCAATAGAAGATTTTTAGAAAACTGCTGGTAGCTGAAACCATTGACTTTCATAGTCATTTTTCCCCACTTTAAAAGTCGATGGGTCCCAGCAATTAGCATTATTCAAAATATCTTCTTTTGAGCCCAACAGAAGAAAAAAAAAACTCAAAGGTTTAAAGGACCACACAAGGGAGAGTAAATGATGAGGTAATTAAAACAATTTTAGTTAACTAACCCTTTAAATCGTATCACTTGAGCATTTGGACTCTGTCAGCTAATACTCTGTACTATAGCAGGATTGTTAGGAATATTTCATTAGAGAAAGTTCACTACCTTGGGCTTCAGAGAAAAACAACTGCTTTTCTGCCAAAGAAAACATTTCAAAGAACTCTGAAGAAACAAGAATTAAGCTTTGTGTGTCAAGCAACAAACTGGACTGGAGTAGTGGCTGTGGTTGGAGCCGAGCGACAGGGATTTCTCTTC
This sequence comes from Danio tinwini, assembly GCA_903798205.1. Taxonomy (NCBI): domain Eukaryota; kingdom Metazoa; phylum Chordata; class Actinopteri; order Cypriniformes; family Danionidae; genus Danio; species Danio tinwini. Next base: position 1,570,246 of record CAIGQZ010032400.1, read on the forward strand.
CTTGCTCAGAGTGAGATGATCCACCCCAGGTTTTCTATTCCCTGCTTCAACTCTTGAAGGTCCAATGATACCAATATTTACATTTTCAGGGCTTTTCCTGCATACAAATGCCTTAAAGGCATAGTTCACTCAAAACTAAAAAAAAAATATTATTTACTCAACATCTCACAAACCTGTTTGAGTTTATTTACTTATTTATTTTTTGTTTGTTAAACACAAAATAAGTTATTTTGAAAAATTCTGGAAACCTATAAACATTGACTTTCATAGTAGAAAAAAAAATACTATGCAAGTCGATGGTTACAGGTTTTTAACATTTTTCAAAATAATCTTCTTTTGTATTCAACAGAATAAAGAAATGCTTAAAGTTTTGAAACTGCTTGAGGGGTGAGTACGTTTTAAATTTTGGGTGAGCTATCCCTTTAAGGTTATCTATAAGATAGTGTGATTCAAAACAATGACAATCTTTGCAATTAGAAGATGTATGAATTACAGTCTCACTTCCGTTGATACAGATCAACAATTTTGATGACATCACTGTGCACTTCAGCTTTCTATCAGATCTTCTAACCAGGCGAAGGCTCTCTAGAATCTGAAGTGTTCCTCCCCTATACACTATTAATAGATGGTAAACCTGAGGCTGAGAACAGCCACTCGTTCACCCAGCAACTGTTTTCACATTAATACAATTACAATTTTTTTTTTATATAAATAATTGTAATAAAAAATCATTATGTGTTTTGAGTGAGTGCATGCTAAAATTACAGTTTTCTTTTCAAACCAGACTTGTCACTTCACTACTTTTATTAATATAAAGTAATGTAACTCCCAAGGTACAAATGCGTTGCGGACCTGAAAGGAGACTATAAATTGACTGGAAATATTGACTGTACCTTCTAAGTGTCAGTGATCACTGAGCGTCAACGTGAATAGTGCCCATTTAAAGATTCAGTTCGTCTCGTGTATCTGACCCCTTGAAACAGGGTCATGGAAAGTATACTTTACTAAACCTCAAAATAGCCCAACATGAGTAAATGGCCAGTGTTCCCACATAAAAATGAAGACAAGATATGTGAGTAGGCATGGGACGATAACCGTTTTCAAAGTATACCACGGTTTGGAAAAGTCAAGGTTTTCATACTGCCAAAATTTTCTCTAATACCGTTCCTAAGGTATGTGTAAGATTTTTTTTATTTACCTTTTTTTTAACAACAGCATCTCCTGCAGAAAAGATATCTAAAGATGCTATTTTAAATTGTAAATAAATCTGTGATTTTTTTAAACAAATGAAGACAGCAGACGTCAATGATTCATTTTCATTATTTAGCCTGGCACGTTTACTGCTCCAAAATATTATAAATGTTTCTCAAAATAAAAAAATATTATGTTCAAATGGGAAAAATCCTTTAGTTTTTTACACAGACATTTAGAAAGAATATACTTTAGAGCAGTAATCACTATACCTTGATACCATTAAACCGTGATATTTTTTATCCAAGGTTATTATATCGTCAGAATCTTATACTGACCCATGCCTATATGTGAGCTGCTTCAAGTTTCTTTTTTAAATGTCAGGTAATCTTAATTTGGATGGAAGTCACATTACAAGTTGTATCCCAGTAGCTTTTAAACCATACATGAGATTTACAGCCCTTTAAGGTGGAAATAGGAAATCTTCTTTGACAGACAAGGGGACTGTGATTTCTAAAGTGTAGTTTGTAATTTTGAGTCTAACTCATTATGAATGTGAAGTAGCATAACCACATAATATTCATGGATGATTATGTATGTCTTTAAAATTTGATATCATAAACCCAGGTTTTATCAGGACCACACGTTTGTTTGTTTGTTTGTTTGTTTGTTTGTTTGTTTGTTTTTTTATATTGTAATGAAAAGTCCGCTTGCGGCAGTTCCCATAGGAACTTATCCATGAGAGATCTCCCACATAGTTCATGTCAGAGCTTGACGATTTTATCATCTAATCGCGGCTCTATTGGCATGAGAGTACTCTTGCTGAAAATCACACTTAGTGCCAGTTGCTGATCACAGAGAGACTAATCCCCAGTTCTGTGATGAAGGATATGTATAATAAGCTTTGAAGTAATTGAGGCCAAAGGGATAAGTGTCTTATTTCACAATCCCGAATGAGGAAGAGTTGGAGAACTGTCTGTTTGCTCAGTTTCTTTCTTTTTCTTTACACACACAAACACATGTAATGTTTTTTTTAATTGTGGGGACATCCCAGTGTTTTAATAATACAGTGCAATCTGTATTTTCTATTGCCCTACCACAACCTTATTCTATTGCCCTAAACCCAACACTCAACACTTAACTATATCTATTTAAATTTTTACAAAGGAAAATATTAGTCATTCTGACTGATTTATGAGCCTTTTGATATATGTGGACATTGGTAATGTCCTAATAAGTTGCCTATAGTTAATAGGTATATCATACCCATGTCATTATGCACTTTTGTGTCCTGATATGTCACAAACACACACACTTTAGATTGCCAAAATACTTGCTATGGTGCATGCTATAAGGATCTTGGTTACTTTGCATCAGATCTTGGGACTTTGCATTGAATATACAATAAATATAGGCTTGGTTTGAATGTGTTTTAGTGTAAATAGAGTGTAAATCTAAATAGAGTCTAAAATGTTTTGAGTTCACACATACTGCCCATAGATTTTTGAATTTAGGGCACACGCACACGCACACGCACACGCACACGCACACACACACACACACACACACACACACACACACACACACACACACACACACACACACACACACACACACACACACA
>CAIGQZ010032400.1:1586870-1620944 GCA_903798205.1 Danio tinwini
ACACACACACACACACACACACACACACACACACACACACACACACAGTATACTCAATATAAAAGCCAGAAACTAAGCTTTTTTTTGCACTGTAACTGATGATCAACAAAAAAATCACAAACTTTACCTTTTCCCAAAAGTGAAAACCAGCAACAATCGAAACTGCATGATTATTTTGTGTCATGGCTTTGCAATAAAAAAATATAATTATAATGGAGTCAGTGGGGCAAAAACAGCCACTAACATAATGAATGAGTAGTCAATTTGTCCTGAGTGTATTGTTGAATTTTTGAAACATTCTAAAAGTCATTTTCCAAAAAATGTGTCAAAATAAGATTTGTCCCCAAAAATCATTCCATTTGCTGAAACGCAGAGAAAGTTGTGGCCAAATTAAGCCTCAAAATGACCCCAGAGTGGATGAAAACATCCACAACAGCACACAAGGGTTAATGTTTTTTTACAATCTGAGGGACTTTATAAAAATATTAATAGACTAAATATTCCTAAATAAACTAATATTCCAGCCCAAACTATTTTATATATAAATATTGTGGCATGGAAATTCAGCTTTTTAGTCAGTGAAAGTCAGGAAATTTGACATTTGGTTTAGAGTGGGAATCCTAAAAGTCAAAAAAACCTGATGATCTTCCCTCACGCCTCCACCAGATCCTATGCGGTCGAGAGATCCCACGCTGGGTAAACCGGCTGGCCTACTTCAGCTCCTGTGTGCCCTTCCTGCAGAGCTGCCTGCCAAAGGAGTGGTTGACTCCGGCCGCGCTGCAGTCCAGTGTCAGTCAGGAGCTCCAGGGGGAGCTGGAGGAGGCAGAAGATGCTGCGGCTTCAGCCTCCACACCCTCCTGCGCCGTGGCTCCCGCTCCAAGACCAGCCCGACACCAGCCGCGCCGATGAGCCTTCCATCACTACCCATTCCTGGATAGAGCTGAACCACCGTTTGTGCTGCCAACAAACCCTCACTTCTCCTCCTCTTGACACACACTAGCGGTTCACCAGATGGAAAAACCTCCCTCTGTGTTCAGTGCTTTACTTCAAGTGAGCGTTACGGGCCTGCAGTCCTTTATCAGTGTTTTCAACTCAACCTTTTTTTGGCCTTTTATGTTATTTTAAAAACTCAGGACTTTAATACCACAGCTCTGTTCAATCACTGTTAGTTTTTTTTACGCTGGATTGGCTTGCTAGCCTCTTACTGCTACAGAAAGCGCCTAATCAGTGACTTTGTATTTTTTAAATGGAGAACGTCTGTTTACAGATTTCCTGCGTTCTAGTCGGTGTATGATTGTGGTGTTGTGTGCGGAATTTGAAAGCCAAATCTCCACACTTTTGTACGGACACACACACACACACAGTTATGCCGCGGTGTGGTGACTGTGCCTGAAGATTTTTACCGTTACGTGCTCAGAGAGCTCTGCACTCTTTCTCTACAGTTCTCTACCTGTTCGGTCTGCTCTAGAGTGTGTGCAGACTTCTTATCCTACGAGACCTTCCTCGGACATTTTACACCTTTTTAGTTTTTAGAGTCTTCTATGTATTTGAGACGACATTTGTATTGCATTTTATGATTATTAAAGAAAATATACAAGCCTCTGTTTTTCAAACTTGAGTTTTTTTCTGAAATCGTTGTCTAGCGGATACAAAGCCATTCACTTTGAAAAAATAAATAAATCATTATTTAAAGGTCTCATGAAATTACAATTACATTTTTTTAGATGTTAATATCAGTATTATTAGATTTTAAGATGTCTATAAGCCAGTGTGCTCCAAAACAGTGACAAAATTCACGTTTAGAAGATATAAAACTGATATAAACATGTAAAGCTGTAGTTTGTCATTTCTGCCTAAATGGATCAACGGTTTTAATTACGTCACCACATACTAGTTTCTCATCAAATCGTACCCAATCAAATCCTCTCTAGTATTTGACATGCTCCGCCCCCTTCAAGACGCTTCTCATTTGCTTTTCATTTGATGCGCTTGAGCTTAACCACCCTCACTGTCAGAGCAGTGATAAAACAAAATGCTATTGGCAGTTTTTTTTTAAAGGGAAGGGGCTACACTGTCCCACCCTCTCTGCGTGTTTTGGTTGAGATTACGTCAAACATTGAATAAAAATGCACATTTCAAAACACTTCACAGGTTCTTTAAAGGGCCATGAACAGCATTGTGTTTTCACACCTCTAGTTTGAAAAAAGTCAGGAAAGTGAGTGAGTCAAGCTTTCTTAGGTGAGAATGTCGAGTGGCGAAAGAGGAAAGGGTTTGCATGAAAAGGGGAGCTTCAGTACGAGCACACGCTGATTTTTAGAGGCAAAACAAACACAGACGCAGAGGAGGAAGACTGACTACGTTTATATGGACGTCAGTAATCAAATTATTTGCCAAATTATTTATTTGTAGACTTTAACTGCAGTTTGGCACTTTCATTCATGCATGCCCCCTATGACAAACAAGATACTGGATGAGAGTATGAACTGCTGGAAGACCTCCGCATTTCTTGATAACTTTGCAATTACAGCAGATCTTTCAGTCCATAAAATTGTAGTGATATTAACGTACTGTAAACTTACTGAATAAATCATTTTGACTAAGGTAGGTCTTTAAAAACTGAAAGAGTACTGCTGACGATACTAACTTTGCCATCTGAATAAACATAAACAAAGAACATTGATCACACACTTACCAAATCCATAGAGACAAGACAATCAAACAAACTGGCTTTTTTTAAAAGAGACGAGCGGCAAATCTGGATTTCACCATTTTCAAATGCAAAAAGCTCTCGGATAAAAAATGTTCCTTACAAACATATTTTTGTTGCATGTTAGCAGACCACTGTAATCCACACGTGAGTCCGACCACATTACACCACTGTTACACACAATGCAGTTTATTGTCATATCTGCAAATAATAGTAAATTAAACATCTTGCTCAAAAAAATGCATAAAAAAAACATTAACATTAGTTTGCTATGAGGGAACGCTGCACAAAAAGAAAACTCCGGCCCCTCAGTATTCTGTTTCAATTGGAAGTACATCAGCATACCAATATGTCACCAACTTCTGGTTCCCGCATACCTTAAAGCAGGGGTGTCAATCTCAGATAATGGAGGGCCGCAGCCCTGCACAGTTTAGTTCCAACTCTGCTTCAACACACTCACCTACAAGTTTCAAACAAGCTTGAAGCACTCGATTAGTTTGATCTGGTGTGTTTAATTAGGGTTAAAGCTAAACTGTGCAGAGCTGTGGCCCTTCAGGAACTGACTTTGACACCTTTGCCTTAAAGGTGCTATAGGTGATCTGCCAAAATGCTAAACGGTTAGCATATGATCTTTGGACGGCAGGGGAGGCACTGTGTTTCAAAGCCATGTCTCCTAAAATCGCGAATGCGCGCTCCGCAACATGACAGCAGACAACCCACTAGTTCATGTCATTCGCCAGTTAAAAATGTAGTTAGTGGTTGGCCAGCGGTGTGCAGAAATTACACTCATTACTAAGCCATACTTGAATGCTTTTTCAGAACGAATATTCAGAGTAGCATGGTAAACAGTATAGGGAGGCTGTCATTGTTCAAAAATGAACCAATGTCAATATAAAGCAGGCTAGGCGGAATAGCGCTATTTACTTGTGATTTGTTGTCAAACTAAATAAAAATCTAAATTATCGATGCTGTAAAAGGTCCCATATGAAACTACCTTATGAAAATAGTCACATAAATCTTTCACCAGGAGATTTCAGTGACTGAACAACACTTCTGTGCATATAATCTATTTGTAACAACACAATCTACATCAGTTTTAGGGGACTAAAATAGTTTTAAAACAGAACATCACCTGTCTAACAGAAATACTTCAGCCATGGTGTCATCCTTCCTCCAGCGTGCAAAAGTAACTCCAATATTGATTCAGGATGTTAAAAAGTTTCAATTCAGCATTTGATTTTACTATGACTGTTACTGTCTAATGACTGTTACTGCGCTAATGGCGGATCTACGTGAACAGAGATGCGCAGAAGCCCAAATCTGCATTTGCTGACAGACAATTTGGGCTACTTATCGGAATTGTGGCAGATGTCAGCCCGACAGTATTTAATTGCTGAACATTTTTTTGTCTTATGCCTCACGCAGAATATAAAAATACATATAAATATATGTAGATCATTTACTTTAATTAGTACTATTGGAATGTGAAGAGACTTTTAATCAGCACAATAAAAAATGTTTTTGAAAACAATCACCTACTGCACCTTTAACTTCAAGTGCTGTAAAAATTATATACATTTTTTTTAGGTATTTTATGATATGTTGCTATATGGCAACAACGTTTAATAGTGAATCCAACTTAGAAATGTCAAATTTAGAACTTTCCTTATTATTAAAAATTGTGTTGTTTGTTTTGATTTAATTGGTGTTGCAGTATTAGAAGCTTCAACACAGAACTTATAAACTGATATTCCAACAGCTTTCATTCATCCATACTTTTTTGCTGAATATTATTAGAAAACAAACATAATATTGTATAACCTTGTATACAAAACACAGTAAATATAAATATTTCCTACAGTAAATATTATAACAAATAAATAACAAGTCTAACATATCTAGCTGCATCAGCATAATGTAGCTACTAGCTAACAATATTTTATACTATACTACAGTATATACTTTACTACGCCTGTCTTTCAGTATGTGGCTCTGAACTAACTTACCTGCCTAACTAACCTGACCTGCCTTGTCTCCATCACTGCTTTTATTAAATGTCCGATCTGCATCATTCTCATGGTCACTAAAACCCATCTCATCCTCACTTTCATCTGGAAGAGCCAGTTCTGTCCGTATCTTCTTTCATTCACTACAGAACATGGTGGTGCTCGCTAATGCACTGTTCTCTGTATTCATATCTCAAAAGTAGTGTTGCTATTAAAATGAGATTTTATCCATTAATTCAAATGCCATTAACATATGGCTAATCAACATTAAACTACTAGCATACATGTTGTTATTGTTACAACTTAAAAGATCACAGCTGACCTAGCTAGCTAGCTAAGCTATTGCAATATTGCACTTTCCACTATTGGACAGTGTTGCCATTTGGCAACACATACATTTGATCGGTTTACAAAAACTTAATTTGATACATTTTTGAGTTGTAAATATGTCATCATAACTTACTGAAGGGGATGTCTCAGATTTTTTTGTGGATCTGACATGAGTTGATGCTTTGTTTTTATTGACATTTACATTTGCATTCAGCAACTACATACAATAAACGCCAGTCTGTCAGAAATCGTGCCAAAGAAAAACACTGTATGTCATGTGACTTAACCTATAGTCTTCTCTTTCCAACAACAACAAAAAATTGAACGTTGGTCTTAAAGAAACAGCAGCAGGGAAATGAACATAAATATCATATCACACCATGTGGTAGAGGGTTAGGTGGATTAAGCATAAACAATGAAGTTGTCCCCCCAAAAATCTCAAGAATTATGTTGTTTCAGCTCATTTTAAATGAGTTTGAACATGCAGCCAAATATTTTTTTGTTTGTGAGTGTACTGTCAAAAAGCCACTTGAAACATAATGATTCATAAAGAACATGAAAGCGAGCAAAAAAAAGTTTTCAAATACTCTTTAAAATAAGCTTTAACAAATACAAAACCATCAGCCCCATCTCCTTAGAACCGAGTTAAAGTCCCTGACACTGTTTCCACAGTATCTGTATCCACAGTCTGCACTTCCCCCTGTGTGTCTGTCCTCCTCGCACAGCATGGAAAAGCTTTTAAAATGTCAGCCATTCCATTGGTGAGAAGGACCGAGAGCAACGGATCCACCAGCGGACCGAGATACAACAGAAGATCAGACACAAGTCCCAAATAATAGACATAAGAGCCTAGAGACAACGCGGTGAGCAGCGTATTGAGGACAAACGGCAGATAAAGCATGGTGTAATTACTCAAAATCACCGCCTGCATACCCAGAATCTTATTTCTGTTAGACACACATGCGGGACGTCTCGTACACCACAAGGCCCTGAAGGAATCCAGGAAGAAAAACACAAGGAAGGGCAATGGGAGAAGGAGAGAAATGGCAAACAGGATGACATATCCTTGGTACGCCAGGAAGAGTATTGCGAACGGAGCCGCCCAGATGGCCAAAGAAATCATGCTGGACTGCTTGAGTTTGACGCAGAAGGCGTTATATTGGGGACAGGTCACTAGCAGGTATCTTTCCTGAGCCACGCAGACCAGGAACACGATGTTGGAGATGATCCCGAAATAGAACATCAGGGAGGATATATCCATGTTGGACATGCTGAGGTGTTGGCCGTCCCCCGATGAGGATTTGGGCCTTCCGAGGATGTTGAAGATGTCAGACGCGAGCAGGCTGATGAGGTAAACCGGAGCTGCTTTGCCCGTTTTGGCTTGCATGCCCATGAGGTAGATGGAAAAGCCGATGCTAGGAAGCCCAACCGCAAATGTGATCCATCGGATGATCTCCTGGACGTTGTTGATGCTGATGGTGCCATTGTTGAGAAGCGCCGTGATATTATTGACCAGTATTCCCGTGGTCTCCATATGCTGGAGAATTGTACTGGTTCTTTTATTTAGCTTTACGTAAGATGTGATGAATATATCCCGGTTGATGCAGCTGGTCGTGTGCCATGTCAGAAAGTGATGCGGTAAACAGTTTTCGTTTGAGGAAAATAAAGAGGGCACGTTTATTCAAATTTTCAGTTATCGTGGCTTTTATGGCTCTTTTGCAAACTGTTCCAGTAAGCTCTTTCATTGCTGGTTTGTCAATGCAAATATGTTTTATCTACAGTATGGAAGCTCTTTTCTGAAGCACGTCTGTCTCTGTGAGCTGTGGGAAGTTAGCATATTTAAAAACGTAAGCAATAATTGATGACAAGACCATAAAATTATGTCATACTTTATTTTAAGGGTACAATTCTATATTCCATAGGTACTAATCATTCATTACTTAAAAACTACAGTGAGAAACTTGAAAGTCAAGTATGGTGAGACAAACTCATCTTCTATACATTTTCAAAAGATACACTGAAAAAATAGATAAAAAAAACATTGCTTGTTGTTTGCTGTAACACTATGAAGCGCTCTCCTTGTTTAGTCTTTCCGTATTCTTGACCCTTGCCTTGTTTCCTCGTTTATGTTGTTTTGCTGCCTGTATTGACCTCTTTGCCTGTGACCTCGACTATGCTTTTTCCACTACCCTCATTATGCAGTTTTTTCCTGTTTTGACCATTGCATGCCTGATCGTTCTTAATAAAACTCCATGTTGGATTCTCATTCTCATTTGATTTTCTAAATGTTTTCTTTTATTTATTTTTTCTAGTTAGTATAGCAGCATAGTCTACACAATATTTCAGCTTAAAAGTGGGTACATTTTTCACTGCCATTTATTTTACTTTTTTAATAAAATACGGATAAAGTAGTAAAACACAATGTAAAAATTAAACTGAGTAAATAACAATAATAAAATAAAGCAAATAATAGTAACAATTTTGTAAATTTATTAAAGTTATAATAATAAATGTTTTTTAAGGTAAGTGGTTGCAAACTATTTATATGGGCTGAATTTAAACTAATTAAGTTCAACATTACTAATTTAATAAGTTTAAATTCAGCCCATATAAATTGTTTGCAAATGATTAATGAGTCCCCCTATTGGACCTGTGGGCCAACCTGACCTCCCGCCGGTGCCCAACTCACACCTGCAGCTTCTCCACGGTGGACATCCAGCTTCTCATGCCTCCGGCGCCTAAACTACAGCTCCACACAAAGTTTGGCCAGAAGAATAACGGTCGTGCCCAACAGAGCCTGGTTTCTATTTAGGTTTTTTTCCCCCTTCACATCTATTGGTGACGATTTTTTTTTTCTCGCCACTGGCTTGCTGGGGACTTGTGGAGCTGCGCTTCGATGGATTTGCTCTTCAGTGTTTGGACTTTCAGCAATGAGAATTTAACCACACTGAACTGAATTAAACTGAACTTCAACTCTGAAATCTGGACTTTATTAGAACTCTGTTAAGCTGCTTTGACAATCTATATTGTAAAAGCACTATATAAATTAACATGAATTGAATTGTTTGCACCAGTTACCTTAAACATTTTTAATAAATCCAATGAACATTTTTCATTGTATAGTAGTCCTTTATTATATATTGTTTAGCTATTTTACTACTTATTTTTTAATTACTACTAGCTATTAAATATACACTAGTACCCACTCATTAGATACTACAGTATTACCTATGAAATAGAAACTACAACATATTTAATCGATATACTGTATTTCGAAACAACTACCAGTTCAAGAGTTCACACTTAGATATTCCTTGACGCTATTAGCAGGTCTGGCACGCTGTCCCAGAAGAAAACCCTGAGCTCAGAGATAATTGAGCATATAAGAAGGTCAGAGATCAGGTAGGTCTCGAGAGCTCCCCCTGGTAGAGGAGATGGTGGAAGGGAAGATTCTTCCAAAACGAAGATGAGGCAGTATGACGAAATCGGTCGATTTATTGTGGGCTTGAATCAATCTGATTTGATTATTGCTGATTACAGATGAGAGACCAGCCGCAATCAATAATATCACGTGCTCCTCTGGAAATTAGTTTGTAAAACTTCACTTAAAGGTGCAGTAGGTGATTGTCTTCAGAAACATTTTTTGTTGTGCTGGTTGAAAGTCTCTTAACATCTCAATAGTAATGATTAAAGTAAATGATCTAAATGTATTTATATGTATTTATATTCTGTGTGAGGCATAAGACTACAAAATGTTCATCCAAATAAATAATGTCGGAGCGACAAATAACTCAATTACAACAGGTAACTCAAACTGTCTGTCAACAAATTTAAATTAGAATTTCTGCGCAGCCTCTTGAGCAGACAGATACATCACTCACGCGCACCAGTGAAGCAAACTCTGCATCAACCTGAACTTCTTTCTGAAAGACCAATGTGGCCTCGTATGCATGAAAAGAAGGATAGTTTCTGAAAGGGCTTCTGCCAAAAATGTAGAATCAAAACGCTTCTAAACCCTGAATCAACATTGGAGATACTCTGCATGCTGGAGGGCAATATGACGATATGCAGTTCAAAACAACGATTTGAAGGGTGACACCATGGCTGAAGTATTACTTTTAGACAGGTATGTTTTAAAACTATTTTAGCCACACAAAGCTTATGTAGATTGTGTTCTTGTTTATGAATGGCTTTTTATGCACAGAAGTGTTGTTCAGCCATTGAAAACGTCCAGCAAAAGATTAGCTATTTTCAAGTTTATGGAGTTTTACAGCATCGATAATATAGTCAGTTAAATAGACCTGAGCATTCGTTTAGTTGATCAAGTGTAAAAGGAGCTGAAAACAAGCGATGTGCGAGGATCAGCGCGAACAATTGAAAAAAAAAAGTCATTAGTTGTCTTGGTAACGTAAACGTTAGTGTAATGTAAAAAATGACGGGATTTTTCTGTTTATAAGCATCTTTTTTTCTGATCTAATTTTTGTTTAGTTGAATAACAAAACATAAGTAAATGTGCTCATCCGCCTAACCAGCCTTACTGAGGTGAAGTTTGATTTACGTATATTCACACATTTGTTCATTTTTGACTGACAGCCTGTGACTTTTGTGAGTTTTGGGGAAATATAATTCCTGCACCCGCTGGCCTGTCAACAACTACGCTTGATAAAGTGCGTGTCTCCATAGAGTTTTCTAACTGGTAAATGACATGATCTAGTGTTATATCTAATCAGTGCGTGTTCGCCCGTTCATCACTTAAGCAGGCGTGGCTTTGGACGACATAAAATTTCTAAGCTATTATGCTAATGCTAGCATTTTGGCAGATCACCTACTGCACCTTTAAATAGATACTAGTACTGATTCAATAGATTGTAATACTTATCTTTTAGATAGCCTATTGGTTCTACATTAGAAACTGTTACCTGATACTGGTACTCATTCACTGGATAGTAGCTATTTAACAGATGCTAGTACTCATTGATTAGATACTGGTACTTATTAGATATTGTAGTCTTCCATCATAGATATATACATTAGATATTGCCTACTCTGCGCTTGTCTATTAGAAGGAATGCGTCAATAGAGCCGCCATTTTAGTACAGGGTAGCGCTCCTTTGAAATTAATGCAGGACCAAGGTGCAGTGGAGGAGTGTAGCCATCCAAAGCCAGAGATATACACACATACACATATATCTATGATCGGGAGTTTTTCCGCTGGTCAGTAAGCAAATATTTTTTTAAATTACGAAAAGTTATAATTTTACATTACATGGAAATGTATTATCCTCCCTCTCTGTTTAATTTGATCTAATCCGAGTCCTGAAACACACCCCTTCTCCTGCTTTCACTTCTCATTCTGACGGAGGGAGCGATTCGTTTGTGAGTGAATCACCGTTATGAATGACTTGTTTACAATAATACAAGTTTCTAGCACCGCAGCATTTTGTTGTTATATATTTTATAACATTGTTTGCTTATTTCATTCAACAAAACTAGCATAAGCCTAGAATTTAGTGCGAGTTGATGCTCCTTTGCCTTATGTTGAATGCAGTAGGTGACTGTATTATCATCAATAACATTACTTGTTAAGCACAAAAGTTCATAACATACAAAAACATAAAAAACGAAATCTTACCTATGAAATGTTCTGCCTTTGTGCTTTGTTTTCTTTGTTTGCTCGTTACTAAACCCGAACACAACGCTTAAGTCCAGCACACTGGCACACTGTCTTGTCTAGTGCGATTGAATGACTTTTGTCCTGAGAGCACTGTACAAATGTGGCGGCGCTATTGACGCATGCTCAGGGTCCCTATGTGATATCTAGTGTATATAGCTATGGTCTTCCATTAGCTACTTGTAATAATTTATTATATGAGCAACTCCATGCAAATGTCAACCTAGCCATAAAAAAATATTAAGTTTTCGCCAAAATATTGATTTTGTGTAGGCTTGTATTTTACAGTACTTTAGAAATACTCAAAAATGTCTCTGTCAATGTTTTTAAACTATTATATTTGATTTACCAAAGTCCCACAAGTGGCAATTTCACATCTGGCACATCCATAACGGAGAGATGTCACACCCATAACAAAGCTTTTTCCTTATAAATGCAAAAATGTCAAATAAAATAAAATCAATAATTTTTGTTCTATAGAGAGACATTTATCCTTTTGATTAGCATTATTTATTTTGTGTTGTGCAGTTTAATTCACAGAATTTCTACAAAGTATGTTGTATACTGTAAACTCGCATACTTTTTTGGTCACATCCATAACGCATCATTATTTTGCTCATTTAAAGTATAAAAATGTTTACAGATTGACATTTTTCTGCTCCCAAAACTCTGTGGTCAGTTGTTCTAGAAAATATAAACAGATGCTTCAATATAATGTTACCATATACTTTCACTGTGACTTTATGTTTTGAGTTTTTACTGCAAATGTCACATCCATAACGCTGGAATTGCTCATATATTTATATACTTGTATTCATTAGATACTAGTGGTCAATCATTAGATACTCATTCATCATCTACTGGTACTTATTCATTAGCTATTAGTGCTAGTTAGTACAATAACATTTCCCATTTTTGCCACTGTCTTCTATATAAAGCTCAATTCTAACTAATATGTATTTTAAGTTTGAGTAGTACATACTTTTATATACTAGTTCACTCTTTAGAGAATTGTTCTATTTGATAGGTAGTAGTACTTAGTTTTAGATACTAGTTTTTATATACTAGAACTTTTTCAGACTGCATGTAATCTTGGGTTATCGTCATTTTAAACACCAATTTTAACCCTGGGTTTCACACCTGAAATTTGAAATTGGTGTTAGCACCGCATTTTACCCAGGGTTATGAAACCCTGTTCTGGAGCAGGGTTAGCACTGGTTTAGTTTTTAGATTCAGTGTATTCTGGTTTTAAAATGACCCAGGGTAAACAATTTCAAGTGTGAAAAGCCCTAGTAAATACAATTAGTTTCTCAGATACCTAATACATTGGTTATTTTAAATTTTACATGCCAGGTTTTATTTTATTATTGGATGCTACTTTTTACAATCATCAGCGATCAAGTCCTTATAGATCACTGAGGGACATTTACCATTAACCGAACTACATTTCCCATCAGGCACCTCACACACACACCAGTTCCGGATCACTCATGATTGCACACAGCTGAAGCTTGTAAGGACTAACCAGGATTATGACCAATTAACACTATGAAGCGTTCTCCTTGTTTAGTCTTTCTGTGTTCTTGACCCTTGCCTTGTTTCCTCGTTTATGTTGTTTTGCCGCATGCATTGACCTCTTTGCCTGTAGCCTCGACTATGTTTTTGGACTATGCTCATTATACCATTTGTTCCTGTTTTGACCATTGCATGCCTGACCCTTCCTAATAAAATGTTGGATTCTTAACTCCGTTGTACCCCAACTTCCATTGGTTACACTACTCTACTAGTCAACAGCCGGTAGTACAAGTTAAAACATTTTAATTGAAATAAAAATACATTAAAACAAGCAATCATTGGCATAATAATTTATTTAAATTAATTCACTCACATTATGTATACACGTAAGATGGCAACACATTCAATGATACGTTAAGCAATGGTGTGCGTTTGACACAGTTAATACCTTACACGTAACAGAGCAAACCACTGCAGACTTAAGAACACTTGAATACTGACAATCTCATGTAGCAAATATACAACGATTACGGTTAAATATTGTCTACCGTCCTCTTTATTGTTGTTTTGCCTTGTCCCTGCTGGGACTTGTTTGATCATTCACTCTAAAAGGACAACTGTATTTTTTTGCAAATGCACAATGGCGTGGCACGTTCAGGAATTGCAGTCAAGCACACAGGGCTGTTAAATCTTTAGCTGTTATGGTAAATTTCAAAAGTGAATGGGCATATTTTCTGGACTGTTTTGTGTGTAATAATATAATTAAATAAGAATTAGGGTGAGTGTCCATCAAGTTGGTGGATTCACACCAGACTCGAACGAAGCGTGAGTGATTTACATGTTAAGTCGGTGTGATTCGCGCAAATAAGGTGGTGCGATTGAATGATTTCAGCGCAGAAATGAGCATTTTGGGCATTTGAAGCTCATAAGGCATGATTTTTGTGAATGGGGCTGTGCAGACAATGTGATTCAAGTAAATGACATGACTCCAATTAAGCATTTTGGGTGTTTGTCACTCATAAGGCATGATTCACATGAATCGCTCAAGTTAAAAAATTGTACTTTGCCGAAGATTCGCACCGTGTTAACCAATTAGGAGATTGTTCTAGTAGAGGCTGTTATCCAGATTAGAGCTGAAGATCTTTGCCCAAACCTGAAAGAACCCGACGGGTTCGGGCTTAATTTCAATCATTTTAGACAGGGTCGGGCAGGACTCGGGCTTGTGCTCTGGCTTGCATGGTAAATGAACAGTCATGTGATGCATTTCGATTAGTTTGAGAAAGTAATCAAATTGTTTTTTACAACATTAAAATCCATCCCTGCAAAGGTGAAACAAATGATGACTGAGAAGTCAAATTTTGCGGAGTGGGAAAATGTACAGCAAGCTGACAGGGAAAATGACGAGGTCACTCGCTACATTGAAACTGCTGTCATAGAAAATGAAATGGATGTTCTTGGCTGGTGGAAGATCACCAAACAATCCTACCCAAAACTTTCAAAATTAGCCAGATCAGTAGTACTTCTGTATGCATCACGCACCATCAGTGAGCGCAGCACCGCACTAAAGCCATCGACAGTGGATTCAATCATGATCTTGGTGAGTAAAGAATTTTCAAATCATAACTAAATATTAATTAAATCTTAAAAGCAAAATGTAGTCAGAGTACATAGGCTAATGTCTGCATTATTCTTTTAATATTCAGCTTTACCATCGCCTTATTGTGAAGAGAAGTGGCGAAACTAATCCTGCAGAGCCTTTATCTTAATTTCGTTATTGCCAAATACCCATCATAATTTAGAATTTATTTGAATTTAATTTGTTAGGAAATGCTTATTTTTAATGGTGTGTTGGCCAATTCAAAGGCTAAGTGTAGCCTATGTACCTAGGTCTATTTAAAGTGCTGAGATGTTATGATGTTACAGAGGACTTATTTCATTTCTTTGTTCCAACTCCTAAGTGGCCTATAGGTTTGTTAAAAATAAATTATGTTAAAACACATTAACAACTCATTCATCACACTTCTTGAACAAAAGGCAAAAGAGCAGTGTGTATGTGCACATTTGAATAATGTTGGGCAGTAAACGGGTTCAGGCTTTTATAAAGCTATCAATTAAAATGTACTTGTCGAGCTTGGACCAAATTCTGTTGGGTTCAGGCCCTATTGATTACAGCTCTAATCCAGGTGCAGCTCCTTTAGGAGTTGGTGAAACTCAACCAAGGCTGGGTGTGCCTCTAAAAGATGAGATGGACCCAGAAACAGTGTCGATTGAGTCCATGGTGTTTTTCAGCCTTCCGTAGCACATAAAGCAAAGCTACCCTCTGTTACCCATGTAAGCTTTTTGCAACAAAACTGAAGCAATTTTCTGTTGTGAAGTGATATTCACACAGAAATGAAGCAAGTAAACTCAAGGTTCAAGCATATAATTATGGACAAATAGCATGATTTACTTGCGCAAGGCGCGTCCAGTGTGAACACCCTATTAGAGTGGCTTACTGTGGTATTGGTAACCTAGCAACACAGTAAACAAAGCAAGCATAATGGAGACAGCTAATTAGTCACGTGGTTGTATTTTTAAATTTCCGCTAAATCAGAGTTTTCATTTCACATTATTCAGATTTACTATTTTTCGCACAACTCCAAAAGCGAGCATAAAAAAAATGTTTTTTGGAATTTAAAGGATGCAAAGTCTTCTGCCCTCACATTAATCTTCCACTGACATTGATTTTAAATTGAAATCTTAATCTCCTCCACAAAGATTAGCAAAACAACCGTCAATAATACTGCCAGTTCTCGAGAGGCCAACTTGATTTTTGCATTTTCTGATAGTAACGCGAGCAGTTATTGTGTAATGCAAAACCAGTGGCGCAATGCTGGAGTGCTTAGTGTAGCAGAAAGTTGCTTTAAGGTTTATTGTTTTGACTGGATTTTACTGCAATGCAACTGCCAAGTGGTTGCTAGGTATTCAGTTGATTGTTTACTGGTCAAATCATGTGGCTCCTCTTCAATTTATAGTGTTATTTTTTCCTGTTTTAATTTCCATCGCCTGAAAATTGTTGTCATGATAATTTAAATAAAAACATACTGTATATGGTTTGAATTTAAAATTATCAAAGGATTAATGGTATTGCAAATCAGGAAGAGAAAGACAAATGGTAAAAAAAATAGTTCACTCAAAAATGAACATTACAACAAGCAGTTGTAAACTTTTATAAACGTCTTTCTTCTGCTGAACACAAAACTAAATATTCTGAAGAATGTTGAGAAAAATGACGCACTGACATCCATATTAGGAACAAAAAATACTATGAAAGTCTGTGGGGTTTTTTTTTTACATTCTTCAGTATATCTTCATTTGTGTTCAACAGAAGAAAGAAACAAATGAGTTTCAAATGAGGAACAATAAGAGTAAATAATCACAGTTTTCATTTTTGTGTGAACTATCCCTTAAAGTAAAAAGCAGCAGGGGTCATGCTGTATCATCCATCTCATGCCATGTTTAAAGTCTGATAGTTAAAATGTCCTCAGCATTCCCTTTTTACAATTTTGGGCTTTACAGATGCTTGTGTGAGCTACAGTAATGAAGCAAGTATTGTTATTATGGTTCTTGGTTTGTGTCCACAGATACTTGTTGTGTTTATATTCTCATGTTTTGGATACTGACTTTAGGTTTGGTCTTTTTGGTTTGCGTTCAGGTTAAGTCTGGAGAAGGCGATGGACTCTGTGTATTTGTGTTTGCGAAAGCACCAGCCGATGCACCTGCTCCTGTCCTCGAGCGCAGGGCATCATCACACGACCCACTAACACAGCGTCTCCTCTCTTCTCCTCCTTTGCCTGACAGCAGAAAGAGAGAAAGAGCGAAAGTTGAATGCACACCAAAACAATGTGGGAAAAAAAACCGTTAAATTGTGCGTTTAGCCCACCTTAACAAAAGAGGTGCAGGGAAAAGTGGCAAAATCAGACGAAACTTGAGCACCAGGCCTGTGAGTCACTACATGTTCAGCAACCTCATCCTTTTAAAGAAATAAGTTGTACGTTATTCAAGTAAATACGAGAAACATTACTGTGAATTTTGGGACATTTTTGTTTTACCTTGAGCCTATCGAGTGTGTCATTGAGTGACTGCAGTCGTGCTGTTTGCTCTAGGAGCTGCGCACTGGGACTCACTGTTAATCAAAACACAACAAAAATAACAGTGAAAACAACAGAAATCTTCTTTTAAAGGTGTATTTTGTATAAAGGTTATTTTTCTTGTTTAGGAAATGTTCTGTATTTTTAGAGACTAACACGCAGAGATGGCAAAAGTACACACATCCTTTACTTAAGTAGAAGTACAGATACTCATGTTTAAAACGACTCTGGTAAAAGCAGAAGTACTGACTACACTTTTGTACTTAAGTAAAAGTAAAGAAGTACCGCCTCAAAAATGTACAAAAGTAAAGAAGTAAAAAGTACTCATTTCAACCACAGTCCAAAGACATGCGGCATAGGCGAATAATAGGTAACTAAATTGGCAGTGTGTGTAAATAAGTGTGTGTGTAAAAATGAGTGTGTATGGGTGTTTCCCAGTGCTGGGTTGCAGCTGAAAGTGTATCAGCTGTGTAAAACATATGCTGGAATAATTGGCGGTTCATTCTGCTGTGGTGACCCCTGATAAATCAGGGATGAAGCTAAAGGATAGTAAGTGAGATAGGGAACTAGGTAACTAGACCTCATATCCTATTGATACATTAATATAAACTAACTTACATTTCCAATTTTTAAGTAAATCGTTTGTTGCCAAATTTATGAAAGTAGCCAAGCAGCATCAAACCCTGCAATATAGCTTAACAACACTGCTTAAAAAAGGCTCATGTATCATCATCCTGACACAAATTCACAGCGTTCATCATGTAGTTTTGCAGCTGTTTGATCAAAAACAACAGCTGCCATTCATGTTCATACACTCTAATAATAATTCTGTAGGCCTGTCTATCTTTATAAATAATGTCTTACATTTTACACTGAATTCTGTCCAAAATATATTGCATTTTTTTCTTTTGCTAAAATAAATACTTATCATATTTGACTGCAAACTATTTTTTTCATTAGGCTAAAGCTCTGCATGAGGAGCTCTCATACATAACCCGCTATTTCAGTGTTTTTTCAGGTATTGTGGTTATTTTATTTAACAGATTAATTCTGTTACAGTTTTTCTCAGTCTTTGGTCCATTTCTCAAATCAGAATTAAAATTCTCAAAACTTCTGTTCAATCTTCAGATCATCATGTCACTTGTGCACATCAGAAAAGCAGTTTCTCATTATGAACAAGTTGCAAATGCTTTTGTTCATCCATGCAAATAATTATGTGCAACTGTCTGATGTTTCCTACATTATCAGTTGCTTATGTCATGTTGATCAAAATGTATTGTTTTGGTCTCTGTTGAATAGTCTCACCCCTACAACATTTAATCATGTGTTAATAGCATTTACATGTTGTCAACAAGTTGTTATAATATTTTGTCATAATGCATTTTTCTATAAATTTCTATTTGACTTTTTTCCTAAATCTGACTACAACTGGTACATTTCTCCCAACTGAATGTTGACTTTTTCTAATTAAGGTCTAAAAGGATAACATTGCCATATTTACACCAGAACAGCCCTTCAGAGTACACTGTTATTGACAACATGACTATTAAGTAATGACACAAGGACATGTCATTCTGACACCACTGACATGTTCATCGACACAGAAATTTCGTTTTGAGAGAAGAACTCAGGATTTTGAGCAGGAGACTGGCTTTTGCAGGTAATCTATGGTGTTTTGCTTTTTATGTGTGTTGTTTTGAGAGATGCACTTAGACCTACTGTTTTACAAATTTCAGTTCTGATCTGAGAAATGTGCCGAAGTGACTAAGAAAAACTAATACATTTACTATATGTGAAAAGCATGCGCATGATCTTTTTACACGTGATCAATTCAGGATCTTTTGCAATATTATTTTTATTCATAAATTGCCCAGTATAGTTACTTTTGTTGTTGTAAAATATTTGTTGAAAAATGATTAATTGAAGACAATAGTATAGGCTTATATGTAAAATATAGTCAAAAAATAATCAATAAAAACTGAAAAACATCATAAATTCTGTATTAGGAAATATAAACTTTTTAAGTATTTGATTGTTTTAGTAGTAAATGTAGAAATATGTACAACTAAATTTACAAAAAAAAGGCCCTATTTTTCGCAGTATTAGATTGAAAGACCAGAAAAACCAGTGCAGTATAATCGAAAGTGGACAGAAGGCTTATAAGGATTTAAACGGCATGTTTTTGAACTGGAATGTGTCTCTCTTGTTTACCTGTGAACCGATTGAGCAAAAGGCGTCTTATTACTCTGTGCACTTATATTATAAAATGCACTTATATTATTGCGCAATGACAAGAAAAATATAGATTGCGCCACCAAACCCATGAAAACGAAAGTAACGACCGTGGTTTAAAATATGTAAGAAGTAGAAAGTACAGATATTTGTGTAAAAATGAAAGAAGTAAAAGTAAAAAGTTGTCAAAAAAAAAAAGTAGTGGAGTAAAGTACTGATACCAGAAAAAACTGCTTAAGTACAGTAACAAAGTATTTGTACTTCGTTACTTCCCATCTCTGCTAACACATAATTTTAAGTTACAGTTTTTCTCAGTGGCTTTGGTGCATTTCTCACAACACTATTTACATTTGCACAACAGTTCATGCATTTCTCAAAACAATTAGTACAAACGGCAAAACCTAGTGGATAACCTGCAAAAGCGTGTCACTTGGTCAAAATGAATAGCTCATTCCTCAAAAGCAGGTATTGATGTCAATGAAAGTGTCAGTGTCATCAAGATGAAAAGTCCTGACACCATCGTTTATGAACAAGATAGTCAAATGGCTTTGTCATGTTTTCATTATGACACTTTACTCTGTACATTTTCCAATGCAAAAAAGTCCGATTTTGGTGACACGACCTGAAAATGCTCAAGACAGCAGCTATATACTATTTGCACAGCCATTTGAAAACTACAGTAAAGTTAGACATCACTGCATTTAGTGAGGTACCTGAGTACAAGACACTGAGTATGTATGTTTCACATGTTTACTGCAGATGCTCTTTACAATTCAAATGTATTCACAGCATTGTGCAAAAGAATAAATACACTCTTATTTACAACAAACATAAACTCCCTTTGGGTAGAGCTGTGCACAACTGTAAACAATATTGCAGTACATATTGAAACTGAACCTACAACATACACAGGTCTGTAAATCATTCATCAAATTGTTCAATTTAGAAGACATTTTTAGAAAAAAATATGTTTTTAAATAAAATTTGCTTGACAGATTTTGACAACTAGTTCACCATGTTTGTATGTAATGACTCAAGTAATGAAATGAGGACTATTAGTTTTATATGGAATGTCTATTCAGCATTCACAAGTTTAGTTAATTTTGACACATGACATAAGCAAATGATAATGTTATAAAGAGCAGTGAGTTGTATGAAAGCAATTGATGCATGTCTAAAAGCATTTGCAATTTGCTGGAAGGAATGAGAAACTGCTACTATGATGTGCACAAATGACTAATTGTTTTAATAAATGCATGAACTGTTGTGCAAATGTAAATAGTGTTGTGAGAAATGCACCAAAGTGACTAAGAAAAACTAATATTTACCGATTATTCCTGTAAAAATAGGGAAACAAAAATTTAGTCAAATAGTTTTTAGTGAAGATAGTAATCATGTGAAGATTAACGTGAGGTTAATAATGTCAAATAATAGCCTACTGTTTGTAGGCCGCCTATAATGCATGAACTGTAAACTATAAAATGTTTATTTTACTACTCTAGCAATGTTGCTATGCTAATTGTTACGTTCACCAGTGATCTAACGGCTGTGGATCTTTGGAGAACTACACACACACACGCTACTTTAACGAACTACAACTCCCAGCATGCACCTCACATGCCCGGGTTCCAAATTATGACTGATTACACTCACAGTCAGAAGATCATTATGGACTGATTTCAAGGACTATAAACTCAGCACACACAGACACATCATTGCTGAGTCTTAAACTGTTTAGTGAGCATCATGACGGGTTTCCCTTTGCCTTGCCATGTTTGACTCCTTTACTTTCTTATTTTGTTTGCTGCTTTTACGATTGGGATTATCTGTATGCACCTGTTTGTTCCTGTTTCAACCTTTAATTGCGAGACGATTCTCTTCATAAACTGCTATTTGATCCTCAAATTTGCTGTGCAGATGTCCTCACATGACACCAGCCTTGTTTTTGTTATTAAATGATAACCAAATGTGTTATTTGTAAAAAAAAATAAAATAAAAATTTGATGTATAACCTACATATCCTAAAAATATTTGTTAAACTATATTATAGTTTATAGTTATATTTACAGTGTTTTATGACAACAGCAATTATTTGTACCTAAGTTTTTTTCATCATTCTTTAAAATATTTTTTTCCTGATTTAAATGTATGTTAAAAGTGGAAAAATTCATGGATTATTTAAAGATTTCATGCATAATTACATGAATTAATCTGTATAATCACATTAATTAATGTGTATAATTACAGTAATAATCATTATAATCACATAAATAAATTTGTATAATTGCATTAACCTGTATAATTACAGTAATACTCTTTAAAATCACATTAATTAATCTGTATAATACAATAAAATATATATTTACAGTAATAATTTTAAAATGACAGCAATAATCTGGATAATTGTAGTAATAATTTGTAAAATGGCAGTAATTACCATTTTCCCCCCATTTTTTCACAGTTTAAATGCAAATTCTCAACATTAATAAACTGTCATTTAAAGGATTTTGACTGTAAAGTATCTTCTGTATTTTTACAGTTTTTGCATGTAATTTTGTGAAATGTTTTTTTTTTTTTTGTAATTTAACAGAATATCTCTGAAAGCCAGTCTTTTTACAGATTTTTTTTACAGTGTAGGAAAAGAGGTGTTTTTTAGTTATGCTGAGGTGTGAGTGCCATGTGTGGTGAAAGAGGGAAGGGTTTGCATAAAATACAAAGACCATGAGAAAGTTGGCAGCTAGCTCTCTGCAACTCTCACATGGTCGCCCACTGAAGCAAGGCAGGGCTACGCCTGGTCAGTACCTGGATGGGAGACCACATGGGAAAGCTAGGTTGCTGCTGGAATGGTGTTAGTGAGGCCAGCAGGGGGTGCTCCAGTATAGTGACGGAGACTCTACGTATACTGCTCAGTGAGTGCCGTCTTTCGGATGAGACGTTAAACTGAGGTCCTGACTCTCTGTGGTCATTAAAAATCCCAGGATGTCCTTCAAAAAAAGAGTACGGGTTTAACCCTGGCATCCTGGCCAAATCTGCCCACTGGCCTCTGTCCATCATGGCCTCCTAACTCTCCCCATATCATAATTGGCTTCATCACTCTGTCTCCTCTCCACCAATTAGCTGGTGTGCGGTCTGGCGCAAAAATGGCTGCCGTCGCGTCATTCAGGTGGTTGCTGCACACTTGTGGTGGATGAGGAGATTCCCCTCAATGTGTAAAGCAGAAAAGCATGCATATATAAATGCATATATAAATGTAAGGAATTACATTTAATTCCTTACATTTATTTACATTTATATTAATAATTCATTAATGTAAGGAATTATTATTATTATTATTATTATTATTTGGCCACAAATGTCATGTTGCACTAATAAAAATGTTGATTGTGTTGTATTATATATTGCCCACACAGTATTGTAGTAATACTATAGTAAACTACTTACTATCATAACTTTTTAAGTATCTTACATAGCCGTATGAATAAACAAAGTGTTTAAGCACACACCAAATTTTGTGCAGACAGTAAAATCAACACAATCTGCCTTATACGCTCAATATCCCAATCATGGGGAAACGGGAAAAAAAGTTTTTCTCATGCATAATAATGAAGTTACATCTTATTCATAAAAGTGCGCGGTGATCAGATCAAACCTGCTCTTTCTCATGAATGAACATACAGAAACTGTCAAATAAAGTTGTTATTTTGGTTTTATGTGTGCACAGAAGTATTCTCATAGCTTGCTTATCTTCGGATTGAACCACTCAAGATGATCTGCTTGATTAAACAATGAAGGCATACGGCCTGTTTTAAGTGAGATTTTTTTGTATTTTTCTAGACTTCGATCAAGTCTGGAATCTTGCTGTATATGGAAGGTCAGAGAGAGCTCTCTGATTTCATCTAAAATATCTTAATTTGCATTCCAAAGACAAACAAAGATCTCAGGGGGGTTTGGAATGAATGACAATGAGTAATTAATAACATAATTTACATTGTGAGGTGAAGTAACCCTTTCAATTGAAATGAAAACACACCTGGAGATCTCCCAGTGATGTCCACCACTTTCACATTGGCACTCATTTGGAGCAGCGTGTCCAGCAGTTGGTCAGTTTTGCGGTAGAGGGCGCTGGACAACACCTCAGGTCTGCATCCCTCTCGCCAACCCAGCTTTGGCACATTCAGAGGAGGGAGAGACGCCAGCTGAGCACGCATCTTCTCCGCCTGCGCACATGGAAAAAAAAAAAAACAAAAACAAAAAGTGTAAATAGACCCTGTATGCCTGGACTGGAGGAATGTGCTTACAGGGAAGTAGGAGAGACCTTCAGTCTGTTGTTTTCATTCTTCAAGTGCTTTATACTGAGTCTCTGAGCTTCAATCTGCTGAGTGAGCAGTGGAGAATCAATCACTTGCAGTCCTGCTGCCGCACACACACCTACAGTATAAACACACAGATAATTACATGTTAACTGTAAGACAGAGAAGACTGATGTATTTCTCAAATGAAGAATTACTGTAAATGAAGAAATGAATGCTAAAAAAATGGATGAAAACTTCAATGGAACTTTATTAAAGACAAGAATAAAAAATAAACATAAAACAGCACAACTGTTTTCAACATTTATAATAAATTTAAATGTTTCTTGAGCACTTATTATGAAGTCTGAAGAATCATGCAAAGACTGGACAAATGATGCAGAACATTCAGCTTTGACTCACAGAAATAAACAACATTTTAAGATACTGTTTAAATTCATTCATTCATTTTCCTTCGGCTTAGTCACTTATATATCAGGGTGGAATGAACCACCAACTGTTTCGGCAAATGTTTTCCAGCTGCAACCCTGTAGTAGGAAACACCCATACACTCTCACATTCACACACACACTCATACACAATGACCAGTTTAGTTTATTCAATTCACTTATAGCAGGGGTGTCCAAACTCGGTCCTGGAGGGCCGGTGTCCTGCAGATTTGATTGTCCTGCAATATTGCTTACTCCAACTTGCCTCAACACACCTGCAAGGATGTTTCTAGAAAGCCTAGTAAGAGCTTGATTAGCTAGCCCAGGTGTGTCTGATTAGGGCTGGAACTAAACCCCAGGACCGAGTTTGGACATGCCTGACTTATAGCCTACTGGCCCAGCCAGGACTCGATCCTGCGACCTTCTTGTTGTGAGGCGACAGTGCTAACCATTAAGCCCCCATGCCATCCCACTGTTTAAATTAAATTTTAATCATAATAATATATCACAGTATTTTGGATCAGGGGCAATGCAGTGGGTAGCACGATCGCCTCACAGCAAGAAGGTCACTGGTTCGAGCCTCTGCTGGGTCAGTTGGCATTTTTGTGTGGAGTTTGTGAGCTTGTGGGTTTCCTTCGGGTGCTCCCAGTTTCCCCCACAGTCCAAAGACATGTGGTATAGGTAAATTGGGTAAGCTAAATTGTCAGTAGTGTATGAGTGTGATCTGGTGCGTATGGATGTTTTCCAGTGATGGGTTGCAGCTGGAAGGGCATCGTCTGAGTAGAACAAGTGATGGATAAATTGGCAGTTCATTCCGCTGTGGCGACCCCAGATTTATAAAGAGAATAAGCCGAAAAGAAAATGAATGAATGAATGAATTTTAAATCAGTTAAATGGAGCTTTGACTTTTAAGAGACAAGAGACTTTTAAGAGTCACAAGACTTTTAAACAATAAAAAAATAAGTCAGTTACAATTTAATAAACTATAAATCCATTAAAAAAGATTTTTTGGATTTAATGATAATTTAAATGAAATATAATATTGTTGAAATCACGAAGGAAACATTTTCTTGGTAGATTCATTAAATCCATTCAATGTTTTTCAATTAGTCAACAAATATTATATTGGTTTACAAAGTGTACACAGTACAGTGCTCAGCACAAATGAGCACACCCCTCACTGATCTCGTTTCTAAATTAACATTTTCTACAGGATGCTATAAAATATTATATTCTAACAAAATAATTTAACGATAACAATCCAAAAATAAGTACACCTAAATTAATATGTTGGTAAAAAATATGACTTAAAATTTTAATAAAGAGAACAAATCTGAAACTTAAATACCAAATTTTGTTGAAATGTTGAATTTTAAATAATATTTTATGCAATATTCCGTTTGAATTTAAATAAATTATTTTAATATTTCCTAAAAACGATGACCAAACACTTATTTTAATGGACACAACTGTTTATTAAAACTGGTTCGTTAAATAGCACAAAATATATTGTCTACATTCACAGAGAAATCGATTAAAATTATAAATTATAAAAATAGGTTTTTATAATTTTGCTGTTTTCTGCTGTAAAAAACAGCAAAATTTATGCTGTGCTCTGTATTTAACGGATAATGAGCATCACAAAAATAAACCCCAACAAAGTCATTTTGACTTATTTTTACTACAGTTGAAGTCAGAATTATTAGCCTCCCTGAATTATACGCCCCTTTGTTTATTTTTTCCCCAATTTATGTTAAACAATAGTTTTAATAA
Source organism: Danio tinwini (assembly GCA_903798205.1). NCBI lineage: Eukaryota > Metazoa > Chordata > Actinopteri > Cypriniformes > Danionidae > Danio > Danio tinwini. Next base: position 1,611,973 of record CAIGQZ010032400.1, read on the forward strand.
CTCATTTCTAATAACTGATTTATCTTTGCCATGATGACAGTAAATAATATTTGACTAGATATTTTTCAAGACACTTCTATACAGCTTAAAGTGACATTTAAAGGCTTAACTAGATTAATTAGGCTAACTAGACAGGATAGGCTAATTAGGCAATTATTGTATAAAGATTTGTTCTGTAGACTATTGAAAACAATATATAGCTTAAAGGGGCTAATAATTTGGACCTTAAAATGGTTTAAAAAAATTTAAAACTGCTTTTATTGTGGCTGAAATAAAACAAATAAAACTTTATCCAGAAGAAAAAAGATTATCAGACAAAATTTCCTTGCTCTGTTAAACATCATTTGAGAAATATTTAAAAAATAAAAAAAAAATTCAAAGGGGGTTTAATAAATCTGACTTTAACTGTATAATGTGTAGTAACAGTAAAATTGTATGCGATATAAGAAATGACACGAATTACAGAAATCAGTCAGTGATAAAGTTCAGCAAAATTAACTGTATTTGAGATGAGAATGTTATCTTTATTGTTTCACCAATCAAATCATTCTGTGCAAAATGACAGTATTGAAGAGCCATGCGGTAAATCACTGTACTATATTAATAACAAGCACTAGCATGAACACATGCAACACATACAGAAAGCACAAGTGGGAGGAAGAGAGTGATATTTAGATGAGAAGAGAGGACGGATATTTAAATGTCACACAACATGTGGCATCAACTTTACCTTTTTGTTCTTCTAAAAGGAACACAAATAATGAACACAGATGTTAGAATGTCTACCAAAAGACTTCAGACAAACATCTTAACTTTTATGTGACTTTTATATTATACAGTAGTTATATTGATGACATTATAGTTATAGTACAGTTATATAACAGTTTTATGGGTCTCTTACCAGCACTGATGCCACAGGTCACAACAGAGGCTATGCCAGAGCCTTGACTTCCTCTCAGGCCGTCAATGGTCATCTTTGATTGGCTGCTGATTCTCTGCTTGAGCTCTACTTTCTCTGCTTCTAGTTGGTCTATGTCAGCCTGGAGAGCATCCATGGTCTCTTCAAAATCTCTACGGATTAAAAATACCCATATTAGATAATTGTTTTTACAGCGTTATTGTCATCATCACTATAAGATGCAAGAAATTGGGTTCCCCTTTGGGAGGGGAACTTCAATGCTATGTGGAAACTTCCACTATGGGGATTTTATTCAGAAAGCCAATCATCTGAAAGAGTATGTAATTGGGCCAATGAAATGCCAATGAGTTGGCAGCTTCAGCTTGTGCACTTGATGCTGGTTGCAATCAATTTGCTATAAGAGCACAGCACGAGCAAAGCCAAGCATCATTTTTACTTTAGAGACTTCAACATCCTTCAGAGAGAGTCGATGAGGGTTCCTCCAGCTGAGTTTCCTCCGCGGTGGGCACTCGGGCAGATCTGAGGGTTACAGTGAGAGTAAATCTGCCGCCCTTGGGCTTGTGGACCTCTCGCTCCTCCATGCGCTCCATCCAAGCTTCAAGTGAGAGAAGTGCTCCATTCTCGGATGGTCGCCCTTTTACTTGATGACACCGAGGCTCAGATGTCCACCGCTGCATCGGAGGCTGGGCTGTCATGATCTGATGAAAGTTCCCCCCCCTCCGCTCCCTCCCCTCGGGAGCAAGCGCGGCATCGGCCGATCTTGAAACAGACATAATAACCGTGCTTTCCCGGGCTGTTTCGGTCGTGGGTCTGGAGATGGTTTATCCCCCAGCCCCGCGGCCGGACCGACTAGATGGGTGTATGTGGAGGATTAAAAGGCAAGACCTTCCAGCCTCCCATCTCTTTCTTCCTGGAAGTGCACAGTGGGCTCACGCAGTCTTGAGGGCACCTTTCTCTGCCTGATCTGCGTGCGCCTCCGCCTCACCACCCTTGATGGTGGAGCAGCCAGGGAGTATGAGTCGATTCCCCAGATTGAGAGTGCCATCACAGGCCCGCGTGGTGCCTCCTTCTACTGGAATCAGCCTCAACTCCCGTCCAAGGCGTGTTGGTCCTCTGCCTCCCGAGCCAGAGCCCACACAGCCGCGGGCCACGCTGCTTCCACCCTGCACGCCAGGGTCCATGTGCGCGCGCTGGCCCAGCTGCATGAGGGTGGTTCCGACCCAGGCTTGTTACAAGCCCCGCACCGCACCCGACTGAGCTCCACGGACCTCAAGTATGCTGCGTGTGCCCCGGGAAGGACGATGGCCACGTTAGTGGTCCAGGAGCGCCACCTCGGGCTAAACCTGGCAGAAATATGCGCAGAGTCGACAAAGTTAACTTTCTTGACTCCCCCATATACCAGTCTGGCCTGTTTGGCGACACCGTTGGTGGATTCACCCAGGAATTCACGGCGGTGCAGTCGGATACAATGGACCATCCATCGGCGGGAATGTAAGACCGAGCACCTCACAGGCAACCAGCGCTCCCCGTCCCAGGGTGCCGTTAAGTCCGGTTAACGGATCAAGAATCGCTCCTGAGACGGGCCATCCGGAGAAGAGGGAACCTGCTCTCTCCCCGGTGGGGGGCTGGGCTCCTCAGAGAGAGCATTTTTCCCTTGCCTGGATGTGATAGCCCGAATACTGCCAGTCTGGGACGCGATGAAAAGCCTTTCAGCTCGCAGGATCGGCGCACTTCGCCAGTGGCTCACGAGGTCTGGGAGGACGCTCTTCTTTCTCTCACACCTCCAGCCCTCCCCTCCGGAGTCTGGGTGTAAGGTAATTGAATCTCTCGCCTCCAGCTCTTCCGCGGGACCCCAGCGCTCCCCGGATTAGCACTCCTACTCCGCGCTGCCCCACTGCTGGTACGTCAGCGATCGTAGCGATGCAGTCATTAGCGAGAGCTCTGCCTGCCTGGTTAGCGCGGGCCAGCCCTTCGCAGTGGCTCATACGCACGATCAGACTCGGCTACGCGATTCAATTCGCGAACGGCCTCCCAAGTTCACGGGTGTGTTTCTCACCAGCGTCAGCCCTGTGCCCCTGTCTTGCGAGAGAAGATTGCTGTCCTCCTGGCGAAGGATGCAATCTAACTGATCCCTCCAGCCGAGATGGAGAGCGGGTTTACAGTCTGTACTTCATCGTACCAAAAAAGAGCGGTGGGCTATGGCCAATTCTAGATCTGCGAGTTTTGAATCGATGTCACGAGCTGCCAATCAAAATCCTTATGCAGAAGCACATCCTCCGGTGCATTCGTCCTCGGGATTGGTCTGCAGCAATAGACCTGAAGGACGCGTACTTCATGTCTCCATAATCCACGCCACCGTCAGTTTCTGCGGCCTGCGTTAAGGTCGAGCTTGGCAGTACAAGTCCTCCCCTTCGGGTTCTCTCTGTCTCCGTGTGTCTTCATTAAGCTCGCGGACGGTGCCCTAGCGGCATACTCAATTAACTCAGTGACTGGCTGATTTTAGCCCTCTCTCGGGAGCAATTGATTATGCACAGAGATAAGGTGTTACAGCACCTCCACCTATTGGGGTTTCAGGTCAACCGAGAAAAGAGCAAACTCGCCCCCGTGCAGAGGATCTCTTTTCTCGGGTTGGAGCTGGACTCGGTCACCATGACAGCGCGCCTCTCCGGAGAGCGCGCTCAGCTAATGCTGAACTGTCTGAGAGATTTCGACAGGAAAAAAGTGGTCCCACTGAAATCCTTTCAGAGGCTCCTGGGGCATATGGCATCCGCAGTCACGCCGCTCGGGTTACTCCATATGAGACCACTTCAGCACTGGCTTCACGATCGAGTCCCCAGACGCGCATGGCACGCGGGCACACACCGGGTCTCTGTTACTGCACTGTCGCCGCGCCCTCACCCCCTGGAATGACCCCTCGTTCCTACAGGCCGGAGTGCCTCTAGGACAGGCGTCCAGTCATGTTGTTGTCTCAACAGATGCTTCCAGCACGGGCTGGGGGCCGTGTGTTGCGGGCATGCAGCCGCGGGCCTGTGGAAGGCTACCCAGCTGCATTGGCATATCAATCGCCTAGAGCTGCGGGCTCTTTCGGCACAGATGCACTGGCCCACAGCTGGCCTCGGGGCATGCACATATATGCGTTTCCCCCAGTGAGCCTGCTCACGCAGCTCTTGTGCAAGTTCAGGGTGGACGAGGAACAGGTCTTGCTAGTTGCGCCTCTCTGGCCCAACCGGACTAGGATGTCAGAACTCTCTCTCCTCGCGACTGGCTGGCAGCACCGTGGGAAGGCATAACCTCATCATCCGGTTCCTCAGAGGCGCTAGGCGAATTAATCCGCCCCGCCCCCCTCTCAAGCCCTCTTGGGATCTCGCCCTCGTTCTCACGAGCTTGCGCACAGATCCATTTAAGCCACTCGACTCAGTATCTTTAAGATTTCTGTCTCTGAAGACAGCTCTGCTGGTCGTGTTGGCTTCTATCAAGGTTGGGGACCTGGAGGCATTTTCGGTCAGTGACTCGTGCCTAGAATTCGGGCCGGCTTACTCTCACGTTGTCCTGAGACCCCGGCCGGGATATGTGCCCAAGGTTCCTACCACACCATTTAAAGACCAGGTAGTGAGCCTGCAAGCGCTGCCCCCGGAGGAGGCAGACTTAGCCCTTTCATTACTTTGTCCAGTTCGCGATTTGCAAATCTATCTGGACCGCACTCAGAGCGTCATATCCTCTGAGCAGCTCTTTGTCTGTTACGGTGGTCGGCAGAAGGAAAGTGCCGTATTTAAACAGAGGTTGGCCCACTGGATAGTGGATGCCATCTCTCTTGCTTACCAGAGCCAGGGCGAGCCGTGTCCCACAGGGGTTCGAGCACACTCCACTCTGAGCATAGCATCCTCTTGGGCGTGTGCACGCGGCGCCTCTCTAACAGACTTCTGCAGAGCTGTGGGCTGGGCGACACCAAACACATTTGCAAGATTTTACAATCTGCGAGTGGAGCCGGTTTCCTCAAGGGTATTAGGTAACCCTTGGTGATTGAGGAAACAACTCGGTGAAGGTGTTCAAATACGCTTGCTGTGCCATTCTCCCTAACACGGAGATACGTGCGCTTATTCACTCTGTCAGTAAAGTTCCCCGCTGGCTAACCCTGCAGAGATTCCTCCGCGGCCCCCAGCATCTGGCTTAACGGAGGAGTCAGACGCTGGCCCACTATGTTGTAGGTCTGCCCACTGGTCAGCCCGCATTCTGGGTATAGGTGCCTGCTATGTGCGATCCCCACTAGGCGAACCCATACGCTTATACTGCCACGGTGCAGTCCCCCCTCACAAGTGGACCCGTGTCTTCCCTAACCGCTAACCATCCTATTTCATATGCTTACTCCCCCTTCTTAGGGTTAGTTCATATGCTATTTGCCCCAGTCTCCCTACTTATGTAGCAGGTGGCCTCCGCAGCATCCTCCCTATCGGGACTGCACGCATTCCCAACGTACTGTCGTGTTAAATTCCTAGAAATTTCAAGACGCATTTGCGGCTCCCGAAAAATATATCTAAATCCGTAAATCTTCTGTTGAAGTGGGATAAGTAAGGGCCAGGGAACACGTTGGAAGACCGCGCCTCTAGTGACGCAGGTGCGCTCACACTCTCTTTGCCTGGCAAACCTCTCATCGGGGGCGAAGGTAAGGTTCAATCATTATGGCGTTTTCCATACATTTCCCCATAGTGGAAGTTTCCACATAACATTGAAGTTCCCCTTCCTAAGGGGAACGCTCCGGTTACTAAGGTAACCCTCGTTCCCCGAGGGGGGGAACGGAAATGCTATGTTCCTTCGCCATAATGATTGCCCCTTAGCTGTTAAGGTGAAAGTCTCTTCCGCTGGCTTTGCACGTGCTGTGCTCTTATAGCAAATTGATTGCAACGAGCACCAGGTGCGCAAGCTGAAGCTGCCAACTCATTGGCATTTCACTGGCCCGTTTACATACTCTTTCAGATGGTTGGCTTTCTGAATAAAATCCCCATAGTGGAAGTTTCCACATAGCATTTCCATTCCCCCCCTCTGGGAACGAGGGTTACCTTAGTAACCAGAGCGTTCCAGAAGTAAAAACCTTTTATAGGGATTTTTTTTTTTTTATTTGAACTCATAAACCTTCAAAGACAAACTCATAAACCTTCAAAGACAAATGTTAAACCTGTATGTTTGCATTAATTCAGCTTATATTTTAAAACAATCATGCTTCATTTAAAAAATAATAATTCTGTTATCATTTACTCACCCTCAACTTCTTTTCAAACCTGTTTTTCTTGAGAACACAAAGGTAGATATTATGAATGTTAGAAACCCATTAACCATTGACTTCCTTTGTGTTTTCCCTACTATTGTTGTCAATGACTACAAGTTTCCTACATTCTTCCAAATATCTTTTTTTGGTCTTCAATGAAAAAAACAAACTCACGTGTGAGGGTGAATAGATGTATTTTCAGAATTTGTGGAGAAAAATTATAAATGAAAATTCGGCCAATCAGTTGTGGAGGGCAACTTGCACCAAAAGAGAACTTGAGTTTCATCTACTTCAATGAAGCACTGTAAGGTATGTAAATGAGTCAGTTTCCTGACATTTTCCAAATTCTTCAATATTTGTTTATGAATGCATATTGTGCAATAAATATGTTGATTGTACAGATACACAGAAAAAATATATATAAAATAATATTAAATAAATAGCTTTATATTTAGATTATATTCAATTTATTTCAATTTGATTACATCATTCGCAATGCTTCATGGGATTGTAGTTTTTTCCCTCAGTAAAGCCCGTAAGTTTTGCACATTTCTATTTTGACTAATAAAAGCAGTTTTGCAGTTATTTGATCTTCCAATGCCGTTTTACTTTACTTATTTGGTAATGTTATGATTCTTTATGCAGCTGATTTTTTTATAACAGCTTATAATGCTTTAATATAGACTTTCAGAATTTGTTCAGGAAAAACTACTTAAATAATATCCATATTAGGAATTTAAGTAACATGCTGTTGTAAAAACTATATGCAGCAATCCTCCCTCTCATCTCTTACTTCTCCTTCTTTTTCAGAAGTGAATCAGTCTCATCTAAGATGGCCTGGATCTTCTCCACTCGCTCATCTGCATCTTTAGAGGCACTGTCCAGCTTTTTCTCCAGCAAACTGAGACGTACATTGGCCTCACTCAGTTCCTCGCCCTGTAAACAAGACCAATTTTACTCAGAATGTTCCAATAATTCCTGGTCCTCTTAAAGGACAGTGACTAAATAGTTTTACTTTACTACTGTTGTTAGGGCTCTTTTAAAGTATTTGTATGAAAAAAAATTAACATCATTACATTTCGAATTGACATTGTATAAAACTGCCAACCGCTCAGAGACACTGAACGCCTAATTGGTGAATTTAATAGAGCCATTTGCATCTGTTCTTGAGTCAACAACTCACTGATTCAATTGTTCCAGTAAGAGTCTGCTGTTAACAACTTACTGACAGGCTTGTGCTAAACGGGCTATTTGAATAATGATCTATTCAGAGTGAGTCTTTAGTTAATGACTCACTGATTCAAATCATCTATTAGTTAAGGACTAACTGATCCAAATGATCCATTCAGAGTGAGTCTCCAATTAACGACACACTAAATCAAATGAGCCTATCAACGCAAGTCTTCAGTTGATGAATCACTGATTCAAATAATCCATTCCGAGTGAGTCTCTAGTTGACAATTCACTGATTCAAATGATCCATTCTGAGTGAGTTTCCAGTTAAGTCAATAAATCAAATGATCCATTCAAAGCTAGTCTCAAGTTAATAGGTGCGTTCGACTTCATGCATTGCTGCGCAGATCGATCGAAATCTGTCTTAAAGCGGTGCATGCCAGTTAGAAATTTTGGCCGGATTGATGCTGCGCCGATGTCATGTGACTGTCACATGTGGCATCAAAGTACCGCGACAGCGCTCCGAGATCAGACGACTGAATCAGCCCGCGCAGCATCTGAAGAGGGCCTGCTGGAGCTAAGATGACAACACCAATATAACACGTTCCAAGTTCAACACATGACAACAACCACATGAGTTTCGCGTTTATTATTGGACAAATTCCGTATTACAAATTTCAAAACAAACAATTAACTTTTCATACCATCTCTATCTTGTACACATGATGCTTATTAAAAGACTACAAATATTTTACTGCAGTATCATCTTTTGTTTAATAATTTGTTCATAAAAACTAGATTGTTTGCACAGGTTTATTCTGCCTTTTTTACAGACTACTGTATTCAGCTACATAAATGATTTAAATGATATATTTTAGTGAATAACCTAAATATTAACTCAAATAACTCTTACAGACTTGTAATAAAATAATTATCATCATTGATCCTGTCACAATCACCACCTGTAAACACACACACACATTCATACGGACTACAAATCCGCCATGTTTTGAACTACAACACCCAGTCTCACAACACACAATAGACAGCAAGACGGAGCTTGCTGTTCCCTCCAATAATACCATTATGCTGGCATCACCCATACTCCTTTCTCCAGTTGATCAGTCCTCCAGTCATCCAGCTCACAAAATGGCCACCTCCAGTCCTCCAGCTCACAAGATGGCTGTCTCCAGTTTGCCAGCTCACAAAATGGCTGTCTCCAGTTCCCTAATTCATAAGATGGCCGCCTTCAGTCCTCCAGCTGACAAGATGGCTGCCTCCAGTCCTCCAGTTCACAAAATGGCTGCCTTCAGTTCTCCAGTTTTCAAAATGGCTGTCTCCAGTCCTCCAGTTCACAAAATGGCCACCTCCAGTCCTCCATGTCGCAAGATGGCCACCTTCAGTCCTCATGTTCACAAAATGGCCACTTCCAGTCTTCATGTTCACAAGATGGCCACCTTCAGTCCTCCAGCTCACAAGATGGCTGCCTCCAGTCATCCAGCTCACAAGATGACTGTCTCCAGTTCCTCCTGAACTCCCCGAATGGCGGGCGCCAGATCCTCTTGAATCCCAAGAAAGGCCAGAGCAGTCACCTGAGTCCCACGAAAGGCCAGAGCAGTC
>CAIGQZ010032400.1:1625799-1641591 GCA_903798205.1 Danio tinwini
TTATATTATATTATATTATATTATATTATATTATATTATATTATATTTAATGCTTAGTTGAATGAAAACTTTCAAAAACAAAGTATATGCATTTTGTTAACCTAAAGTTTATATAAAGTAGAAATCATGACCTATTTTTGTTTGCACAATATACATTTTATTAATTTTCATTTAGTTGTGATGTGACGCAGACATGCTCTTCACAAGACTAACTCAAACTCACCTGCTCGGCTGCTTTAAAGGCCATGTCCTCCAATTTAAGTGCAGGAAGACCCTCATGTTCGCTGAGAGGAGCAATGAGCTGAGCAGCTGCTGCTGCTACTTCCTGAAGGACCGCATTCACCCAGGCCAGCTGTCTTCTGCTGTCCGCCAGCGTCTCACACACCTACACACACACACACACACACACACACACACACACACACACGATCAATGCGTAAATAGCCAAGACAAAATTCAGAGAGGTCATCAGAATAGGTCAAATCAAAGTTGTCTTGATCTTTCGACATATAGTCAAAGGATATCATTTGTTTATATATTTTTTACTAGTGTTCGCAGGACACTAGTTCATTTATGTATGTGAGGATAGTAAAATAAAGTAAACTGTGGGATATTATACCCCAACATTATTCATACATTGGACTAAAACCCAACAGAAAGTCAATATATATCATATATATTCACTTTATTCACATATATAGATTTTTTCAACATTCTTCAAAATATCTTATGTTGGGTTCAACAGAAGAAAGACGTTTATATTTATAAAAAATATATATATATTTTTTGAGTGAACTATTCTCTTTAGCTTTAATGACCTTTAACCCCCTGTAAATAGAGTTTTTTCAAAAAGAGAGTCAGTTTGAGAGTTGAAAATACTACTTTTTAGTGTAAAAAAAGAATAAAAACCTAAATAAATATGTTAGAGTAATAACAATATGTCTAGTGGTTAGCGTGCTGACATATGGTGAAGTAGCACGTCAGCGCATCCCGAGTTCGAATCCCAGCTCGAGGACATTTCCCAACCCTACCCTCCTCTCTCTCTCCCACTTCGCTTCCTGTCGTATTTGATACTGTTCTATCTAATAAAGGCAAAAATGCCAAACGTAAATCTTAAAAAAAAATTAAAGTAATTGCATTATTTCATACGCCCCTTAACGCGTGGAGTATATGACAGAGATGTAGGTGTGCATTACCTGTGGGCCAAAGCTGAGGGCAGCTGGGATGCCCGGTGCGTCTGTTCCCGGCATTCGACGGCGAATCTTCTTGCAGAACTGCCGTATGTCACTACAGGATGTGTCCAGATCCTTCAGCAGCACACAAAACGCCTCCTCGTCCTGTCCTGTCTGTATGAAGGCCCTCAGACGGCCCACCTCCACCGCCATACAGTCCAGCGCACTCTGGGTGAACTGCAGACACACGTGAAGATGAGTTAAAGATGTGTGTGGCGGAGCTGATCTCACTCTTTCTGTGTGTGTGTGTCTTACTCTGATGTGATCTGCCAGCTGCATGGTACAGTCCTCAGGCTGCTCAGCCAGATGAATACTGTAGAGGTGCTGTAACAAAGAGAAATACAGTAAATAACTTAATTTACACTTCCTGAAGGAAACACTAGTTCTATACTGTATATAAAAAATCATGCACTGCGGCCAAGCTATTAAAGCACAGACGACTGAAGGCTGATTTATACTTCTGCGTCAAGCGCACACGTATGTTTAGAGATGGGAAGTAACGAAGTACAAATACTTTGTTACTGTACTTAAGCAGTTTTTTCTGGTATCAGTACTTTGCTCCACTACTTATTTTTTGGACAACTTTTTACTTTTACTTCTTACATTTTTACACAAATATCTGTACTTTCTACTTCTTACATTTTTTAAACCACGGTCGTTACTTTTGTTTTCACATTTGGTGGCGCAATCTATATTATTTCTTGTCATTGCGCATTAATATGAGTGCCTTTTTGATGCAGTCAGTCTATTTTTCCTCATTGCGCGCCTGCGTGCTGCAGCGCGCGGCTTCTTCAAGGCTATCAAGCACCGTACATGGCATAGGATTCGGCGAATTTAATATGACTTATGTTGCCCTGTTTACACAGTAATAAGACACCTTTTGCTCACACATTCCAGTCAAAAACATGCTGTTTAAATGCTCAACATTAACAAATATTTTACAACAACAAAGGTAACTATACTGGGCAATATATGTGTATGTTACCTGTCTTACCTGTGTATGTTGCTTTTGGCATAGAATAAATGTATTAAGGTTTTTCTCAGTCACATTGGCACATTTCTCAGATAAGAACTGAAATTTGCAAAACAGTAGGTCTAAGTGCATTTCTCAAAACAACACGTATAAATAGCAAAACACCATGGATTACCTGCAAAAGCCAGTCTCCTGCTCAAAATCCTTCAGTTCATCTCTCAAAACTAAATTTCTGTGTCAATGAACATGTCCTTGTGTCATTGTATATGAATGAGGCTCAAATTGCTTAGTAGTCATGTTGTCAATAATAGTGTACTCTGGAGGGCTGTTCTGGTGTAAACTATGGCAATATTTTTGCTGTTTGTAATTAGTTGCCAGATCATGTCATTCTGATACAGAAAGGAAAAGAGAGCACCGCATAGCACAAAGAAAAAACTATAGTAAATGTGAACAGGACAACCTCCTTTTAGACCTTCATTAGAAAAAGTCAAGATTCACCTGCATGGAGTAATTAAAAAAATGCATTTAGACTAAATATTAAGACAACTTGAACGATTAAATGTTGTAGGGGTGAGTCTATTCAACAGAGATAAAAATAATGCATTTTGATCAACATGACATAAGCAACTGATAATGTAGGAAACATCAGACAATTGCACATAATTATTTGCATGGATGAACAAAAGCATTTGCAACTTGTTCATAATGAAAAACTGCTTTTCTGATGTGCACAAGTGACATGATGATCTGAAGATTGAACAGTGAGTTTTGAGAATTTCAATTCTGATCTGAGAAATGGACCAAAGTGACTGAGAAAAAAATGTAACAGAATTAATGTTTATCTGTTAAATAAAATAACCACAATACCTGAAAAACACACTGAAATAGTGGGTTATATATGAGAGCTCCTCTTTGAAGAGAATAAGCAGCTTTAGCCTAATGCAAAAAATAGTTTACAGTCATATCTGATAGGTATTTATTTTAGCAAAAGAAAACATCTATATATTTTGGACAGAATTCAGTGTAAAATGTAAGACATTATTTATTAAGACAGAGTCAGGATGATTACTTACCTATCTCACTCGCTATCCTTCAGCTTCTTCCCTGATTTATCATCTTATAAACTACTGCAAATTTAGTTGAATTATTATTCGCCTATACCGCATGTCTTTGGACTGTGGTTGTAATAAGTACTTTTTACTTTTTTACTTTTTTCAGGCGGTACTTCTTTACTTTTACTTATGTACAAAAGTGTTGTCAGTACTTCTACTTTACCAGAGTAATTTTAAACATGAGTATCTCTACTTCTACTTAAGTAAAGGATGTGTGTACTTTTGCCAGCTCTGCGTATGCTACGGCACAGCCCATGCGTGGATGCATAGCCCCTCGCCATGGGCGTCGGCGACGTTGGCGCACACCTCTCAAAAAATGTAAAGCGTATTCGTAGCGAACGCATCCTGTGAAAAATAAGATGCTGCGTTCTTCCTGATTGTCACATGACCTTCATGCGTTTTTAACGGAAAATCATTTAAAGAGCCCCTATTACGGGTTTTTGAAAATGACCTTCCATGTAGTGTGTAACACAGCTCTTAGTGAAGTGAAATATCCAGCTAAAGCTTAAATCTGAAAGTGGACAGTTTTTAAAACTATTGATTCATCTATAAAAGAGTCGACTCATAGTGGTTTAAATGAATCATCTTGATAATGAGTCTTCAGCCGTTTCGGCTTGACGTCGTTACGAAACATAATGGTTGCGACGCAGACCCGGCAAAATTCAAACCTGCGGCCCCGCCCACTAACACAGCAGCAAGACGCTCATGAAGACACTGTGTTTACCTGGATCTTATTGGAAGTGTGAGGGAAAGGAGTCGTTCAGAAATCTGCACGCTTAATGGGCGATCTATCACTACACAGCTCATGCATTAGTTTTTGCCTCCATCTTGTAATGGACAGACAAGACACCAGGGGTGCAGGCAAAATAATATATTAATTAAATTTAAATAAATTATTAGGTACACCGGCAGGCTGCTGAGCGCTGGGCTTCGGGCTGGTGAGCAGCACTGAAAAGGCTTGCGAATGGAGAGCGGGAGCCCGCAGAGATAGCTTGTCAGAGGACAGAGGATGCTACAACCTCCCGGCTGGGAATGTGATCGTTTAGAAAAGCAGAGTACAAGTAAGCATATAGAAATTATCTACATGTTTTGTTACTAGTAAACGCGTGTACTGTATCAGGTTAACTCTTTATATTCTCATATTGCGTCTAATGCAACGTTGTAAACGCGACGCGTGCTGCTTTGTTTACAGATTTAAATGCTTTCGTGAGCTCGTTCTACTGCCGTTTGTCGTTGCTATGGCCACCGTTAGCTGATCCTGCACACGTGCAGCGGTCAAGGTTCAGAATAGTTCAGCTTTTGCTGCTGTGTGGATTAAAACTGAATGTGTATCATACATATGCTAGTGTTTAACTGCACTGCTTTCGGCGCTGAGGTGTCTGAATAACACTGTTGAGAACCGGGTACTGTTTACTGTGGTGTTAGTAAGTTTACTTTGAAGCGTGTTTCGGGCGTCTGCTGCGATCAGATCCTATACCAATGTGACGACCCGCGGACTTGATAAACCATGCTGGGCATTTTACTGTCTTGCGCTGAACGCTGTCGACCAATGGCAACAGGCTGTCATCGGTCCAATCAGCGCAGATAAGCTTCGCGCTAAGCAGGGGTTTGGGAACAAATGAATCGCTGAACGATTCATATGGGAGTCGCTGGGATAATTAGGTAAAAATAAATGCATATTATAAGACCATGAACGTGTTTTTTGACCTTGCATACATATCAGTATGTTGTTGGAGACCCATAAAACTGAAATATGACCCTTTTCAATGTGTAATAGGGGCTCTTTAAACATTCATACAACTATTTTTTTTTCCTTTTGTTCACAATATATACTATGCATAAAGACCTTGCAAATATACTTTGCACAATACATTCATTCATTCATTCATTCATTTTCTTTTCGGCTTAGTCCCTTTATTAATCTGGGGTCACCACAGTGGAATGAACGGCCAACTTATCCAGCATTTGTTTTACGCAGTGGATGCCCTTCCAGCTGCAACCCATCAATGGGAAACATTCATACACACTTATTCACACACATACACTACGGACAAATTAGTTTACCCAATTCACCTATACCACATTTTTTTGGACTTGTGGGGAAACCGGAGCACCTAGAGAAAACCCACCGGAACACGGCAGAATATGCAAACTCCACACAAAAATGCCAACTGACCCAGCCTGGGCTCGAACCAGCGACCTTCTTGCTGTAAGGCGATTGTGCTACCCACTGTGCCACCATTGCACAATACAAGTAAAACTAATTTTATTATGAATTTGAGCAAATAAACACCCTTAATGTGTTTATGCCTCTATTAAGATTTTTATGGTAATGTTTACTTTCACTCCTTAAAAAAATAAGTTATACCACTGAACTTTAATGATAAATCTATATAAAATGCTGCGCTTCCCAGCTCCTTTTTTCAGACACAATGATTTTTGGGACTTCTCAAGCTAATTTTGCTCTTAAGTTTGCATCGACGCATCCTCGATACCAAGAACAAATCCGGGAACTTTCACGCATCCTTCTTTCTTGAGTTTTGAAACTGAACTTTGGCATTTGATGATGACGTTACACGAGAACACAAAGACGCAAGAACGCTGAAGAACACATATTGACAACAGCCAAAGTGGCCATTTAAATGCCTCAGCTTCATTTGCGGTAGCAATTTTTCATAGACCCTCCTCCACCCCAGCTCCACCTGTGTATATATTTACTATAATGTTTGGTCACACTTTATTTTAATAGTCCGTTTGTTGAATTTAAGTTACATAGCATCTACATGCTAATTAAGGCCCAATCCCAATTCTACCCCTTAGCCATTCCCCTTACGCCTACCCCTTGTTTTGCGGGTTCCCTTGAAGGGGTAGGGGTGTCCCAATTCTCTTTAGTTTGAAGGCGTAGGGCTAAGGGGAAGGGGTAGATAGCCCTACGAATGAAGATTGTTCAGGACCACTCGAACCACGGGGGTAAACCAAGGGCTAAAAAATTTCCCAGTATACACCAGCTACAACGGCAGGATCGCTGCACCCGGAAGTAATGAGAGCCACAAATTAGCATTTTTTGTCATTATTACAAATTTTTACAACAAACAAACACATATTTTATTATATTCATAATCGCGTTCGTGTTTTATGGTCATGCTTTTATAAAAAAAACGCTAAAATAACTCCTGTACAGCAGTCCTACAACATTCTGACACTCTATGACACTCAAATACCCTGTCACAAAAGTCTAGTGGCTGAGAATGAGCTTTTTACAGTGTCTGCTATAATGTTAAAGTTGTATTTGGTGTGTTTACATAGATGAATACGGCCACCGTGTAAATGCACAGTTTGGTTACGATCTTATTGCCACAATATATTGTTATGATAACATAATATATGCCTTCAGTGATTTCCTGAAGATAAATACCAAAAAATAACACCACTGGAATAACTACAGCAGTCGCCATCATCTGATCTCATATGAGGCAACAGATTGCGATGACATGATGACGTGTGCAGGTGTTGTAGTACTAGTCCTGTCCCAATTCTTAGGGGTAAATTTTGAAGCCTGGGAAGGGGAAGGGTTAGGGGTACAAAAATAGAATTGGGATTGGGCCTAATTCTCATTAGATTATAAGTAGACTGTTAGGTTGGGGTTAGGGTTAGTGTAAATTGACATGTACCTGCAAAGTTTCTTATAGTCAGTTAAATGTCTGTTGAAGGAGCAGTATCAGCAGATATTAAGCAGACACTACTAATACTCAAATGGACCATCAAAATAAAGTGCTACCTAATGTTTTATGCATTTTACATTTGCAGCAGTCAGTGTGTTATATTCTCAGACAGCATGTTTATGAATATACTAGCAGTAGCAAGTCTCGGTAGTTGCTTGTCCCCAATAAAAAAGCAGCAGCAGCGTAGCAGATCTTTGCCACCACAACCAAACAAAACATTCCCTTAGACATATTCAATAGCATACTAAACCTCTCGAAGTTTTCATGACAGAATTACAGTTTTGCGAAGGCTACAAAATGTAATTTTGCTGTGATACCTGATAGTATTTAATAGCTTTGGTAAGAGGCTCCACATTGACAGTTTCATCCAGCAGGTCTTTGTACAGGAGGTCAATGAGGAAATCCAGGGATCGCTCATGAACGCTCAACTCCGAGTACAGAGATCCCACACGCTTATACACATCCACACTGCACTGACTCAGAGCACTGCGTCACAGAGAGACACATCTTAAAAACACAACAACTTCCTGCTTCAACAAGAAACACAATAGGTGAAGAATGCTACTCATTAGCATATATGCAAATGCTGCAGTAAGTTAGGGTAAACGTACTGTTCGTATTTGTGCAGGGCTGCCTGTAGCAGTGTGAGAGAATAGATGAGCCCCGCAGCAAAGCTCAGGCGCTCTCCAACAGCTCCTCTCATGCCAGGCTTCTGAGAGCAGCTCTCTGTCAGCTCAAACTTCTCTTGCGCCTGCTTGCTGATTAGCTCTGACTGCAAAAACACATTCAAACCAACCTGGATTAGAAGTGTGGCTTAGCCATTTTTGTGAAAGTTGCACTCTTTAATTTGGCATGAAACAAAAGTTGTAACTGTTAGTACTGCAACTAATATGTGAGTGAAATAGCTGCGGGACCTGATTGGATGGTTTAGTCGTGTTATTGCTGTTCTTGACTAATACATGTCATTAGAAAAAAAAATACAATTCCACTCTTGACAATATGTGTAATATAAATCTGTGATATTTATTACATGTCTGTAAATATTATGTATAACATATGAAAATGCCTTGTATTTCAAGAGCTCTAATTGGCAGTATGGGATTAAAAGTGTGCATTTACTACTTTGATAAAGCATGTTAAACTTGTCATTTTGTTAGTTTTTAATGTCTTTTCAGCAATGGTCTGAAATGAAACTGTGTGTAATAAAATATCATTTTTTGTTGTCATGACATCCAGTCAACATATATCATTTGCTGTAATTAGGAACACGCTTCACCACAATGAGCATCTGAAAGAGTAAAAAAGTTGACCGAAAGAGGAAAGAGAGGCAGAAGTTGATTTTGCTCCACAAAACTGTTCTGTTTTAAAAGTAATGAGAAAGTTAACAGTGAGACAAGTGGAAATGTCAAATGCCACTAGGATTAAAAGGTTTAGGCAGCTGATGAAATACAGACAGTGCCATTTCTCACGTTAGACTGCTCTGTGTTTTACACCATGTAACTTTTGACCTACCTCTGGTTGTGTTTTGTTGATAAAAATTGCTGTCTCTTACACTGTACATTAGGTGTCACTTGTCATTGTACCACTTTTGCACTTGCAATTATTCATTCATTGATTTTCTTTTCGGCTTAGTCCCTTTATTAATACGGGGTCACCACAGTGGAATGAACCGCCAACTTATCCAGCACGATTTTACGCAGCGGATGCCCTTCCAGCCACAACCCATCTCTGGGAAACATCCACACACACTCAATCACACTCTTACACTACGGACAATTTAGCCTACCCAATTCACCTGTACTGCATGTCTTTGGACTGTGGAGTAAACCGGAGCACCCAGAGGAAACCCACGCAAACGCAGGGAGAACATGCAAACTCCACAAAGAAATGCCAACTGACCCAGCCGAGGCTCCAACCAGCAACCTTCTTGCTGTGAGGCGACAGCACTACCTACTGTGCCACTGCGTCGCCCACTTGCTATTATATGTATTTTTAAATACAAAAAGAACCTTTTTTATAGCTTATTTTTGTATATGCATGTTTATTAAAATCAAGTTTTATTAAAACAAATCTTTTCCAGATATTTGACTGAAAATATTCAGATTTGGACCTTTAAATTGAGATATGCAGCAAAATCAACTTTGGCCTCTCTTTCATTTTTCTGTCAACTTTTTTTTCTAGAAATTGATATCCTTACTTGTTTAAATGCTCATTGTGGTGAAGCGTGTTCCTAATTACAGCAAATGATATATGCTGACTGGATGTCATGACAACAAAAAAAATGATATTTTATTACACACAGTTTCATTTGGGACCATCACTGAAAAGACATTAAAAACTAACAAAATGACAAGTTTACTATAAGTTAAATTCACACTTTTAATCCATAACCAATTAGAGCTCTTGAAATACAAGGCATTTATTTATATATATATATATATATATATATATATATATATATATATACACATAATATTTACACCCTCCTCCACCCTCTACTGAAAGAGGGCGGAGAGTAACAGCTCAGGAGAGTAACAGCTCATTTGCACTAAAAAGTAAATGATGTGTATAATATAATAAATTAGATAGGAAAAAGACAAGAACAAATCATTTTGTGGGCAACTTTGAGTTTTGTAATATTGCTGATCTAATACATACACTAACACATAACACACTAAAGATAAGGAAAACATGAAAATGCATCATATTATATTTTTAATACTAATCCTGACAACACAAGAAAAAACCTTGCAACACTCTGCAGTGTTTATGCACATTTACATAAAATACAAGTTACATTCATTAGGCATTGCAAATGCAATGCACGCTCATTAAATTAAAAAACACACACAGATATACAGAGAAGACTGACCTTGCAGATGAGTCGTGGGATAAGCAGAAGTGCCAGGATGCAGTCATGGTCTCCTCCGTGTTTCAGGAAGGAGTCCGGCATGAAGGAAATCAACAGTGACACCTGTCTGTTAGCTTGAACTACCTCCATTTTACGCAGCTCCATTTCTATGGCCTAGAATTATAAACAGACACACATCCATATCAGAAACACATAAAGCTGCTAAATGTCCTACAGGATTTGTGTTACCAGCAAAGGCCAAGGAACCCCTATTAAAGGCTGCATCTAAAATGACCTCACTATTTAGTAGATGATAACAGTATGTTACAAAAGTACTGCTGAGAATATAAAAATATAAATATTAATATAGAATATAATATAAATCTCCAAGATGACCCGATACTACTAGTAAATTTAAAGCAATCTGCCATTCTGGAATAGTAAGCACACTAACAAGTACACTAAAGACTGCAGTTTCTTCCCAGAAAGTTTTTTTGCATGTAGACGTCCAAACAATAGACTAGTCATCAGACAGAAATGAATGACTACACATATGAATCCTGTCTAATCTGACTATTTGGTGAGACTATTATTGAACAATTGTTAGATTGACAATTTAGATAGACAAACCAAATTTAGCATAGTTTTAGCTAAGACATCTATGTTTTGACATCTATTAGACGTCTTTTAAACAGAATTGCTTGGTGGATGTAGCTAGTGTGCCTTTTGTAATAATTTCAGACAGAAAATACAAAAACAAAACAACTACTACATTCAGTATATTATATATATATTTTTAATTATCCATGACACTTTACATATAGCTATCAAAATTTTACTCTTAGCTAATAAAACCCATTCCACTTTTCCCATTCAGGGCCAAGTGAGAAACTAATCTTTTTAATATATTTACCAATGAGAAGTGTGATGTGGTGATTTGAAGTGCTTTTTTACCCTGGTTTGTAAGTCATTTGGGTAAAGGTTTCTGCTAAAAGAATAAATGTATATGTAAAATGTACACATCATTTGTTAAAAAAAGGAAAAGAAAAAAAAAGAAAAAAAGGATAAATTCTGAAACATTGCAAATTACTGCTACTTTTTAAACCAATTTAATACACATTTAATGAATAAAAGTATTTACTTCTTTTAATAAAAACATACGGATGCTAAATTCAAACATTCATGCAAAGATCCTCTAAAACAGTGCTTCTTAAACTTTTTCCACCAAGTACCACCTCAGACAAAAATTGTCTCTGCAAGTACCACTATAATGACCAGTATTGAAATACAGTAGCGTAGTAGGCCTAATTAAGCAGCTAGAGCTCTGCACAGTTAAAAAACGAGGCAGATTAATTCCTATTATTTAAAGTATGTATTATTACATACTGTACAAGCAAGCATTGTAAAATAAACCAAATAAAAAAATGTGACAAATAAAGCTAAATAAACAACAAATATATACTTAGATAAAAGCATACATGTACAAGCATATATGCATATATCTACACAATCACAGACACACACACAATCCTTACATATGCATATACATGCACACACCATACATGCATACATACATACACCTACACATCATACATATATACATAAAATGCATACACTTCACATACTGTTGTATTCATATGCAATTTTGAAAAGGTATGTCTTAACGCGCTTTTTAAAAACATGAATGCTGGGGGATTCTTTCACTTCATTTGAGAGACTTTTGAGATTTTTGTGACTAAAAGAGGTGCCACCAGATCGCATGCGATTTACAGAGTGAAGTTCTAAAAACTCCAGCACTAAAAGAGCGTAGGAAATGATTTGGATTGTATCTCAATAAAGCAATCAGAAATGTAAGAAGGTGTCAGGTTGTGTGCGTCTTATAAACTAATAAAATAATCTTAAAATCTATTCTTTGGTGCACTGGTAACCAGTGTAATTATATTAATGCTGTTGTTATATTTTCTTGTTTCTTCAATTTCATTAAAACTTTGTCTGCTGCATTTTGTATCAGTTGCAACTTCCTTATAGAACCCTTAGGTACACCAATACTGTATAAATAGCATTGCAGTAATCAAGCAGAGAGAAAATAAAAGCATTAATTAATTTCTTAGCATCATTAAAAGATAGGAAAGAACGAACTCTGGCAATGTTTCTCAAATGATAAAAACATGTCTTTGTAAGTTGATTAATATGAAATTTAAAATTAATCAAAAATAACACCTGTGTTCTTTCATTCTTTTTTAGATTGTAAACCTAAAGAACACAATTCTGCTTCAATTCTCTTTCGCTCAGGTTTTTTGCCAATGATAAGAATTTCAGTTTTATCATTATTCAACTTTTTAAAACTTGCAGTCATCCATTTTACAATACTAGATATGCAGTTGGACAAATTTTTGATTGCAGCAGTGTCTCTGGGCTCAACAGGAATGTAAAATTGTATGTCTAGTATTGTAAAATGGATGATTGCAAGTTTTAAAAAGTTGAACAATGATAAAACTGAAATTCCCGAATTATACTCCCCAAGGGAAGTATATATATATTGAAAATGAACTTCATTATATGATAAATGTAGGCTATATGTTATACACATATATATTCTTATACATTTTGAAATATAAGTTGCATGTACATATGACATATTTGTATATCTTTGAAATCTAAACATTAACTTGTATTTTAAATGTATGATTTTGAATTACATATTTAAATTAGAAATGACATCTGCTGCTCGTCATTTACAGTAGGCCTATGTGTGTCAGAAAAGTGAGTGATTAAATGCATGAATACACTGCTTGACCAATTCATATGTGCGGCATTTCTGTGAATGAGCGAATGAGATTACAAGTAAACCGCGAAGTTCGCGTTAACCACGCACCAACCACTGTTTTCAAGCAGACTTGGGTACGATTCGCAGTTCCTCCGTCTGTGCACACAGAGACAAACTTTAATCATATTCTATCTCTACGCTTCAAGCATGACAAAGTTGCTTGAGTCTATGATCTGTGCCTCGCGTCATTTGAATTACGTGCAAATTAATTAGCCTAAATTGGTAACAAACTAAACCGAAAGCTTTACAAAACAAATAACTTATATATTGAAAACACACATTACTTTACACAACTATGAGCACACATTTGTAATAATTATTTTAGCAGTGATGCAGCATGGGGAAATTCCTGAGTTTGCAGAAACTGAAATGCCAACACAACAGCATCTGTCTGTGAAAGCACTTCTATAGCGTGTATCTGCTCCGCAAGCGTCGCGTGCCTCTTCCTCTGGCTCTGGGCCAAGCAGATTGATTTTTAACATTTGATGATGCGATGCACTAAAGTAAACAATCTAAGCACACCGGTGTAATCGTACACTTCAGGGAACAGCCAATGTTGTCTGATCACATGAGTCTCAGTTTTATTGTACGCGTGAAGGGTAAAAAGTGTGTTTATTTTATTATTTTATTATTCAGTGATTCTTCCGCATAGCATTAGAAGAAAGATCCAAATAATCAAGGTGTTCAAAAGAATCTTGAACACCTTGATTAGTTGTTTTGGCTGTGTTTGATTAGGGTTGGAGAAAAACTGTGCAGAGCTGCAGCCCTCCAGGAATTGACTTTGACACCTAAAACATCTAAAACAGTGGTTGGTGGGGCGCTTTGTTCGGATTCATCAGATCTATATTCGCTGCTAAAATAGACCAAAACAGTCACTATTTCATCAAAAATACATAATGTATTTTAATATTTTTTATATAATATATAAAATATACCGGGATACCGAAGCTGTGATTCGACTGACATGAAAAGTGACCAATCACAGTTGGTCTTGTCTAGTTTTGCATAAAACATAAGGGCGGGACAAAGGCTTTTCTGTGTTACAGTGGCAGAAAATAACAACTTAAAAACAAATGTTTTATTGGAATAATGCTTTTCGGATGTTTTCACTATAGAGATGTCTATGTTATTAACAAAAGTAAACCGCGGACATACTTCCTGCCATTTTGACAATCTGCACACACGATTCGCAGTCATGTACGTTAGCCGCAAGAACTGGATTTGCGAGCTCTTAAATAGGCTTTTTCAAATGAAGTCCCCTCATCTTCATCTTTAATAGTGAAGAGATTGTGATTGCGTACAATCAAAGTAGAAATAATTTCTTTGCTCCTTGACTAAACTTAGTCAAAAACTATCAAGTAATTAGAATTAGATCGATGCATTACCGATGACAATGCTAATGGGCTTCTTATTTGGCTGTATCGTGAAGTGAAACTTAGCCTACCAGAACTTTTAGCAAAGGTGGAACTTTTTTATTTCTTAACGACAAAAAAATTATGCTGGAAATGTTTTGGAATGAGGTATTTGTATGATTGGTACATAATAGCAGTATTCTGATCTGTCTTAAAGCATTACTAAATTGTGCAGGCATTGCAGGTCAAAGCAATCTGTTGTTACATTTTTCAAAATAAACTAATAATCTTAAAACACTGCTTTGAGAAATCTTGTATTGTCAAATTTCAAAAACCTCAAGTGAAACAAAGTCATTTGTTTTATTATTTTATTACTGACAGAGTATTTGTCTTTTTTGTAAAATTATTTTAGTTTAAGATCAAGCGTAAAATAAAGTATTGTATAGACAACAATGAGCAAATAAGAAAAATTGTGTAAAATATGTAAATAAAAGGCTAAATTTAAATATGTTCATCATATACTTTAATTAAACATTTTAATGTTTAAAAATGGACAAAAAGTGTCTCTATGGCCTTAAAAGTATGTGGTAGTATTGCCAGTGCTATTGAAAAAGAACAATTGTCATAAAAGGAAAAAAAAAATAAAAAATCGACCATACTTTTTTACTCTGCAAATTCCTACATGTAGCCTTATGATTTAAGCAATTAAACCATTTAAATTATTGGCCATAATGAAAATCAGATTTTTTTCAAAAGTAACTAACTAGTACATCTGTGAGAGAACATCAACAAATAAAATAAAAAAATTCACAAGCACATTTAGTGCAGGTTTATTATATTATAAATATATGATTAATTAATTATTCTATTATTATTAATGATGGTTTTATTTGTATAATGATGGTTTTTATTTGTATAAATCGATAGATAGTTCCTATGCAGTATTTTTATAAATCACTGAGAAGACATTTCAGGTGTTCAAAACATTGCATGTTAATCTTGGTTTATTATATTATTAATTATTCATATATTATTAATTAATTATAATATTTTATTAATGTTTTTTTTGTATAAATCAATAGATAGTTCCTATGCAATGTTTTTATGGGTTGCTGAGAATACATTTCAGGTGTTCAATATGTTGCGTGTCAGTCTTGAAAATAAAAATAGGTGCTGAAAAAAAAAGTGCTTAAAAGTCCTTGATTTTCATTAGGTGTGCCTGTATGAACCCTGTATGAAATTAGTGTCACATTTTCAATCGTGAGGTGATGGTAATTAAGTGATGGTCAATTGTCAGCTGTCTTGGTCGTCAGGTCGTGTGATGTATGTTGCTGAACTGTGTTCAAATGTTATAAATATAAAAACACTACATTTTGAAATGTAACTGCAGTATGTCAGTTTAGTTTATTTGTGTGTGCTGCGCTCATAGACATTTAAAATGGCGCTCATTTGTTTGATTTCTCCTTGAGAAGCTGCACAAGTCTCAAAAGTTTAAGGTCCTGGCACCCTGACTAAGTTCGAAACTGTTGTATTCGTTTTTTCATATTCATCATTTGGTGGCTCTCAATTGTCAAAAACACGCCTCAAAATATTTGCTACGGATGTGAAAAATGCAGAAAATCAAACCATTCAAAATAATTTTTATGATGGACAGAAGTTGCAGAGGCTGCAAACGTGTAAAACGTGAGGTCGTATTTAGTTTACATATAAATACTGTATATAT
>CAIGQZ010032400.1:1661518-1704783 GCA_903798205.1 Danio tinwini
GTGTGTGTGCGTGTGTGTGTGTGTGTGTGTGTGTGTGTGTGTGTGTGTGTGTGTGTGTGTGTGGACTACCCTGTCGAAAAAAACGGCTTAAAGTCCTACATGACGTTAACAGTTCGATTAAGGTGTTTACATGTCTGTACTGCACTTCAATAATGCAACTAAAATCGGCATACTGCACATGTCATAATTCGAGTTCTCTTTAGATCGATTATGACCTTAATCTGATTAAATTAATCAAAAATCCCTGTTTACATGGTAGACTCTTAATCAGAGTACTCTCTTAATAGCATTAAAATAGAATTATTGGTGCCATGTAAACGTTGTCACTGTTAACATTAAATAAAGCACTAAATCAGTACTTGAGATTATCATTGTTTTAAATTGCGTGCATTTGTTGCACCGCGGTGTGCCAGAAAATGAGTTTTTAAACAGCACTGACAACTTGCATTTCACTGTCACGCCTAGTTAGATAAAAAGTGCCTAAAAACAACATACGAGACTAAAGTGTTGTTTGTGCATTATGTTTGTTTCTGTAATAATATTTACATATTTTTAACCTCCTGGCATTTATAAAACCAAATGAACATAAAGTTCATGCAATGAGATCAGTTCATATTGGTTTGATTGGTACAGTATTTTGACTATGTAGATTTTTTTTCTTAGATAGCTTTTGATAAAATTTTTTACTTAAAGGTGCTGTATGTAAGTTTTTGACTCTTCTAAAGCATAAAAATACTATAATATGTGTGCAGATATTTAAGAAACATCCCAAGTGAATATACTTGTTTAACTGAAAAACAATGCTGAAGTCAGATATTCTGCTTTGAAAAGGTTTTTTCCGTGCCGGAACGTTGTCTTTGTTTAGGTAATTTTAACCTGCACAATGCCAGTTTAGCCAATTATATTTCAGCACCCTGGGTTGCCTTGTTGGAAAACAGCATATTTCATTCATTCATTCATTCAGAAAGGCTCTGAAGGCATGCGTCCGTGACCAAAATAGACAGTATCAGACGTTGAAATGAGACAGATTCAGTTCCACAGGAGGTTGTTTATTAGCAAATGATATTAATATTACGAACATAAACATTAGGTGAGCAGGTTACATTGTACCCACGTGTCCTAACAACATGCTTCATGACGAGATATGCTATGATGAGCAATTTGGCTGTTTGCACCAGGCGAAACGACAGAAATTTAAATACAGCCTTTCAGAAGCACAGAATATGCACTCACTCACGAAACGGTAAGGTTTAGAAACTATTCAAACTCACATAGTTAGCATTTAGCACTGAATAAAGCACATGAGGTTTACCTGAGGTGTTCACTGTCATAGGTTTGACATGTTCAGCTGTGAGAAATAGAAGCCGTTTCTAATATATTGTTGGTTAGAACAAAAACTCCTTTTAATATGGAAAACATTCCCTCTTTCGCATGTCGTTGCTTTTATTTAGAACACAGTGTAAATCACTCACTCCTGTACTCAACCTGGCATCCCGCATTTGCATTTATTTTGATGCAGGACTGCAATACCTACTTCAACCACTGGGTGTCAAACTTACATACTGCACTTTTAAATTTGAATGGGATTATTGTTTACCATAATTATATGAAAATGCTCATTCATTCCTTCGCTTAGTCCCTTATCTGTCAGCGGTCACCTCATCGGAATGAACCGCCAACTATTCCAGCATATGTTTTAAGCAGCGGACACCCTTCCAGCCGCAACCCAGTTTTGGGAAACACCCATACACTCTTACATTCACACACACTCAAACACTACAGACAATTTTGTTTACCCATTTCACCTACAGCTCAGGTCTTTGGACTATAAGAGAAACCAGAGCATCCGGAGGAAACCCATGCGAACACGGGGAGAACATGCAAACTCCACACAGAAACACCAACTGCTCCAGCCGGGACTCAAACCAGCGATCTTCTTGATGTGAGGCGACAGTGATAACCACAGAGCCACCATGCCACCCTTACGTATACTGTATTTGTTTGCCTGTGTGACCACCATCAAAGAACCATAACCATGCAAATGTGTTGTTAAAGTCAGTGTGATATCAAGTTGGTTGAGACAATGATTATTGCAAGTTAAAGAAAAGCAAAAACTGTGTCAAGGTAAAATTGCTAGTACAATTGTAGGTAAACCACAAAGACAACTGAATGAGATTGATCAAATAAGAGTTAAACAGAAAGCACATGTGATAATTGAAGATTATTCACATCCTTTAAATATTACATATCAGCTTTTGCCATCAAGAAGACCTTTTAGGCAACCTCGTGTAAGAAAAAAATGTGTATCAAATGTCATTTAAGCTGACTGCTATAAGGATTTTAAATACTGGCATTTGAGTATGAGTAGGGTTAATCATGTTATATGACTTTTAATGTGATGATGTTGAATGTATTTGTGTTATCTGTTGTTCTTTTTTATGTGACATATGTAATGAAGGGACTCAATGAATTAAAACCAGTTTGAATCAGGCTTGGAATTTTGAGCGCAAATTGCTTCATTCGTTCCAGGGCTTATACCATCAGGATAACAGGGGGGCCAATTCATTTGACTCTCTTCCCCCAATACTCTGGCCTCAGTTGGACTGAGATGCTTTAACAATTTCGTAAATGATCAACCATCCAGACAATTAAGCTTTCAGGAAATTGCTTGCACAAGACTTTTGAATGACCGATTATGTGATCTTGTGGCTATGTGTTCGCCCTTGGGACATTCTAATTGCAGGCAGATGGACAAAATTCAGAGACAAAGACATCTCTGGCAATTAATGAAAGACTTAAGAAAGACAATCTCTTAAATGTTAGAGCCAAGGCAAATTTGATATTTCGAATAATATTATAGGTTTCCTTATGTGCTGTGTTTATTCCACCCAACTAGGTTACTAATGTGTTGTGTTACCCTTATAACAGGTTAAAATGATCTGTATGTGTCTGAAATGTTTGATGTTTGGTATTAAACCAAACCCCTTTTTATTTGCAATACATTGGTGTAAATGAAAACTTGGTAGTACGAACAGTAATCGTCTTGTAACATTTAATGTTAGATAGTTACAATCTTACAAGAGATTTTTACCACGTGCAATCTCTTGGAGTCTGTTAATAAGTGACTTTGGCTACACTGGTACGGGGCGTGGCCCCGCCCTTCGTGGCAACTGCTCATTGGACGACAGCGTCATGAGGGATGGACCAGATCAGGTCACTTATAAACCCACTGCAGCCCTAAAACATGGCTTTTAGCAGTAGCTGGCTTGCGCCTGCTTTTTTCTCTCTACCCCCTGTCGCCTGCCTGGACACTGCGCCGCCACGTGATTGGGTCACCACGAACTCTCCATGCAAACCTCTTAAGTTTCGGGGTCCACAGAAACCGCACAAACTCAGCAGCATCCGTAACCCCGGCAACTCAGAACAGCCTCCGCTCACGAGCGGGAATCCCAAGAACGTCACTGGAGCCACCCTATCAGGAGCGCCGCGTGTTTCTTCGGGCCAGCCCGGCAAGGAAAACTCAGGTCAAGAAGACTTCAACAAACTCGCAAGTAACACGAGCAAATTGTCTCTTGCTGATTTGGTGCATATGATCTTAAGCAGTTAAAGATAAGTCAAATCTCTGCTTTTGTGGTTTCTCAGGTGATTCTAAGATCTAGTACGAAAGACTAGAATTAATTTGGGACGGTTGTTAACTCATTTTGCATCCTCTGAACTGCCTGTGTGTGTGTGTGTGTGTGTGTGTGTGTGTGTCTGTGTGTGTGTGTGTGTGTGTGTGTTTGTTGTTTGCTTATTACTTAGTTAGTTTCATGTATCGTAGCGTAGCTCAATAAATCTTTGTTCTCCTTTTGTAAGAACTGTGTTCTCGTTTGTGTGCTTTTAAGTCATTGCCTCAAGCTGTAGATCTGTTACCTTGCTAAAAGTTAACCCGATTCTGTGTTTTGTTATTATCATTGGCCACGAAAATAATATAAATTAGGTTGGTAAAATGCGATGTCTCTATTTGCTGGACAAATTTCAGATAAAGTGTGAATCTTTTAATCTGATTCAATCCGACTCAATTGAGTCGAATCAAGGATTTGAATCTTCAAGATCCAAGTTATTCATATGAGCTAATAAATCCCTGATCGATCTTATAATGTAGGTTGATTTCTTACAGTAATAATGTTAAATGTAATGTTGATGTGGTGAAGTCAAACACAAATTTCCACTTGTGGATAATGAAGAAAGCCAACATTGTGATACAATTTAACACTATATATATGTTCATTTATTCATTGTCTTTTCGGCTTAGTCCCTTTATTAATCCGGGGTCGCCACAGCGGAATGAGCCGCCAACTTATCCAGGACATGTTCTACGCAGCGGATGCCCTTCCAGCTGCAACCCATCTCTGGGAAACATCCATACACACTCATTCACACACATTCACTACAAATAATTTAGCCAACCCAATTCACCTGTACTGCATGTTTTTGGACTGTGGGGGAAACCAGAGCACCCGGAGGAAACCCACGCGAATGAAGGGAGAACATGCATACTCCGCACAGAAACGGCAACTGACCCAGCCGTGGCTCAAACCAGCGACCTTCTTGCTGTGAGGCGACAGCACTACCTACTGCGCCACTGCATTGCCACTATATATATATATATATATATATATATATATATATATTTATTTATTTATTTATTTATTTATTTATTTGTTATAATAATAATTCTTAGTACTGGTTTGCAGCTGGAAGGGCATCCACTGTATAAAACATATGCTTGAATAGTTGGCAGTTCATTCCTCTGTGGCGACCTCTATAAATCAGAGACTAAGCCGAAGGAAAATGTATTAATTAATTAATTTATTTATTTTTTGGCTCAAAAATTATTTTTGAATGGTGTGTCACAGATCACCTTATATTTAAACCATATCTTTTGTTTATGTTAAAATGTTTACATTTGAACCTCCTGGTGTTTAATAAAGATACTTTTTTTCAATAAAGTTATCACATTCTACCAGCAGGACCAATATACTGTATGTGCCTTGGCTTTGACTGTAAAAACTGCAAACTTTGTAAGTTATTTACCAAACACAAACACAAACAGACATGACCTGCAGGACTGAGCTTACCTTAGGCCTTCTGGTGGTGGTCTGAAGAGAGAAGCACAATATTTGACCCCCACGGTTCAGTAGAAAGATGAAGAAAGGAGAATCAAGGGGTGAAAAACAGAAGAAAACAGACACAGAGGAAAGATTAGTAACAGAAAAAGCCAGACACATTATCAAGAACTTCATTCTTCACATGAGCCGTCCTTCACATATTAACTTCATCACTTTGATAAGGTCTGCTCTCTGTCTCATCTTTTATATCAAAAATTGTTCTTTAAGCACATAAAGAGTCAAACACTGGTGCAGTATGTGGATCTTCCTGTTAACAAAGCAGCGTGCCTGACACCAAATGGGCCAAACAAGTACTCATTAATAAACAAGCATGCAAACACAGATGACCAACACACAGCAGTACAGATCAAGGCATAGTTACTACTCAGAAAAATAACCTGTTGAACAAAGATTTTACGACAACCAAGTATACATAATCATGAAATATTCAATGTTAGCCAGTTCCTACTCAAAAGTTTAAAGACAGTAAGATTTGTTTTGAAAGAAGTCTCTTATTCTTAACCAGGCTGCATTTTAAAGTATAGCAAAAACAGTCATATTGTTACATATTATTCAGGGTTTCTGCAGGCTTCACCATGTGAAATTTAAGAATTTTTAAGCCCATTTCAAGACAATTATGAATTCAATTTCAGATTTACAGGACCAAACACTAAGGATTTTTTTTCTAATGCCCAGAGGAAAAGATTTTTGCTTGCCCAAATAAAAATTAAGACATTGAATTATTTCTTAGCCACATGTTTTAAATAATTGGTCACAAGCAAACTCTAGTTATAAACAAATACTATTTTTTAGCATAACTTATGTTTAAAAAAAACTTTGGTTAAATGTTTTTTTAGATGGATTGTTGGTTGTATCGATAGGGTAGCTGTACATGGACAAAAAAAAGATGTTTACCTACAACAACATATTTTAGTGAATTTAACACCTTTTATGGTATACAATTTTGTTTTTGAAATTTAAGACATTTTAAGTCTTTTTAAGACCCCGCGGACACCGTTATTACAATAAAAAAAAAATTATATATCTATAAAAAATATATACAAAAAATGGTGTGTATTCATGAGATGTCAAATGTGAATTTTGACACATCATGTCACATCATGCTTCAGAAATCATTCCGCTACGCTGATTTGCACCTCAAGAAACATATTTCATCATGAAAAAAGGTTAACTTTTTTTCTTCTATTTTTGTTGAAAATCTGGCATATTTAAATCTTATTTAAAAATGATAAATGTTGTTACAGTCAAGTTTAATTAATTTAGTGTCCAATAAAAGTATTAATTTTAGTATTAAAGTATAAAAGCATTCAAAAACATCTATCTTACTTATCCCAAGGGTCAAACTTATCAATTGCATTGTACTGCAAAAATTTAAATATAATAAAATACAAAATAATCTAAATATAATATAATTACAAAATTATTAGAGGACTTTAAAATAAAATAATATAATAATACTTCCGTTGTTAATTTTCAATATATAATAATATATAATTTTGTTTTTAGTGAAAGATTTTGAGTAAAAAAATGTTTCAACAAAATGTAAGTTCTTAAAGGTTTAGTCCCATCCCTTTAAATTTAAATATATATTTAAATATGATTCAGGCCAGACAGAATCTGCAGACATTTTTTGCTATTTCTGTGCAGAATGCAAAATGATTTTGGGAGTGTAGTAACTAAAAACTTATGACATAAAATTTAAAAATATTAACTTTTTTAACTTTTATTAATGGTTTATAATGCAAATCCAACTAGATCCACTTGTTTGGTAAACAAAACAAGTTTCTCACATAATATATCTATTAAAAGACAGAAAATATTACTTTACAAAAATTTGTATAAATCTAAGAAACATTTGCATATTACTCAATGTATAACTGAAATTAATATAAAAACTGAAAAAAATATATCATGTAAATAAACAGACTCAATGATAAAATCTGCATGCATTCTATGTGTGCCTATATATTGTACGATCAACAAAAAAATAAAAAACATGTTAGCATTTATTTTTAATGATATATCTATATTGGTAGCGAATGTAAAGGCAAACATATTTCTTTCATTGATTATTTTGTTTCAAAATTATGTTTAGGACTCATTCAATTTCAGAAATACTTCAAAATGTACAACCCTTGCCCTTGCTGTCTATAGA
Organism: Danio tinwini; assembly: GCA_903798205.1. NCBI lineage: Eukaryota > Metazoa > Chordata > Actinopteri > Cypriniformes > Danionidae > Danio > Danio tinwini. The sequence goes on from CAIGQZ010032400.1 coordinate 1,668,845, forward strand.
GGATGAGAGAGAGCTCTCAGGTTTAATCTAAATATCTTCATTTGTGTTCCAAAGACAAACGAAGGCATCAGAGGTTTGAAACGGCATGACGGTGAGTAATTAATAACATAATTTTCATGATTGGTGAACTAACACTATAATAAGCAGCAAATTACAAGTTTATTGAGGAAAAAGTCATAACTAATGATTTATCAATAAGCAAGAACTGTACATTAAAATAAAACGTGACCAGAAAAATGTATAAGGAGAGCAGTGAATAGCACCCAGGTTACTAAAACCCAATATATCAATCTAATAAAGTTAAAGTCAGAATTATTAGCCCTCCTGTTAAATTTGAAATTCTTTTATATTTTTCCCCAACTTATGATTAACAAAGACAAGATTTGTTCAGCACATTCTAACCATAATGGTTTTAATAACTCATTTCTTTTGTCTTTGCATGATGACAGTACATAATATTTTACTAGATATTTTTCAAGATACTAGTATACTTGCTTATTAACAGGTAGTCAGGGGCGTAGTTGACATTTTAAAAGTGTGGGGGGGGGGGCAGCTGTATGAAATCTAAAAGTTTACGTACATATAATTATTAATCACCTGTTTCTAAATGGTCTGTCTCTAAAAGTGAAAGGAACGTCCCATCAACCCTGGTTGCTACGCCCCCGCAGGTATTTGTTAAGTTTCATATAAGGGATCTTAAAGGATAGGTTCCCCCAGAAATGAAAATTCTATTGTTAATTACAGACCCTCAATGATGGCAGCAAACAATACTTTCTTTGTGCGCCTATTGACCATATTTTACAATGCGGAAGTGCGCTCGTTTTTGCAATTGTTTTAGAACTTCTGATTCAGTTGCCTATGGGAGAAATGACTATAATAAATGGCAGAAAACGATCAAACTACTCGTGTTTGCATGACTATACATAAAAAGTAGAATAATATAATAAGAAAATATCAGCTTGCAACATCAAGCAGCAAAACGAGCTGTTTTTCATCTCTAAAAATAAATGGAAGTGAATGAGACCGGAAGTCTCGAGCCAAAAAGATTGAAATAACTGCGCCCGCTCGTACGCAGAGAATAAGGTGAATATACTGTATGATCCACAAAAAATTCAGGTCACACTTTATTTTGATGGTCCGTTTATTGAATTTAGTTACATTGCATTTACATGCTAAATAATTCTCACTAGATTATAAGTAGACTGTTAGGTTAGGGTTAGTGTAAGTTGAAATGTACTTGCAAAGTGTCTTATAGTCAGTTAAATGTCTGTTGAATGAGCAGTATCAACAGATATTAAGCAGACAGTCTACTAATACTCAAACAGACCATCAAAATAAGTGTTACCAAAATTCAAAAATACGTTAGCACTTATATTTAATGATAAATCTATTATGCTAGCGAACGCGAAAGCAAACTCTTTTTTTTCATATATAATTTTTTTTTATTATGTTCAGGACTCATTCCATTTAGGAAATACTTTGAAACGTACAACATTTGAAGTTACAAACTTTTGACCACAACAAATAGAACAGAAAATTCAATTAAAAACAACCTTTCAGTAATTAAAATTAAAACTAACAATAAAAATCAATCACAACATGCACTGACATATCAACAGAAAAAGAGGAAAAACAATCTTTACAATTACGCAAACACCCAAGACAGACAATAAAGCACTCCGCATTTTGCATGCCACAGAGGAAGTAAACAATCTTTTGTACCTTACGAGTCGTAGGTGCCTGTCTCATCATATTGACGATTGAAGAGGAAAGACAGGTGCAAACACACACACACAGACACACACACACCAGGTGCAGAAAAAGAGCAGCAAGAAGGATTGAGTCACATTAACAGCAGATAGAGATGAGAGCAGGCCAAGCCCACAGCAAAGCTACAAACACACTCATACAGCAGTTGGCAAGTGCTAGCCAGACAAACACACACACACACACACACACAGAGCGACAGTGTTGCAGGTCGTCCCTGCTGCAGCTTAAAACACTGCAGTGATTTGAATCCTTTTGCTCCAACAAGAAGATAATCAAGCTCCTTTTTTAAGCATTTCTCTGACTGTAACGCCGTCTCTCTCTGTCTGCATCCATCTCTCCTGCTTGTCTTTCCACTCGCAAGCTCTCAGTGCCGCTCGGCTGTGCCAACGACTGCTTAGCAAGTGCATTACATCACTATGCAATACCACCCTCCCTCCCTCCAGACAGAGAGAGGGGGGGAAGAGAGAGAGAGAGAGAGAGAGAGAGAGTGAGTGAGAGAGAGAGAGAGAGAGAGAGAGAGACAGCTGTAACAAAAGAGGAAGGAGAGACAGAGGAAGGAGGGACTGATGTTAGTCTGACTGGTCTCCTAGCAACACTCCACATTAGTATCCTATAGGCTCTCCAGACAGTAGCAGCAGGTCTGTGTGAAAGTGTAGGCAGACTGTGATGCTGTTGTTGTATCTGCTTTGGTGTTTAGTTTTGTTTTTTATAGATGTTTTTAAGGCACAAGTTCTAGATAATGTCTAGCTGTGGTTCAAAGAAGTGGTGTTGCATTGTGCTGGTGTCTGCATTGAAAAAAAATGTATATACAGTTGAAGGCAAAATTATCAGCCCTCCTGTGAAATATTTATTCTTTTTTTAATATTTATTGTATGTGGTATTTTCACAGTATTTCCGATAATATATTTTTTTCTAGAGAAAGTCTTATCTGTTTTTTTCTGGCTGGAATAAAAGCAGTTTTACATTTTTTTTTTACTATTTTAAGGTCAAAATTATTAGCCCGTTTAAGCATTTTTTTAAATTAAATACAGAATAATACAGAAAATAAATCTTCTCAGTTAAACAGAAATTGGAGAAAAAATATAAATGAATTAAAATGTAACATGATGGGCTAATAACAGGATTGCTAATAATTCTGACTTCAACTGTCACTGTAAAAAATATCCGTAAATAAGCAGCTTTTCGTATTTTGCGATTCATGTTTTTTTTTTCATTTATTTTTGCTTTTGAATTTAATTATGGAACCTTGATCTTTCTTCCAACTACTTGTAAGCTAGAAAAGTGACTTTTGTGAACATTTTTAATAGTTTAAAGTGATATTACAGACTTATTTCTCTGTATTATTTCATATAGACTATAGTATTTCAAACTACTGAAATGTAACTACTGTAAATCAATGGAAAACACTTTAATTAATGGATAGTTTTTACACTGTACACTGAATGCATATTAGATGGATACCTTGGGTTTTAGCAATCTGGGAGTCATTCAATACCCTCCTTTTTATGTGAAGTTTATTTATAAACTAATTTCGAGAGGATCACGTGCTTATGATTGCTTGCAGCCGTCCCCGCATTATTCAATTTATGATTCACCAATCAGACGATTCCTAAGCCACTATAAATACCCTAGATTCCAAATCACAGCCATCTTCATTTTGAAGAATCTCCCCTTCCCCCCCTACTCCTCCTCCTTTCCTAGATGGGTGGCATGGTGGCCCAGTGGTTAGCACTGTTGCCTCACAGCAAGAACGTCACTGGTTCTAGTCCTTACCAAGCCAGCCAACATTTCTGTGTGGAGTTTACACGTTGACCCAGTGCTCACGTGGGTTTCCCCCGGGTTTTCCCAAATTCCTCCCACCGTCCAAAAACATGCAACTTAAGTTAATTGACTAATCTAAATCGGCAGCATAGACATGCTTCTAGTAAGAAGTTATCTCTTATAAGCAATTACTATCTGTTCATTAGCAACTATAGCAGGGGAGTTCTCGAGAGCTACCTGAGCTCAAACTTCCCTCTTCCCTCTCAGGGCTCTCTCATCAGCTAAGTGTAAACTCTTGAGACTTTATTTTGATGGTCCCTATTGCACTTTTTGTTGACCTAAAGTTGCATTGCAACTACAGTAGGTGAGAGTTTAAAATGACCATTAACGCCACAGCATATAACGCCGCCGCACTGAAAAAAAATTAACGTGTTTTTTAGGTATGACCGCAGTTTGTGACTATGCCGCCAGGTGGCACAAAGGGACGGGATGCGAACAGAAAGAAATGACCTATACATTAGCTGTAAATACTCTACTACTTATAAATAATGATAAACAATGAAACATAGCATTATAATTCCTTCATTACTCATTAAAAAGACAACTAGGCTACATTATTTAAAGGAATAAAGAATAAAAATAACGTTTTGGGGTGAAGCGCTTTAAAACAAATCCGCTATAGAATGCTTCAGCACCAAAACACGAGTTGAGATTGTGTTGGTCTGTTAAATAGAAAAATAAGCTAGCCTAAATAAAATTAAAGTGATATATTCACAGTTTCAGAGAAGCCTATTAACTAAAAGAAGGATATTGCAGGTCAGAGTTTGACACAGACAAGTTGAAAAACCAGCGCTGATGCTGATCGCATGTGCTGCCTGGAGCTGCGTCATAAACTCAACAAACAGGCTATACATAGGCTTATATAATATATATTTTTAAATAGCCTATGTAGTCTAATTTACGAATCAAACAAATCCAAAGTTTTTCTTGATGTTTGCATAATAATAACTTCGCACCAAACTGAGGCTTTCATTTTACAGCTTCTAAAACATGTATGCAAATGAATGCAATATGATATGTATACAACAAATTTGTTATATGCTATGTAGTAGCCTATACATTACAAAAAGTAAACAACATATGAAGGCTTGTCATTGTCTTTCATTACACGCAGCGCGCGCATGAACCACGAGTGAGACCGCCATGTCACAAAATACTTTTTAAACCAATGTTTCTTCTTCTTCTTCTTCTTCTTCTTCTTCTTCTTCTTCTTCTTCTTCTTCTTATTATTATTATTATTATTATTATTATTCTTTAATGTAAACAACACTTACTAAAAATTTAAATGTATTTATTACACCACCTTATTGGAGAAAATTACTGTATCAATTACAGTGCTTCAGCAGGTTTGAAATTTACTTGCGGTGGTAGCCGAATTGAAACACACCATTTACCCACATCGCATAAATAGTTAACTATATGCAATAAAAAAATCATAATTTCATTTTTAATAATAATTGTATTTATTATGACACTTTTCTTTTTAATAGGTTAAAGTAAAGACTGGCATGAAAAAGAAATGCTATTCAGGAGTAATGTGCACACACTGACAGGTCAAATCTGCTTCTCTCTCTCTTTCAAGTTCAAAGCAAATTTAAATGCCAAAGGATTTTAGATATGTATATAAAATAGCCTGTAATATATTAACATCAACAAATTAATAAAATAATTAGTAATGAGAAATAAATGACAGAAAGGTTGATAAAAACAGACATTATCTCTAAAAGTTATCATAAGTGCAAGATTAAAACGAGTAGATTTTTAAATAAGGCAATTGCGTTGATTAACTACTAATGGTGTATATATTTTGCAGCCAGTTTAGATTGTCATTTCGTCATCTGCGAGTAGGCTATATAGCCAAAGTTTTTCGGAGTCGTTTAGATTAAAGAATATATTATTTAGCCTACGTTTTCTCTCGGTATCGCGGCTGTGCGTGCGCCTAAAATAAATCTAAAAAAAAAGCAACTAGACTGTGCGCTGATACTTGTTCTTTTTTTCAGATATCGAATAATTTCAACCGCAAGGAGATACAGACAGCTTGATTTGCAGTTTTTTTCTAAAAATGTTATTTAGCTTGGAATAAAAACAATTCACAAAAAAAAATTTTTTCTTTCTTTCTATTATTCTTTCTTAAAATAAAATCCTATTTCACAGTGTGTAAACATTAGAAATAATAATTAGGCCTAGAAACCGCTTTCATTCATACTTTGCAAGCTTTATAGACAGAACATTAACTGTCACATGTAGCCTAAGCAACAAATAACAAAACGGAGTTTAATAATTAATATAACTGCCTTTTTTAATTTTCATACAATATGTGTGGGTTTTGACAGTATGTGTTTAATAAGGCTATAAAGTATAGCCAATCAGTTGAAATGCATGGTGAAATATGAAATATATGTCTTTTTTGCTGAATGTTTATTTTATTAATCTATATTTTTAATATTTTAAAAATCAACCCGCTTTGGCCCTGAGGAAGAGGCACGCGGCACTGGTGGACCAGGGGATGCATCATTTGATTTACGTTAGTTATAACGTAAAACCCCCGTAATGATGCTCTAAACGGGGTGGTATAACAACTTCTTTAGAGAAAAACCCCATAATTTATTTGTGCAAATATATTGTTTTACACAAACACGCATTTTAAAAAAATCCAATACTAGTTTTGATAAAAACATGCACTCACTATCCATATTATTTGAAATATATGCAAACGGCTCATATAGGACCAATGTTTCCTCACAAATATTACTGAGAACATTCCATATTCTATTCTAAAACATAAAATCTCTTACAAAAGCTAACACTATTCTAATATCATATATAAATCATATAAATAAATAAATAAATTGGTTATTTACTATCAAATTAAATTGTATATTTAATAATAATAATAAAAATAACAATAATAATAATAATTCAAATTTGAGTATTAGTAGACTGTCTGCTTAATATATGTTGATACTGCTCCTTCAACAGACATTTAACTGACTATAAGAAACTTTGCAAGTACATTTCAACTTACACTAACCCTAACCAACCTAACACTCTATTTATAATCTAATGATAATTAGTTAACATGTAGATGCAACGTAACCTAAATTCAACAACATGTGTTAAAGACACCACCAAAAATAAATTGATACCGTTCTTTCTATTACTAAAACAATAATTATGACTTTAGTTTCAATAAACTCCTAATTTGCTGCTTAATAAAGTGTTATGAAAATTGTTATTATTTACTCACCCTCATGTCGTTCCAAACCTCTGAGGCCTTTGTTTGTCTTTGGAACACAAAACAAGATATTTAGATTAAATCTGAGAGCCTATAGACTACAGAATCTATAGACAGCAAGGGTCCCGGCTCGTTAAAAATCCCGAAAAAGACATATTAGACCTAAAATATCTTAATTTGTGTTCTGAGAACAAACGAAGGTCCCAGGGGTTTGGAATGACCTAAGTGTAAGCAAATAATACCATCATTTTTGGATAAACTAACACTTTAATAGCTGTTAAGGTAGAATTGGGTTTAGGAATTATGTAGAATTAGAGATGTAGGAAAAGATCATGCAGAATACGCTTACTTAATATGCAGAATATGTTACTTTATAAGTATTAATAAATCCTTTTCACAAGACGGTTATGACCCATTTAACAGTCATCAGCATCTCAAATGCTTAAAAGTTTTTAATATTTAGATTTTTTTTTAAAACCTATGTATATCATATTCCATTAAATTACAAAGAAACGGATTACCGCTTTTGTGATGTGTTTGTAATGCACTTTGAAAAATGCTGGGTTCCACACAATCGATTTGTTGGAACAACATGAAGAAATTAAGTTAATTTATTAGATTTTACAAATTTAAGTGGACTGAACATAACACAATTAAGTTTCCCCCCCCAAAAAAGTCAAGAATTTTGCTGTTTCACCTCATTTTAAATGAGTAGTTTGAACGAACAACAAACAACATTTTTTCAGTGTGGGCACGACAGTAAATTTGTTTTTCTAAAAGTCCTAATAACGCAATCGTTGAGTTTTGCTTTTATTATTTGAGCAAACAGGAATGCAATAAAATAATTTGTTGTACTCTCCAATTCGCTGCACTCTAAGTTTACCCATTTATGACAACTTCTGCTGCTAAGAAACCAGGAAATGTGAAAAGGTTATACTTTATAGTTTATAGTTATACTTTAGTTTGGGATCACTATTAACTAACTATTACCAACATCAACTCAATGAACTTCTAACTTGCTGCTTCTTAGTTAGTAAGGCTGTTGTTAAGTCTATGTATAAGGGATCTTAAAGGATTAGTTTCCCCCAAAAATTTAAATTCTGTTATTAATTACAGACCCTCAAGGGTTTTAGCAAAAGATTACAAAAGGCAATGAATTGGAATTTGGGGGCTGCACTGTGACCACATACTGAGTTTTTAATATGTCAGCAAATGATTCTTGCTATAAACAAACAGGATTTTCTGATATATAAACTATTGTTACACTGAATGACATTTTTTAAAGTATCTTTTGTAAATCATGTTAAAAATATGAACGATAAAGATATTATTTGCGAGAAAACAGGATTATTTTTTTGCCAAATTAGACAGGACACATTGAACTGTACAGAAAAAACAGGTTTTATGATCTGAAAATGCATTTCTGCGATTTGTGAGAGCAATGGTGTCATTATTTGAGGATCCATTACACAAGAGTGTGCAGAGATGGAGACAGCTTGATGTATCACATTACAGCTCTGTAGGAGAGAAAAGTGATGTGTAGTAGAAAACACAGAGAGAGAGCAAGAGAAAAAGAGAGAGGGATAAACGAAACTGAAAAATAAACAAGATTCACTCTGCATTCTGCGTACTAGACTCCATTTATCATTTCATATCTATGGCCTGCATTTGTCAGGTCTCATCCGTTTTGAGGTGATTCTCATAGAACTAATCATGCGTGACTCGCTGGAATTCTTCATTCTGATTGGTCAATCACAACATTGCAATGTGTGATATTCCCAGATAACAACTGCTAACACTAAGCTTTAGGTTTAATTACTAAAGCTAGGAGTAAATTATTGCAGCTCAGATCAAAGTTTTGTGTCTAATTGTTTAATTTTGTGGGAAGTAACTATTTAAAAAGTGGGATAATGTACATCTAGCTGGTTGTTTTTACAGAATAAAGCCCTTCAATCTTATACAACAGCCCTCCTCTTCATATTGGACAGCTGTCAGGGTTTATTCTGCAAGTACAATCGGCTGGATGTACTTTGTCCCTTACTTAATGATTACTAACATTCCATATTTCCTGTAATGTTTTAACTGTGGCAAAGTTTAGAATGTGCTTTAATAGTGATAGAAATATTTTTCCTATTTATTTACTGTACATGCTATATTTTTTTATAGATTCTGTATTTATATGATAACACTTGCAAGAGCTTTAAAAATAACTTGTACATTTTTTCAAATACTAAGCTATTTTAAAAATAACTGCTTTTTAAAAACATAATGTTATTGTTTAGATAAAAAATATATATTTAAAATATAATGTTAACAAGTGCAAATGCTAAGAATTCACTGCATTATAAAACATTAGATATTAGAACATATTGTGAACACAACATTAAGTGTGATATAGATTTTAAACATGCAAATCATATTTTAAACATTTAGGACTGGTTTCACAGAGAGGGCTAGTTCAATTAGGACATGTAATTGTTATTTTACTCTAATCGTTTTTTAATTTGTGTTATAAAAATATTTGTCCATATCTTGAGACAAATCAAAGGCACTGGCATAAACACTCACTGGCCATTTTATTAGGTACACCTTACTAGTACCCAGTGGGGTCTTCTGCTGCTGTAGCCCATCTACCTTAAGGTTGAACGTGTTGTGCATTCAGAGATGCTCTTCTGCATAACTCAGTTGTAACGAGTGGTTATTTGAGTTATGGTTGCCTTTCAATCAGCTCAAACCAGTCTGGCCATTCTCCTCTGAACTCTGGCATCAACAAGGCATTTGCACCCACAGAACTGCCGCTTACTAGATATTTTCTCTTTTTTACATTATTCTCTGTAAACCCTAGAGATGGCTGATGCGTGAAAATCCCAGTAGATCAGCAGTTTCTGAAATACTCAGACCAGCACGTCAGGCACCAACAACCATGCCACATTCAAAGTCACTTATTTCTTCCCCATTCTGAAGCTCGGTTTGAACTGCAGCAGATCGTCTTGACCATGTCTACATGCCTAAATGCATTGAGTTGCTGCCATGTGATTGGCTGATTAGAAATTTGGGTTAACGAGCGGTTGTACAGGTGTACCTAATAAAGTGGCCGGTGAGTGTGTTTTAAGATCAGTCAGCGCAAGTATCTTTCTAAATGAACTGGCCATTCTAAATGAATTGCTTTGATGACTAATTTAATAAACTGCTCAATTATGACAGTGACTTTTTACCACCTACTGTCAGTTTTATTATCTGACTTATTTATCCACAGCAAAATTAAACCAATCAAGATACCTGCACAAAATCATGCAATAAAAAATGTGTCTATCATTGAAAAAAACATATATATGAGAAAAATATTGAGGCATTATTTTGTTGTTGTTGTTGTTGTTGTTGTTGTTGTTGTTGTTATTATTGCACACTCCTCACTCCCTGATGATACAAGCTTTACTAGTTTTGTCTGACAGTATTATTTTCTTCATAATTTTGAATTATATAGACATTATTTCAGTTTTTACTCAGTCGTTAATGAATCCACCAAGATTACCACAATCACTGACAATCATAGATAAAGATTAAAGTAAAGAATTAAACCAAATAAAACCTATACTGACCAATGTTTGTAGTACAATTCAAAAGGAGTGAAGGTTTGAAGCCAGGCAACACGGCCCTCCATTTGTACTTTAACCCTCATAGAAAAAGCTTCAAAACAATCCATACTGACAGGCTGAACTAGAAAACCTCTTAAATGCCATTTCCTCAAGCGCTGACATTTAGAAGAAAACGCAGGGATGCACAAGCTGAGCTTTCAAGTCCAATATTTCAGTGGCGATCTAATGACAAGACAGCTAATGCCAAGCCAGAGGGAAGGAAGCACTTACTAAAATATCTCTCTCAGTCTTTCATCACACACAAACCTGAAAACATCAGTAACAGTAAACATGCTTCTGCATGCACTTTCAAAATGTAGACTTATGGAAAAGCGCAGAATCTTTTTACACATTTATTATATTTTATGTTATGACATTTATTTACTTAAATCTTTTAAACCTTGAATACATCCACAGAAAACTCTAACGTTAATATTGTAAATTTATATTTAAAAATGTATTCATATTATTATGTAAATTTACAGTAAGTTACAACCCCAAATCAGAAAATGTTAGGACAGTATGGAAAACGCAAGTAAAAAAGAAAGTAGTGATTTCCAAATTTACTTTGACTTGTATTTCATCGCCAACAATATGAACACAAAGTATTTCTTGTTTTGTCTCGTCAACTTCATTTAATTTGTAAAGATAAATCCTTTCCGGTCAATCAGCCTGCAAAACAGTCCAAAAAAAATTGGGACAGGAGCAATTAAGGGCTAGTCATGGAGTAAATTGGTTAAATAATGCTGTAATTTGAAACAAGTGATGTCATCAGGTGATTGTAATTAAGATTTGGTACAAAAGCAGCACCCTAGAAAGGTCTAGTCCTTTAGGAGCAAAGATGGGCCGGATCCAAAAGGAAGCCCTGTGTTAACAATGTCCAGAAGCATCGTTGACTTCTCTGGGCTTGGAGGCATCTGGGATGGACCATCACAGTGGAAACATGTATTTGAATCAGTATTTCAGGTATTTTGGGGGAGAAATGGACACTGTGTGTTCTGGACCAAAGAAGAAAAGGATCATCCAAACTGTTTCCAGCAACAAATCTCACTGTGGGTGACAGGCTTGGACCAACAATAACCGAGCAAAGAACAAAGGAAAAAGGATTTACTTATATTCAAACAACTAAACAAGGCACATGTGAAACTGATCTCAAAACAACCCAAAAAAGAAAAAGTTGAAATGTGGTGAATAAAAAACATTACATGAAAAATTACTCAAAAACCCTGACAGTGTCCGCGCCCTTGGCAAAGTTAACTTGTACTTCTGCAATAATTCTGAAAAGTACATAGAGATTTTGGAGCACAATATGCTGCCTTCTTTTCCTAGGATGCCCATGCATATTTTAACAAGACAATGCAAAACCACTTTTGCATCCTGGCATCAGAGGAAGAGTATACAAGTACTTGACTGGCCTGCCTGCAGTCCCAACCTGTCTCCAATAGAGAATGCGTGGTGCATTTTGAAGTGCAAAATGTGACAACGAAGGCCCCATACTGTTGCCTACCTTAAGACTTGTTTGAACAAAGAATGGGACGAAATTACATAAACAGAAACACTTTATCACTGGGTGTCTTCAGTCTCTAATTGTCTTTTAATGCCCCATTCACACAGAGCATCTGCGTCAACCCTTCCTACTGACTTGAATGGGTGATGTCAAACGTTGTCGAACTGAATTGTGTGTCCATTGCCGCTGCTTCAGTGGCGTTGCTCGCTGCAGAAGTTGGGGATTTCTCAACTTTTCAAGCACCAACAGAAGCATCACCCAATCAGATCGCTTTATGCAAATACCCCTGCTCAGACAGTAGCCGACTGCAGACTAATTTCATTGGCTGACGCTGCTATGACGATCGCGTCAGCCCCAACTTCAGACACGCCCTCTGCCAAGTGTTGACGATGAAGCCTCGTGTAAATCCACAATAAGTGTTGTGAAAAAGAATGGCAAAATTTACTTTGACTTTGACTTGAATTTCATTACAGACACTGTTGCCACAAAATATTTCATGTTTTGTCTGGTCAACTTCATTTCATTTGTAAATAATATCCTTTCCTGTCAATCAGATCTGCAACACATTCCAAAAGCTGAAACATGAGCAATTTAGAGCTAGTAATCAGGTAATTGGTAAATAATGATGTGATTTAAAACAGGTGACGTCAACAGGTGATTGACAACAGGTAATTATGATTTGGTACAAAAGCAGCATCAAAGAAAGGTCCAGTACTTTAGGAGCAAAGATGGCTCGAGTTAAAACTGTACTGTGCCAAAAGGAACCCCTATTTTAAGTGTCCAGAAGCACTATTGACTTCTCTAGACTCAAAGGCATCTGGGATGGACCATTACACAGTGGAAACATTTACTGTGGTCAAATTAATCAGTATTTCAGGTATTTTGGGGGGAGAAATGGACGCTCAGCAGCAAGTCCAAAAGCCAGGGTCTGTCATGGTATGGGGTTTTGTCAGTGCCCTTGGCAAAAGTAACCTGCACTTCTGTGATGGCACCATTAATTCTGAAAAGTACAAAGAAATTTTGGAGCACAATATGCTGCCTTCTTTTCCAGGGGCGCCTATGTATATTTTAAACAAGAAAATGCAAAACCATATTCTGCACACGTTACAAAGTCCTGACTGCAGAGGAAGAGGATACAAGTACTAGACTGGCCTGCCTGCAGTCCTGACCTATCTCCAATAGAGAATGTATGGAGCATTTTGAAGTTCAAATTGTGACAATGAAGACCCCATACTGTTGCCTACTTTAAGACTTGTTTGCAGAAAGAAAGGGACAAATTTACACCTGAAACATTTCATTACTTGGTATCTCCAGTCCCTGAACATGTTTGAAGTGTTGTGAAAAGGAATGGCAACATCACAAACTGGTATTTTTTTTAAATGTGTTGCAAGATCCAAAATTTAAACACTTGTTTATTAAAAAAATTAAACCAAGAGGAACACGTTTAACAATGTTTGTTGTATTGTCTGCAATGAAATACAAGTCAAAGTAAATTTAGAAATCACTTCTTTCTTTTTTATTTGCGTTTTCCTCACTGTTCCAACTTTTTCTAATTTGGGCTTGTAAGTACAAAAAAAAACATTATATATGGTGTAAAAACTAAAGCTGTACTACACTTTACCATTTTGATGCATAAAAACCCCTATGTAATATTTGACCCATCTGCAGCAATTTAATGTACATTTTATGACAGTTATAACAACTATAATTGTACATGCTTCTCACAGACAATCTATAAAATAAAAAGTGAATTAAAATATTAACAAGAAACTTAAAATCTCTTTTTCTCCCACATTTAGCAACAAACACAGCAGGCTAATTCGTAATTTCCATTTAAAAGCAGTAATTCATCAAAGAACACTGCCATCCAGCCAGTGAAGCACTCGCACGCATGAATAAATGTACATAAAATTAACAGAAACAATATACTGCAGATGCAAACACTTCTGATGAACACACACACACACACACACACACACACACACATACAGGTAAAGTGCTGTTTGTGTGACGCCATGCAACAGAGCGGCTCAATGATGCCACTGCTATGGAAACAAAGGTTAGAGAAACATGCAGCACCTTTTTGGGTTTGGTTCCTCGCTGCACACACAGATGGAGGAGGAAGAGGGATGGATTAGTGTTTGATCAGCCCGTGTGTTTGTAATGAGCATCAAAATCTCTCACATACAAACACATCAAGACCCCCACCTAAACTGTACAGTCTTGGACAGAGGCTTTAAAAATGTGCGTGACAGTTTGGGTTTATGCATGCATGCGTTAGTGAGTGCATGTTTAGGACCCCTTGTGAAAAGAAGCACACTAGAGGAAAGTTTTAAAAAGAGTACTTTTCATAGAAACATTTCATATACTAAAGAGTGAAGTAAAAGGAAAAAGTTCAAAACAAAAATGTATTTACTCACCCTTCACTTGTATTAACCCTGTTTTGGGTCTGTTTCTTCTGTCGTACACAAAAGAAGATTTTTGGAAAAATGTTGGAAACCGGTAACCATCCCAGCTAGCAAAATTTATGTGGCTTAAATCCTGCCCACACCAGACCCTTACATCCAGCCTACATAGCGCATGGAATGATGGCACTCTGGCGGTCCGCTCCTGTTTGCCATATTTGGGCTACAATTAAGCCATAGCAAAACCACATATCAGCCAGAATTCAACCAAATGAACCAGAATTGACCCTATTCTGGGCCACAGTTTGCTTTTATTCTGGCCCAGATCTGGCCCACACCAGATACTTACATCCAGACCACATACTGAATGAAATGATATGGCTCTAGGGTGGTCTGCTTCTGTTTGCCAGTTCTGGGCCACAATTAAGCCATAGCAATACCACATATCAGCCAGAATTCAACCAAATGAACCAGAACTGACCCTATTCTGGGCCACAGTTGGTTTTTATTCTGGCCCAGATCTGGCCCACACTATACACTTACATCAGGACCACAAACTGAATAGAAATTATGGCTCTAGGGTGGTCCGCTCCTGTTTGCCAGACTGTTGGGCCACAAATTAGCTATATTACTACCCATATCTGCAATGTTAAAGAGCTATGGTTTGACCCCTATAATTATCAAATGATCACTGTACTTTGTCTTTACCAAAAGTGACCTTATCATATGTTTAAGGATAACAGTACCATACTTGCCACATCTTACCTCAGCTGCTTTAAGCTCATACCATTTTTAGCCAGAGATACTCGCCTATATTTGCCATATATCATCTGGGCTACTATAGGCTCACAGCCACATTAGCCAGAGCTTACTATGCCAAATATTCACCAACAGTAGCCCACATACGTTTTAAGGTAACTGGGCCACATTTGCCATATTTTCTCTGGGCCACTTTAGGCTGACAGCAACATTAGCCAGCGCTCACTGTGCCGAATATTCGCCAAAAGTGGGCACATAGGTTTTAAGATAACTAGAACACATTTGCCATATTTTCTCTGGGCCACTTTAGGCTCACAGCGGCATTAGCCAGAGCTTACTGTGCCGAATATTACCCTTAAATGAGTATGCCACATTTTTGCCAACTGTGGCCCACATTTGTCCTTCATCATTCTGGCCAAATTTACCATTTTCCACATGAACCACATTACGCTCACATTTAGATTACATGTTGCCATAAGTCTTTATTTGAAATGTACAAAGTCACAATTTGTCTGGGCTGAAGGAAGACCACCAGTGCTGCATAACTGCCTTAAGTGGCCCACATTCGTATGCTATCTGGGATTGACATCTATTGTATTTTCTTTTTCTTACTATGGATGTCAATGGTTACCAGTTTCCAACATTTTCAAATTACTGTTTTTTTGTGTTTTCAACAGAAAAAGTGTTTTCAACAGAAAAAGAAACTCATACAATTTCGAAACCACTTGAGGTTAAGTACTTAGTGGGTAAATAAAATTTTTTGGTCAAACTATCTCTTTAATCTTATATTAGACATAATGCATTCGTGTCCATTTTTACCCTAAAGAGATAATACAGTTCTATAAAATATCTAGTTTTTAATTCCAGAACAAAACACTGCAAATGCTTTAAGACCCTTGAAATACACAATTTTTTGTTGTAAAGCTCATGAAAAAACAACAATAAAAACAAGCACTGAAGCACTGATAATTTTAGTTTATATAAAAGTTACAATTTTAATTAAATAATATTAACAAAATTTGTCTTAAAAAGTGTCAGAGCATTGTTAATTATCATGACTTAAATTTTAAGTAATTTAAATGGATAGTTCACCTACAAAATAAAATTGTCATCATTTATTCACCCTAATCCTTTTCCAGGAAATTTTGATTTCTTTTTTGTTCTGTTTACACACATAATATAACTAACTTTAGAGAAATGTTAAAAACTGGTACACACATAGAAGGATAAACAAATACTATGGAAATCAGAATCAATATTTCCATCCAAAGATGCAAATTAAACTTATGCTCAAATCTGGAATATTACATCAAATGTTTCAATACAATGAGTTAAAAAGAACGAAATTATGTCTGTGTCAATGACCTAGTGGTTAGTGCTTCGACATACAACACTGAGATGCTCATGGTGACCCGAGCTTTCCCCTCCCTCTCTGCTCCCCATGCTTTCCTGTCTTCACTATATTGTCCTATACAAAAAGCTTAAAAATCCCTAAAAGAAAATTGTTACATCCTAATTAACTAGTGCCAAATATGAGAAAGAAAAATGGAATCTGCTGTGGTAGTAGAAGCCTCTGTAGGCCTTTTTTCTCATATATAATAAATTACTTGCACCTCAGAAGACGAAATGAATAAACACAGTCCTAACTGGCTTTTAAAGGCATTAGACTGCTCTTTAGTTGCACAGATGCTCAAGCAATGTCAGTTCTTTGATGATGGAGGAATGGTTGTCACTTAGTTCTTTCTCATATATTAATTTGTCCACCCAAAAATACCTGTCACTTTCCACCATTTTATTATTTCTCAATTTTGTTATCAAAAAATATCACATGACTTTTTTGACAGGCATGCAGTAATTCGGTAAATGGTTTTCCAGTGTAGCTCATTAGAATTTTTAGAGAAGATAAAATGTTTTTCATACTCATTTGTGGAAAACAGGTGGTTGAAACATGACAGCTAATGGTTACTGGATTCCAACATTCTGCAGTATATCTGATTTTGTGTTTGTGAACAAAACAAATAAAACATCAAACTGGATTGGAAAAAGTCTTTAAGAAAAAGTGTTTCTAGGTGGTCTTTCAATTCATTTCATTAATATAATATTACATGAAAGCACAGTATATTAAAAATATAACCATTTAGTTTGTTAAAGTACTCTACAAGTGACACATTCAACAAAATTAAGCACACTTCTTTTTCACAAGAGGGAAAGACAAAATGTTTGTTCATGCAGTATATAATATGTGCTTTTTGTTTTTGGAGGAACTGCAAAGACATGCTTGTTAAATTCATGTAATAGGTGGAATCAGAAATAAATTGTGGTTCACTTTAGTGATGGCCTACAAAGGTGAGCCGTGTGTCATTGCAGGAGAGTGTTACTTTATCTCCCTCTACTGGAAAAGAGAGGTAATATATAAGAATATACTGTATAGTACTTTCACCTGAAGTAGTGTCATCCTCAAAATGCATATCTGTGTGTATTGCATATTACAAACAAAACTAGCAGAAACAGTGAGCTCGTATCTGACTGGCTTTAATCAGAGATGACAAAAGAGCACCTATTATCTTATAAAGTGAAAATACATAATAAAAAAAACTTAACAATGTGTTCTTTGGCCATTGGCTTTCGAGAGAGAAATAATGTTTCTAAGTGCCAAAGATTTCTAAATTTCAAAGATTTCTTTTCTTTCTGAAAATATATATTTAATTGGAGCCATTTAGTAATAAGGAAAGTGCAGAGAACTAAATATTAAGCTTTGTTCGTAAAAAATGACTGAGACGCAGTACGCGTTCTTCACTTTTCAATATTTCTAACAGCATAGATTTTTTAAAGACTTTTTTATACTTTTTTAACATTCATTTCTCTGCTGTATTTGATGCGGATGGTGACAAACCACACCATTAAGGCCCATTCACACAAAGAGCAGTAAATATAACAATAATTATTTTAGCATCCACTCGTCTAAGCATGGTGACAACATTATTTTCATTATACAGCAGATACCACTTTAAAGTTGAGAAGGTTAAGAAAGATTAAAAAGCAATGGTACACAATTTTAAACTTTTATATAACCAGAGAATCGAATGTTCTAGTGTTTTGTAAACCACTTTTCATAATCATAGAGTAACGTTCAGAGAATATTTATATGATCAGAGAACGGAATGTTCAAATAACATTTCAAAAATCATAATCATATAAAATGCTAAGAAAATGTTTATATAGCGGGGAAAAAAAGTATTAAACTGTCATGTTTTATTTTCTGGAAATGTTATTTCTAATGGCCTATTTTCACTGAGTGGTACAGTACGGTTCGGTTCAGTACACTTTTATGGTCTTTCCACTGTGAAAGGGTACCTAAAAGTGAACTCTACTGTACCAAATCATTATATTAATTAAGTATCATGTTTTATGAAGACGTTTCTACGTATTTTATACTGTAAATGTATCAAAACTCTTTTTTATATAGTAGTATGCATTGCTAAATTGCTTAAATTGGACTTTTTAAGCCTGTTTTCTCTTAATAATATTTCTAAAGGAGCTGTTGACATGGAATTGAACCAGATTTTGGTAAAAACACAAACAATACAAACAAACAAAGAAATCAGAAAAATTAGTTATGTGTAATAGCATAACTAGCTGCTACCTAACTAACATAACTATTGAAACATATTTAATACTCTGTATAAAAGGCTTTTTTTGTTACGGCAGCTTAAAGACGCCTCTCATATGGAGAATAATGTCACATGAATTGCTCATGTGTGAGTTTTTCACAGACTTAAACAGGGTGTAAAAATCTTGATGGTTCTGTGTGTCTCGTCTGTCCACTCTTTAATTTGTATTTTCTATTGGATTCAAGTTAGGTAATTCAATGCTGTGGTGGTTATGGACGAGTGGCGAGCATGAGACTGATTCCTGTGACGCTCCAGGGACAGACGAGTCTTCGATGAGGTCCAGCATTCTCCAGCCTCCGGCGCCTAGACTGCAGCTCTGCACAAGACGTTTGGCCATAGGAGAAATGGTCGTGCCCAACTGAGCCTGGTTTCTCTCGAGGTTTTTTTTAATTCTTTACTTACGCTAATTGGTGAAGTTTTTTCCTCGCCACTGTCGCCACTGGCTTGCACAGTTCGGGATTTGTAGAGCTGTGCATCGATGGAATTGGACTCTCAGTAGTGATTATTAACCCACACTGACCTGAGTTAAACTGAACTGAATTTAAACACTGAAAACTGAACTGACACTGTTTCAATTTACTATAATCTTTTATGTGAAGCTGCTTTGACACAATCTACATTGTAAAAGCGCTATACAAATAAAGGTGAATTGAATTTAATTATTGGGCTGGTCCGGCAATTCTACAGCTTAATTTTCTTTCTCTGAAAGCATTTGGAAGTTACCTAGGCTGTGTTTTGGATCATTGTCTTGTTGAAATGTCCACCCTGGTTTCATCTTCATCATTCTGCTAATGTAGATGTTGGACTGAAGCAGCAAATATTTACAATGACGAAGGACAGATGGTTGCTGAATAACTTCTGAGAGATTTCAGCTGCTGTCTGGTCGTTCACTGCCTTTCTACACCTCCCTTTCTGCATGTGTTCAATACTTTTTGTATCATTTTATTTTATTACGCATAACTTAATTTGTAAACTAATTCGATTTGCCTATACCATACGTATTTTCTTGGGTTGTTACATGTACCAACATCCGGTGAAAATTTAAAGTCTAGGCCCCTTGTATGTTTTCTGAGAAAAATGGTGACGTGTTCAATACTTATTTTAATATTTTAATAACAGTGCGATGAATGTGTTTTTATAATGATAGAAGAATATTTAAAGAATGTTTCTATAACCAGAGAAATTAGTGTTCTAATAATATTTTGAAGAATGTTTTCAGAATGATAGAAAAAAAATTAGAAAATGTTTATATAATCAGAGAATTTAACATCCTAATATCATTCTTATAATTCTAATAATAAAAAAACATTTTATTTACATGTTTTTTTTATCAAAACTGTTAGGAAGCAAACTTATTTAACCATCATCAAATTATGAGAGAAATAGATTATAACAAATCAAATATGTTCAAGTAAATATGTTGATAAACTGGGCTTAATACAGTTATTCATCAGTGGACTTCCAGTAACCGTTATCATTATAGTTCTTGTCCTTTGTGTGAACAAGGCATTATTGTGGCATCAACAATTGCAGATAAACTTGGCGTTTCTAAAATCTAAATGTAACCGGTGGCTCAGGTCAAACAGATCTTTCTTGTCTGCAAAATTCTCACTTCGCATGACTAATCACTTTTCATTGGAGTTTGTTTGGGAAAACATGATGTGAATGTACACAATTACACAGAAACATATTGGTCAAGAACATGTTCGTCATTGTTTAGGTCCCTTTCCTCACTCACCACTTTGTTTGACTTTAGGCCTTCAATTATCTCTGAGAAAGAAAGATAAAAAGAGTTCATTACAATTTTACGTGAATTCTATGGGTGCATGCAGATGCTGCAGTCTTACCTCGCTTTAGCATTTTGGAGGTAAGGGCTTCAGGCGTTTCAGGAGATGTCGTATCAGCCCCGTCTTCTACTAACTGAATCTGCAAGAGTTCACAGAAGTTTCTAAGAACCCAAAGAATCTCCTATTGTTTACCTGTCAGTGTTTATGTATAAGCAGCAAGTACAGTACCTGTGATTGGCGTACAAATATCCCATGGTTCTCCTGACAGAGGAAATATCGTTTGCCCTGCACAGTCCCATCGTTCTTGCCTTTGGGTTCATCCAGAATGACTCCCACCCATTTTCCAGAAGCGAAGAGGGTGTTTCCGATGTAAGCCACGGTGCCTCTGTGACCTTTACCGATGACTTCAACCAGAGAACCCACCTTAACAGGTCGCCCACCTCCATCTGAACTCATTCTGCTGCTGCCGCTGCTCGTCGTCTGGAACAGGAGAAACAATAAAGCTTAAATGACTATAAAAGGGCCTTTGATTAAATCGAAACAGTTCACTTGTTTCATTTAAAAATGAATCAGCATTTTAAATGAGTCAGCTGAATGACTGAATGATTCCATCACTCTTATGTTTAACACTGGAACTACCAGAATTCTATAACTACTACTAGTGGTGTAACAGATCACAAATCTGCAGTTCGGATCACACTACGGTTTTTTAGTCATGGATCGGACCATTTTTCGGATCAGCAAAAAAGTGAGGAGACAAATGTCATTTGCTTTCCATTTATATAAAAATATTATTGCAAAAAACATTGCTTTTAACAAACAGAACTTAGAACCTGTAATGTTACTAAAAATAACAATCAAGAAAGAACCAGCAGAAAAAAGAAAAGCATTCAATATGACAGATTATCTTTGCTATTGTTGCTGATAATGCTAAATATAGAAATCTAACATCTTGTACAGCAGATCATATTTATCTTCAATTAATGATTCAACAATTCACACATAAAACTTCATGTTTTATTATTCTGTAGGTGTATTATTTTTAAAAACCTACTCAGTGACATAATTCTGATGGTTGTTTGTCACCATCTGTTGGTTAATGGAATTGCTTTTACCAGCGTCAAAAATTCACCAGCTTCATGTTTCATTAAACCGTGACTTTAATCTTTACCATAAACATCACTGTTTATATCTGAACTATAAACTGTTCTCCCAGCACTTATGTGCTATTTAATTGTTTGTAACTTACTGAAACAGTGTAAAAACTGAATCTCTCGATGCAGATTTGAATGCAGCGCTTTGAAGGATTAATAAACATATGCAAATCATTATCATTTATCGTTCATGTTGCACGGGTTTGAACTGAGATCACGATCTTTTAATGTTTAATTGTGCAGCTTTACACTGAATGCATTAATGCAGGCTAAACAAGCAGTGACAGAAAACACATTAAATTAATAGCATAAGAAAGCATTTAGGTAGGTCCCACCACAACTTTTCCCGTCATCATTATATCTTACAGGGAAGCCAAAATGCTTTCATGCACGCGATTTGAAAGACACGGAAGGCGATGTCTCTGCAATGGTTTTAAATGTTGGATTAAACGACAAGTTCAAAATAAATTATTAATCCGCGGGTCACATGCGTTCCGAACCATGAGTTGTGATCCGTACAGATCACGGATCAACAGTGATCCGTTTCACTTCTTACTACTACTAATACAATGGCCACAGACTGTATCGAATTGAGTTTTTGTCAAGTCATATTTACAGTCGAAGCTTCTACTGGAACATTAGAAATAATTTTTAAATGTCACTACTATAAAAATATTATCTTTCTTAACATAGCCTATAATTGTGTACGAGTTACTAGACCTCCTGCAAAGCTGTAAACTGCAGTGAAAATGCTGTTTTTGATGTCTAAAGTAAAAATCAGGTTTTGCTATCAGAAATTATGTTTTTGTTAGCAGAAAGTTGCTAGGCAACAGAGACACACTTTTATTCTATTCAAAGACACCGTGTCTGTCACAGCTTGTCTGGCGCTGAAATGCAATCAATTTGAATGTGATGTTTATTCAAAGTCTATTTTGTTAGAATAAAATACGCACATTCAGGAAATGTCAGAGTAATACAGTTATATAAGTTTTATTTTAACAGTTGCCTCAGTAGTTCTAGTGTTAAGAATGAATCTATGTTTTGTGAATAACTTGGTTAAAGGTGCAGTAGGTGATTGTCTTCAGAAACATTATTGTTGTGCTGGTTAAAAGTCTCTTCACATTCCATTAGTACTGATTAAAGTAAATGATCTAAATGTATTTTTATGTATTTTTATATTCTGGGTTAGGCCTAAGACTAAAAAATGTTCATCCAATTAAAATTTGTCAGCCAACAATTCCCATAATTCTGATAAGTAACTCAAACTGTCTGTCAACAAATGTAGATTTGTTGATCCACGTTCACGTGGACATGAAAGTGACAGTGGTAAAAACAAATGCTAAATCAAAACTTTTTAAAATCCTGAATCAATATTGGAGTTACTTTTGCACACTGGAGGAAGGATGACACCATAGCTAAAGTATTTCTGTTAGACAGGTAATGTTATGTTTTAAACTATTATACTATATTATATAGACGTGTTGTTCAAACACTGAAATCTTCCAGCAAAAGATTGATGTGACTATTTTTTGTTTCATAAGGGATCCTTTACAGCATCGATAAGGTAGATTTTATTTAGTTTAACAACAACACATCAGTAAATATTCCACCTAGCCTGCTGTATTGAGGTTAAGTTGGTTTTATATTCACATTGGTTCATTTTTTAACAATGACAACCTGTGACGTGCTCCCTATATTGTTTACAATGCTACTCTGAATATTCGGTCTGAAATAGCATGTAAGTATGGCTTAGCAATAAGTGTAATTCCTGCACACCGCCGGCCAACCGCTAAGCATACAGTAATCATTTTAGGACAAATCATGTGTGAGAGGCAGACCAGCTAGGATCGCTTGAAATGCATGAAATATTGCACTTTATGACAAGTTTTGCTAACTACATAACTGAAAACATGCTATATACAATAGTTTTTGTTCAGAATTGTAGTATTATAAAGTGCTATAAAGCTTTCTAACTGACGAATAACATGATCTATTGGGTTGTCTGCTGTCATCTTTAATGTGCACGTTCACGATTTCAGGAGGCGTGGCTTTGGACGGCAGGGGAGGGATTGTGCTTCAAACTTATTATTCTAACCGGTTAGCATTTAGGAAGATCACCTACTGCACCTTTAAGTGAATGAATCAATGACTAATTAAGGCAGTTCACTTGTTTCATTTGAAAATTAAGAAGTGTTTTTGAACAAAGTGGTTAAAAGAATAATTCAATGAGTGATCAAGGCAGTTCATTCCATTCAGTCCAGAATAAATAATAATTTTGTTGTTCATTCATTTCTTCATTTAAAAGTTAATAGATTGAATGGAGAATGAATGAGTAGGGTAAATGATTCAATAATTAATTACTAATAAGGTCAAGTTCATTGTTTCATTGCAAAAAAAACTGCTTTAGAACAAATTGGTTAAATTAATGATTCATTGACTAATAAAAATGGTTCACTATTTTAATCGGAACTAATCCGATTTTTGTAAACAAATTGGATGAGTAAATGATTCAGTGACTAATAAATCTGTTGTTTCATTACTGACTGGAGCAGCATTTTTGAACAAATTGGTTGAATATGTGACTCAATCACTTAAAGGAGGCACTGAAAAAATATTATATTTAATATATTAATGCAGAGACACACAAGTAGGGATGGGTACCAAAACTCTGTACTTTATCGGTATCGGTGCTACATTAAAAAAGACAGAAGTATTGATAAGCTCTGACGTTAACGTTTCTGCTATCGGTACTGGAGAATTATTGCTGAATAAACATTACTTACAGTAGCATAATTTAACTGACCAACCTTTTCTAATTTGCCATATTTGATATTCGTCTGCACAGTTGGCAATCTCATTGTTATGCCAGCAGTCAATCTCCTAAATTAGTATAACATTAATAGTTAAATAAACACACACATTCGGTTACAATGAAAACAGTATTTTTTTCTGCAGTAACCTAAATACATCTTTAACATTAAAATGCTAGAATGCTTTTACATCAGCTGTATTTACAAATATAGCCTGTGAATAGCCTAATAATAAACTATGCTTATTAAGAAATTGTAAAAAAATATAAATAAAATAAAAAATAACAGCTTATTTTTTACATTGCAAGATGCTCCAAAACTGTATTATTAACACAGTTAACTCCCAAAACACAGTTAACTCATTTATGTGAATGCATTAATGAAAAATCATAAAAAAGATCTCATACTGCATTTTGCAACTCAAAGAGGATATTTTTAACTGCAGGGAGCACAATAAACCAAGAAAGGTCCCAACTTCTGCCAAAAAGGTCAAACATGTTGATTTTTCTCCAGAAGAATGATTCAAAGTAATTTTTCTTCAAACCATTGTACATTCTTTTACAGGAAAAGTTTTACAATTATTGGTTTAGTTTTATTTTACATTAAAAATGTAATAATAAAACAAAGTGTTGTTAATTCTGTTCAATTTGATTGTGTTTATTTTTTCTGAATAAAACATACAAAAAGTACCGATAATAGAACCGTTGAAGTACTGTACCGATAAGTGGTATCGATAAAAGTAATACCGTTAAAACCTTAAAGAGCCCCTAATATGTTTTTTTTAACCTTCAATGTAGTGTGTAACAGCTCTAAGTGAAGTGAAATATCCAGCTAAAGCTTAAATCTGAAAGTGGACAGTTTTTAAAACTATTGATACATCTAAAAAAGAGTCGACTCATAGTGGTTTAAATGAATCATCTTGATAATGAGTCTTTAGCCGTTTCGGCATGACGTCAATACGAAACATAATGGTTGCGCGCACAGACCCACAAAATTTAAACCTGCGGCCCCGCCCACTAACAGGAAAGACAAACAGATCCTGAAGTCATGAGTCATAAAGAGGCTGTGCTTACCTGGATATTATTGGAAGTGTGAGGGAAAGAAGTGCTTCAGCAATCTACATGCTTACAATGAACTTTCAGTACACAGCTCATAGATTAGTTTCTTCCTTACACCAAATTATGTGACCATCGTAGTACATACTGTCACGTGATTGACAGCGCACATTGGGCACTCAAGGGCATTAAGCTGTTTGCATTTAAAGAAAATTTAATTTTTCTGTGTGAAATACAAGAGATTTTATATATACTAGTATTGAACAGTTCATTCCAGCGCATTCATGTGAGAGTATGTATGCTGTGGTACAAGTCAAACAAAGGCACGCTGGACTTCGGGCTGGTGGACAGCACTGGTTGGGCAAAGCAGAGTACAGGTAAACCCTGAGAACATAACATTTCACGCAAGAGGTGCCACAGCAATGGTTGCAAATAGAAATGATCTACAGCTGAGAAGGGAGAAAAGCTCCAAAATGAAAGATAATTAATGAAATCTGACCTGGCCCATGACACATTTCATAAGTGTAAGTAAATAGCTGCCTCCTTGTTTTCTCTAGCTTGTAAAGTATGTATTTAATTGTTTTGTTACTTGTAACCGCTTGCACTGTATCAGGTTAATTCTATATTCCCATATCGCGTCTACTGCCATGTTAAAAACGCGACGCGTGCTGCTTTGTTTACGGATTTAAATGTGTTTGTGGTGTTTAACTGCACTGCTTTCGGCACTGAGGTGTCTGAATAGCACTGTTGAGAACCGGGTACTGTTTACTGTGGTGTTAGTAAGTTTACTTTAAAGCGGTTTCGGGCGTCCACTGCGATCAGATCCTATACCAATGTTGGCGACCTGGGGGCTTGATAAAGCGCGCTGGGCATTTTACTGTCTCGCGCTGAACGCTGTTGACCAATCGCAACAGGCTGTCATCAGTCCAATCAGCGCAGATTAGCTTCACACTTAGGAGGGGTTTGGAAACAAATGAATCGCTAAACGATTTATATGGGAGTCGCTGGGATAATTAGGTAAATATAAATGCAGATTATAAGACCATGAACGTGTTTTTTGACCTTGCATACATATCAGTATGTTGTTGGAGACCCATAAAACTGAAATATGACCCTTTTTAATGTATATAGGGGCTCTTTAACAATACCCATCCCTACACACAAGTAAAAGTAAAAAAAGCCATTTCTACTCAGCTGCTCAGCAGTAAATCCATGTTTCATGTTTGCCTAGACTGTCACCTACATTAGACTGTGCTCAACAGCGCTCAAAAGGTTACCAGAAAATTTACAATTTTTTTTTGTTGTTGATACTTTTGTCAACTTTATCGACTGCGTATATCGCGTGGTCCTCCTCTGTAAAAAAAAACTGTCCTCTCACTTATCAGGACCCTTGATTTGTCCAAACCTCCAGACAATCAGTGGGAGTTTAAGGCGTCTACAATCTCTTCATTAGGAATCTGAACTGGCCTCCAATACCCTCCAGATTATATGTCTAAGAAGACAATTGAGGGTTATTTAAGAAAACTTGGACCAGCACACACAGCTAAAAAAGTTGTGACGCAGCCTCAATCTTTACTGCAGAAGACTATAGAAGAGCTGTTACCTGCAGTCAGTGAGCAAAAACTCTCACACACACACAAACACACACACACACACCAGCTGATCCTGAGAGACCTGCTCCATTTCACTCTCATTTAGACATTTAAATTGCGTCTAATCACACTGAGGCTCCAAATAGAGTCTTATCTCTGAAACTAAACTAAGTATCAAGATACAAGATAACAGGCTAAGGCACAATATTTGCATTCTTATTAATTATTCTTGCTGACTCTACTTGTAAACTATAAATGCTCTGAAGAGGTTGGAACATTATTAGGCTACACCAGAACAAAAGAAAGAAAACACAAGCGATGGAAGTGACCTCTCCTGAAACACCCAAACACAGAGCTGTGCAGAGACTGACTGCAGTGGCACGATTTCATTTATTACACAGATAAATGTAATATAATGAAATTGCTGACTAATGCTGAAATAAGATGAAGAATACGTCATGTGCACAGGACACAAGTTACAAATAACTGACTCATGACTCAGCAGAAATTACTCATTGAGGCAGGGCAAAACTGGGGGTTGTTGTGATTGTTGGGTTGGATCGGAATAATGTAAAGTATTTGAACAATGTTAAGTTCCTTACAAATTTAAAGCTCTTCTATATGTATGTCATGCGCTAAACACAAAGCATCTGTGTTTGAGAAGACTTTCTATGCAATTTCTGTTTAGCAATAAAAATATTGTTATAGCAATATAGTTTAAGTAACAATTATCACCATTAACCAGTGGCTTATTATTATTAAGGTATTGGCTGTTTATTAGTATTTATAAAATAGATATTCTGCATGATCTTATTGGAGATCCCTAATCCTACCCAATACTTAAACCCAACGACTATCTTAAATAGCTATTAATAAGCAGCGAATTAAGAGTTGGTTGAGCTAAATGTCATAGCCGGCAGCTAGCTCTCTGCAACTCTCACATTGTCGCCCACTGAAGCTAAGCAGGGCTGCGCCCGGTCAGTAATTACATGGGAGATCACATGGGAAAGCTAGGTTGCTGCCGGAAGTGGTGTTAGTAAGACCAGCAAGGGGCACTCAACCTGCAATCTGTAAGGGTCCTAATGCCCCAATATAGTGATGGGGACTTTATACTGCTCAGTGAGTGCTGTCTTTCGGATGAGACATTAAACCGAGGTCCTGACTCTCTGTTTATTAAAAATGCCAGGGTGTCCTTTGACATTCGACATCCTTCGAAGAGTAGGGGTTTAACCCCGGCATCATGGCCTCCTAACCATCCCCATTTAATAATTGGCTTCATCAATCTGTCTCCTCTTCACCAATCAGTTGGTTGAGGTGGAGGTGGATGCTGCATACTGCGGGTGGATGAGGAAATCCCCCCGCATTGTGTAAAGTGCTTTGAGTGTCTAGAAAAGCATAATATAAATGTAAGGAATTATGAATTATTATTATAATAATGGTTTGGTAATAGCGAGAAAATAAAACGTGACCAAAATTTCCATCACGATGGCAACTTAATGTACTAATACGGTTATCAATCTTCTAAACCTAAACCTAATCCTTACAAAACACTTAGCATTTTTTATATTAAGACATATACAGTATAAATATGTTATACACAACTATAAGTTATATATTATATATATATATAATAATTACAGGTTTACTCTTCTTGTGGGTATTCATTGCTAGTCACCAACAGCCCACTTGAACTGAGGTTTTATGTTTATATAGCAGGACTGAATAATGTTTTATATGGGATAATAGCCTTAGATTTATGTCATGAGATAAACCATGTTATTGGCTGAGACTGATGTTTAGCTAAAGGCTTTGATCCAGTAAGTTATATGGATAGTTTAACCAAAAATAAAGATTTGTTGCTAATTTACTTACTCGCGTCCACATTTAGGTGACTTTTTTTCTTTAGTTGGACATTGAAGACTTTTTTATATGGCTAAAACAGTAGACAATTTACAAGTCCATTCATTCATTTTCTTTTCGGCTTAGTCCCTTTATTAATCTGAGGTCGCCACAGTGGAATGAACCACCAACTTATCCAGTTTATGCTTTACGCAACAGATGCCCTTCCAGCTGCAACCCATCACTGGGAAACATCCATACACACTCATTTACACTCATACACTATGGTCAATTCTTGCTGTGAGGCAACAGCGCTACCCACTGCGTCGCCTTTACAAGTGCATTGTAAGCAAAATAACTAACAAAGTAACTAATATTAATGAAGAATACAACACGTGCATTCTACTTTTCTTTTGTAAACTGGAAGTTAGTTGTTTACTGTATGTCATGAATGGGCTCACGACCATTTGCAGATGCTTTGGGTTAAGAATATTGTAAATAATGTGCAGTTTTTACCCAGACTGAATGTATTGTTGGCGCGGCACGGTGGCTCAGTGGTTAGCACTGTCGCCTCACAGCAAAAAGGTCGCTGATTCGAGTCGCTGGGCCAGTTGGCATTTCTGTGTGGAGTTTGCATGTTCTCCCCGTGTTCGCATGGGTTTCCTCCGGGTGCTCCCATTTCCTCCACAGTCCAAAGACATGCAGTATAAGTGAATTGGGTACGCAAAATTGGCTGTAGTGTATGAGTGTGTGTGTGAATGTGAGAGTGTATGGGCGTTCCCTAGTTGGGAAGGGCAACCGCTGTGTAAAACATATGCTGAAATAGTTGGTGGTTCATTCCTCTGTGGCGACTCCTGATAAATTAAGGACTAAGCCGAAGAAAAATGAATGAAAGAATGAATGTATTGATAGAGTTCAATCTTTTTTTACCGATATTAAATTAGCTTTGCTTGCTTCTTTGCCTCTCAAAGTACTAGTAACCATTGACATGCATCTATGAAACACCAAGTACCACAATTAGTCTAAAATTCTTTTTTATTATGTTTTTACACAGAAAAAAATACACCTAAATCTCAGATGTGAGATTCATTCATTCATTCGTTTTATTTTCGGCTTAGTACCTTTATTAATCAGGGGTTGCCACAGTGCAATGAACCGCCAACTCATCCAGCATATGTTTTACACAGCGGATGCCCTTCCAGACATGCCAACTGACCCAGCCAAGGCTCAAACCAGTGAGCTTCTTGCTGTGAGGTGACAGTGCTACCCACTGCGCCACCATGACAGAAACACTCCATTTAAAAATTAAAAGTCTGTCAACATTTGCTCACCCACAAGTCATTCAAAAGTTGACCTGACATTGTTCTGTGTGATGAAAACTAAATATGCTGATGAATGCTCAAATCTAAATGAATCTTTATCCATACAATGGAAGTCAATGGGAACCAAAACATTTTTTGAAATATAAATATATTTAAAATGGGAATGACATAAGGGCGAATAAATGATGACTTTTATACTATCCCATTAACAAAATCAAAGCAGAACTAACAATCAACTGCATCACATTAATCTGTGCATGTCTTTCGAATGTATTACTCATTAAACTGCCTCACAAAAACACAAACAATTGAGTGCTCACACCTGACACTAAAACACCTGCACATCAACACACTCACTACAGTTCATTACAGTTGCACACAAGAGAAAGAGAGGTGTGTGAGACACTCACCCTGCTGTATGTGTATCGCTTCATCTGAGACATGCTGCTCCTGCCGAGACACCCACAAAGGTTTCTTGCCCTGCTTCAGCAACCAGCGCAGTCTTTTCAACCCCCAAAGCACCGTCCCTCTGTCTGTCCTTCTCTATCTCATCATAATCATCACTGCTCTGTCCAGAGGATGATGCTTCAGACACAAAGAGAGGACGCAGGAGGAGAAAGCTCAAAGGAACCGCTCAACATGTGTGAACTGTCATTAGACTGAGACAGACATGTGTGTGAGTGTGTGTGTTTGTGCGTAAGTCTGTCTGACAGATCTGTGTTGGTAGGTGAGTGTGTGAGAGCAGTGCAACTGCGCTAATGTCTGTGCTGCAGGAGAGAAAAGAAGCGCAACTGGGTCCTAAAGCCCTCCAACACTGGATATTGATTAAATGTACTTGTGTGTGAATATGAGATGTACTGTAACTACTGTTTTTTGAACATGATGTAATTTATGACCAGTGAGGCCCAGTGTTATTATGGTAAAAAAAAAAAAAAAAATTGATTGGCACTTCAAAATTATTCTTTTAAAGGCATTAAATAAAGTTTAAAAGAAAATATATATATAAAAAGTGTATTTCACAGAAAAAAAACACATTGTTTTATCATTTCAATTACATATTATATATTAAAGGATATATTTATGAATTCTTAAACATTAAAAATAAATGCAAATTACAAAGCACATAAAATGAAATCAAAATGAATGGCGAAAATATTATAACAACAGCTAGTTCAAAATATATATTTTAAAATTGTCTAATACTATAATACTAAGATAACACTGATGCAAATATACATACATACATACATTCTCCAATCTGACTGGCTGATAGCCATGTGATATTCTGCAATAACAGCACTCGTACAGCCTCCTCACCCTTCTGAATTACTCTGCCCACATAGAGAGACAGCAGATCAATAAACTCACTGCAGTTTGACAAGTATTGCAGCTGTTGGACAACATAATGTACTTTTGAGGCTTTTTTAGGTGAGAATGTAGTTTGCATCTTTGCAGTTTATTTATAAGGATAGTGCCTATTTAAATATTTATAATTGCAGAGATACAGTACGTCAGAATCTATCAGCTTGTCATAATGAGCAGTGCAAAGATGGTTGACGTTGCGCCACAAGATGGCGACAGAGGCCGCAACAGAGTAATTTCAAAGTACAGCTGCTCAAATCATTATAAAACTGAGAAGTGACTTTCTAAGTCAATCTCTCTCTTTTGTATGTTGTAGAGCTGTATTTATACCATAGTGACCTGGTAGTGTTTGCTTTGGCTTTTTCAGGGTAATTACTGTGATCTGATTGCAACAGAGAAATACTGGCAAATGTCTCTAAACCAGGGGTGTCCAATCTCGGTCCTGGAGGGCCGGTGTCCTGCATAGTTTAGCTCCAGCTTCCTCCAACACACCTGCCTGGAAGTTTCAAGTTTACCTAGAAAGAGCTTGATTAGCTGGTTTCAGGTGTTTTTAATTGGGGTTGGAACTAAAATATGTAGGACACCGACCCTCCAGGACTGAGTTTGGACACCCCTGCTCGAGACTGATGGCATTTCATGCTGTTCAGCCTTATAACCTTAAAATGTGAGCAAAATCACCTGTTTTGTCATCACTTTGGACATTACACTAGAGAATCATTCAAATACTAGCTCTAAAGTGACGTTGGTGAAGTAGCAATAGTTTCTGCTGTTCTGATGTCAGCTGCAGATGTGAATGAATGGCGGATGAAAGTAGGTCCTCATACAAAAGGGTTTTGAGGACCCTAACCCTAACTCTCCGTGTTTGATTTTCTTTTTTATAAACACGGTTATGCCGTCAAGCTGTTGTATAAACACAATATCACACTTGTAGCAGTGCAGTATGGCTGTATATCGTCACTGGTGGGACACTAAGGCAACACACGCCTCCCACCAGTGCCAATACCCGTCCCTGGTCAGGCTTTTCATAAAATAATAACAAAATCACAGTCACAAACATAAAATACGTCCATATATCCAAGAATCCATGTAGCTGTGACAGTCAAATTTAGGTAAGTAAAAACACAAAAACCAACACCAACATACCATTAACGAACATCCATTACTGCAAAATACACTCCTTCAGAATAGTTCAAGACAGTCCTGTTCATGCTGTGGGGATTTATTTAGCGATAATAACCAGCTGACGATACATTATTATCCTTCACATATTAATCACTGGATTATCAAAGGACATGTACGATGGCTTTGTACGGAGGCGATCACTGGCTTTAACAGCTTGCTTTCTACCACAGTTCTCATGGTCGGACAACACTAAATCCATTTACACACACAAACGTTTTGCACCCTTGGCATAAAAGGCAGTGTTTAAGGTGCAGGTCTCTTTAAGACTGGCTCTCTGTTTTTCTCCAGGCCTATTTGAATGTGACGCAGCTTCCAATATAAAGCCGAACACAGTGAGGAGAGGCGCACAACCTCAGCAGACGAACAAACACACATACACACGCTGACAGGATTAACACTCTTTATAAACTACCACTGCACCGAATCCCTGGGGGCTTATTTCTCTATTACACGTTGCGCACAGAAAGCAAATGCTGATGTTTGAAATGCACTCGCCATCCACTGTCATACAGTTACAGTAGAAAACAGTGTGCTCACAAAAACCAGTAAGCAATTGTGGGCCGGTCTGAGAGCAG
Organism: Danio tinwini; assembly: GCA_903798205.1. Lineage (NCBI taxonomy): Eukaryota > Metazoa > Chordata > Actinopteri > Cypriniformes > Danionidae > Danio > Danio tinwini. Next base: position 1,702,326 of record CAIGQZ010032400.1, read on the forward strand.
ACGTTTAGATAATGCACAGATAAATCTGACCACTCTATGAAACAGCGTCTCTCGTATGTATCAGAGATAGACGGTCAGCAGAGGATGTTGTGGGTTTGGTAGGGAATGAGGTTTGAGTGATAGGAAATGCAAATGTAACATACAGAGACAGAGAGGATATTAAAAATAACAATGTATGATATGCGGAGAATATGCTACATAATGTGTGTGTGTATTTTAAACATTTTATACATATACAAACACACACACACACACACACACACACACACATGTGTAAAATGTTTAAAATATAACACTCACTTTCCTTCAGCTTAGTCCCTGATTTATGAGAGGTTGCCACAGCGGAATGAACCGGCAATTACTCTGGTATGTTTTATGCACTGGTTGCTCTTTCAGAAACAACACAGCACAGAGAGTAAAACCCTCAGTGCTGGGAAACACCATAGACTGGGAAATACCCACACTCTCTCTCATTAACACACACACACACACACACTCATACACTATGGCCAATTTTAGATTATCCAATTCACCCAGGCTGCATGTCTTTGGACTGTGGTGTATTTTAACTTCAGATACTTACTTAAGATATCAATATTTGTTATGTTATTGTTTTCTGTCATTGAAATATGATCAGTTGTTGACAGAATAAGACAAATATTAATATTTAACATTTTACTTAACCCCACCGTGTCATCTGAACATTTCATTCATTCATTTATTAATTCATTTTCCTTCAGCTTAGTCCCTTATTTATCAGGGGTTGCCACAGCAGAATGAACCACCAACTATTCTGGCATATGTTTTACGCAGCAGATGCCCTTGCAGCCATAACCCATCACTGGGAAACCATCTGAACATTTCTTCTAAAATTACATTTTTTTGAATTAAAAGCATTAAAAAATAACCTATTCTTTGCATTAAACATAAAATTGTTAAACCTACACACAGGAGTCTGAGAAAACAAATGCTAATTTTAGAGGAAAATATGTTTCATGCTAGAAAACCATCCTGAATTACAACAATTCTGCAAAGACAAGTGGGTCAAAATTTCTCCACAGCATTGTAACAGACTCATTGCAAGTTATTAAAATGCTTAATTTGCAGTTGTTGCTAATTGGCCCAGCAAGTTATTAGATTTAGGAGCAAACAAACACCTTTTTACACATTTCAAAACTGCATGATGTGTTTACATGTGTTATATTTGACTAATATTTAAATATGTTTGATGATCTAAAAGACAAACATGCAAAAAATAAAAAATCAGTAAGGGGAAACACTTTTTCCACACCACTTCATATATATACAGTACAGTATGCAGTGCTCAGCATAATTGAGTACACCCCAGTATAATATATATAAATATAGACAATGTATTTTGGTGCATTTAAACAAAACAGATTTAATAAACAGATATATTTATTAAAATAACCAAACATGTTTAGACACCAAACATTAAATTAAATTTAATTCAAGCTAAATATTGCAGGAAAAAAGGGCTGCATTGTGGCGCAGTTGGTAGCACGATTGCCTAACAGCAAGAAGGTCACTGGTTCGAGCCTCGGCTGGCTCAGTTGGCTTTTCTGTGTGGAGTTTGCATGTTCTCCCCATGTTCGCATGTTTCAATTAACTGTTGTAAATGATGAAAAAAATTTAGAAAAAATTTAACATACTGTTTCCCCGTGTTGCCGTGGGTTTCCTCCGGGTGCTCCAGTTTCCCCCACAAGTCCAAATACATTGGGCATAGGTGAATTTGGTAAGCTAAATTGTCCAGTGTACTGTATGTGTGTGAATGAGTGAGTATGAATGTTTCCCACTAATGGGTTGCAGCTGGAAGGGCATCCGCTGCGTAAAAATATATGCTGGATAAGACCCCAGATTAATAAAGGGACTAAGCTGAAAAGAAAATGAATGTCAGAATTATTACCCCCCTCCCCTCCCCCAACCCACTAACGGAGAGCAGACTTTTTTCAACACATTTCTAAACGTAATAGTTTAATAACTCATTTCTAATAACTGATTTATTTTATCTTTGCCATTATGACACAACATAATATTTTACTAGATATTTTTCAAGATACTAGTATTCAGCTTAAAGTGACATTTAAAGGCTTAACTAGGTTAATTAGGTAGGCTAGGGTAATTAGGTAAGTTATTGTATAATGATGGGTGACGCGGTGGCGCAGTAGGTAGTGCTGTCACCTAACAGCAAGAAGGTCACTGGTTCGAGCATTTTTGTGTTGAGTTTGCATGTTTTCCCTGCGTTGGCGTGGGTTTCCTTTGGGTGCTCCGATTTCCCCCACAAGTCCAAAGACATGCAGTACAGGTGAATTGGGTAAGCTAAAATTGTCTGAGGTGTATGTGTGTGAATGGGAGTGTATGGGTGTTCCCCAGTGATTGCAGCTGGAAGGGCATCCGCTGCGTAAAACATATGCTGGATAAGTTGGTGGTTCATTCC
>CAIGQZ010032400.1:1705183-1740034 GCA_903798205.1 Danio tinwini
ATAGCAATTGGTAAAGTGTCTAATTTATGTTTCAACTTATTTTTGTAAAAAATAATATTGGCAAATATAGGCATATATATAAATAGGCCTACTATTCAATCTTTATTTAGTGAAGTATTTTAATGTCATCAAATGCTTTTTGTCCTGAATATGCCTGACTGTTTTGGAATTTAAACTATTGTTATTCTAAATTACATGTTACTGTATGATTTCTTCCACTAAAACACTAAACACTGTGTTATATAAATCTGATTAAGTCTTTGACAATAATAGTTAGAATGAATGACTGAAAGAATGAATGGACCATAAAAGAAGAGCGAAAGCAATGTGATTGTGTACATTTGCTTATTTCCCGTGCAGTAAAGATGAACTGATGAAGCACATGCCAGCCTCGTCCATCTGTTCCCCATGAATCAACAAATAAACATTACAGAATTCAACAACCTCCACTGTAATTTCACTAGACTAAAAGCTGTAACCAAAATAATAAAAACGGTCCATTTAAAGGGGTGTTGAAAGCATCGCCAGCATCCCGTCAATCCTGTCATCGATCAGCCACCGCCTATTTATATACAGCCGCTTCCTCCTTCATTGAGGATGAGCAATCACAGTGGCAAAAAATCGAGGAGGTGAGGCTTTTCAACGGTTCGTTCATGCTTTTTTTTTAAACCATGGATTTTAACTTACCGTGGCGTTTTTTGTGCTGTGTTGTGTCTACTCCCGCACAATGTGGACGTGACAGCTACTTCCTGAGGAGCGCGACGTCACGCACAGCGGGAGAGACTCACCGCCCGCGAGCCGCGCTCTGTTTACAAAAATGCCTGTTTTGGCACTTATCCTGAAAAGCGCATAAAATGGGGTCTGGAATCTATTCAAATAGACAATCTGAAATCATTCTCCAAGGAGTATCCACGGAAGTAGCATACGTTTTCCCATTAATAAAAATGTTCAACCAAATACCACCAGCTCTGCACACTTTCCATGTCCCCTTAACCAAACACACCAGATTCAGATCATCAGCTCATTAGCAGAGACTGAAAGACCTGTAATGGGTGTGAAAGACAAAAAAGACACCCAAAACATGCAGTGTTGGTGGTCCTCCAGGAACGTGGTTGAGAAACACTGCCCTATATCGTTTACATATCAGGATTTCCCCTTTGCAATTTTATAAGTTCTTACTTTTTCCTTACAGCTCAGAGAAAAAAAGCCTTAATCACAAGATAAATAGAAATGTTTTATTTCTGAGAAAAAAAAAATCCAAATTGTAAAAAATAAACTCATGAAGGCAAGCAGAAACAATTTTTCATAAAGTAGCCAAACAAATAGCAACCCCATGCTATCAATACGTTTTATTAAGGCAGTGAAAACTGTTAATGCAAATACATACATCATTTTCCACCGGAACAACAGCCTGGAATCCAATGTTGTTGTCTGTAGGCCTTATGTAAAACATTTCAAAGATGTATTTATAAAAGTTATATAAAAATGTAACTACAATCTTTGCCATTGAAATGGTACCATTTTAGCTCCTTTCACACAGTGATACAGACAAAATATTCAGAAAATTTCCAGAACAACTATTCATAAAAAAAGTGTTCACTCACACAGGCACAAACCTTCAGTATTTTGTCTGGAAAAGATCATTCACACATTCATTCCAAAACACCGGTAAATTCTGACATCATTAAGCAGAAATGACCTCTAAACGGCTGCGCTTGTATTTGTAAACATAGGAGTCAGCCTTTTTTTGATGGTTTCACTTTTATTTAAAGCTTTAGCATTCATGCAGCTGCTTTGTGAGACATCCAAAGGCAGAAACACGAACTACAGCTAAATGTTAACACACCTGACTACATTGCAGATTCTGTGAATGGATAAGTATTGAGAACAACTTATATGAAAACATATGGAGGAACACTTTCACATGTTGAGATGTTCATAATATGTGTGTGTGCTGGCGCTCATCGGCTGCTTAACGTGCACAGGCATCAAACAACTGAAGGAAGCAGAGTTTGAAGGTAAACAAACAACTGTCTATCATAAGCATTTTATGATAATTGTTAACACACTTGGCATTAAATAGGAACATAGAAACCTTATTTGACTAACTTCTAGCAGCTAAATGTGTCTGGAAAAATATTCAAAGGCTTTTATTTCTCATAACCAGCACGGATGTGAATGCGTCTGAGTGTTCTGATTGGCTAAAGTAGACGTCTCACGTCAGCGCGTTCTAGACCTGAACACGCTCTTTCCGGCAATCTTTCTTCTGATTTCACACAGCACAGCATTCTGGCAAATTACTGATAATTTTACAACTTCTCTTCCCGGAATATTGCCAGAACGAATTTACCGGAATTTTCAAAAAGGGCCGGTTCACACATACAGACCTTTCCAAAAAATGTTATCTTCATGCTGCATAATTTTGAGATTTTGTGCTTTAAGGACTGTGTATTCCATATAGCTTAGCAAAATGTATATACAGACATTCCCTCAGCTGAAACAGAAATTTAATCTTTTACCATCACATTATTTTAGATATCTACAGCTGAGAAACTATGTTTGTACATCCATCTCCCACTTTGAACTGACGCCTCTAATTTGATTTCCCAAAATATAGATCTTGTTAGAGCCATAAAAAGCACTAAGGGATTTTTTATATTTTTCTATAGTATTATATTATTTGTATTGAGATATTTAGTTATTGCTATTTGATATAGCATTTGATTTGTATATTTTGTGATATTATATTAAATACATGACGTTTCACATGTTAAATAATGCCATACATCATATGTATGCGTAAGCAACCAGGAAAAAAAACATTAGAAAGAAAGAAGGGGCTTGATGGTAGACAGACTTTTGACCATTTTTCAAAACCATATTTATATTGAAGCATGAAAAAGTGTAAATAGTTCTTCCGTTTGTTTTTTTATTTTTGTTGTATCCAGACAACAGAAAAGTAAACTGTTGCATTGCAAGTTTGTGGTTTTACGCGTCAAATCCCTTGTGCCGAGCCCCTATGGAAATGGTGGAGAACTGGAAGGAATAGATCTGATCAGTTCACAAATTTTCAGCTTCTACTCTAAGGCTTACTCGTGTGACCTCGTCCCTGATGTACAGCAGCAATTGCTGTTTTTGGTTGGTCTGACTCACTTCATGGCTTCAGTCATCAAATTAAAAAAGCTGTCCAGTATGGAATGGTGATAGCTAAAGAAAAATATTATTTTTCTATGGAAAAATACATCAAACCCACTTTTTAAATCCTGGCTTTCTGAATTCTCTAGCACTTTACATTTAGAGAAACTTGGACACAATTGCTGCGTCCCAATTCGCATACTATCCGTCCTAAATAGTATTTGAAAATAGAATTGGTATGTCCCAAATCATAGTATGTCGAAAAGAGTATGCCAAAGGTTCCTGGATGGTTTACTATTTCCGGTCAATATGTTAAGTGTAGAAGCGTCCATACTCTGACCGCTGATATTGCCCACAGTGCATTGCGCGTTGGACGTGAAATCGATTAGAACTACAAACACGGGTGAAAAGTGTAAACAAACTACAAACATGATGGACGCGTGAGACCAACCGTCAAGTAGAGAGACTTCGGTAAAGATGTTTGTATGACTGTTAATTAATATCTTGCCCACTGGAAAAGAATAAAATCACGTTTTCTGTGTTATATTTCATCTGCAACAACAATAATAAACTCATATAAAAGACATGTTTGGACATTAAAGGGCACCTATGGTGAAAAATCTACTTTTCAAGCTGTTTGGACAGACATATGTGTAGGTATAGTGTAGACCGTCATGTTTGAGTGATATAAACACACTCAGTCCTTTTTTTTCAATTTAATGAGTCGTGCATGTACGGCTGAATGCTGGTCCTCTCACTCATGTTGCTTCTCTCTGTCTGCCTGTCTGTAGCCATACACAAAGCGGGGGAGCTCTTGGCTCCGCCCCCTTGTTAAGTTGGGCGGGAAGTTGAAACTAATTTTCATGTGTAGCAACACAGCGAACTGTGTACACGCCCCCAAAATGACACTTTTTTAATACATCATAATAAAAAAATCTGAATTGTGCTTTAAACTGAACCTAAACTGGCACACTCAGAAAAACCATAATATTAATAATACATCTTAAAAAAAAGGGTAAAATAGGTGCCCTTTAACATCTGAATGCATAAAAATCCAAACACCTGAGGAGATTTTTCTGCATGAAAGACTCTTGAATGGCAGATTAACCTGCTGCTGCTTCTCCAATAAGGTAGGAAATTAAATGTTTACTGTGTGGAGAAATGTAGACAATGTGTGGAGGATTGACAGGGCTCATAACTAAGCAGCATAACGATCTGTTAATGAGGAAGTAGTGTGTCCCAAAGCTTGCATACTCTTCTGTTACACACTCAAAAGTATGTATTTTTCCTTTACAAAAAAGTACATACTTTTAGGGCATAGTATAAGTATGCGGACTGGGACGCAGAGATTCTTTCTGATAACATTGCTGGCTTCAAAGCAACCTGGAAACTCTTTTTTAATTATCTGTCAAATGTCAAGGATAACAGTTTAATGGTATGACCCTGTCATTGTTTGCAAAATCACCATATTTCCCATGCCCACTGGCCTAGAAATATATGTGTAACATTGTTAACCCATGTATAAAACTGGAGGAACTGAAGTAATAACGGGTTTAAAATCTATTTTTCCGTATTTTGTCCTTTTTTTTGTTTGCCTTTTTTCTGTCTTTATAGTTGTTGTTGACTTTTGTATTGCTCTGTGTTGCTGTAAGGTCAAAATAAAAATATAATATAAAAAATGAATATATAGGGATTAAGTTTTCTAAATAGAAATGACCAAAATACACACACACACACACACATACACAATTGCTGGTTTGCATGGTAGTTGATGGCACCATATGACATGAATAGATCATTTTTATTTCCCTTTTCAAAATGACATCACGTCACCCTGCAGTCCCGCGTGAATATTTAAACACCATGAACTTGATCAATCTGCCAGGAAGTGACGGCCACACAAACTCCTCTTCCTTTTTGAACCCAATGGTGTTGTACAGCTTGTGAGCATCAGTTTGGACCATGGAGGTGAAAAGCACCACTCTCCTCACATTATGTTTGGCAACAAATTCCAAGGCTGTTTTACAAAGAGCTTTCGCAAGACCACGGCCCCGAAACTCCTTTTTCACAGAGATCCTTTTCAGTTCCCAGGCACCTGGCTCCTCCACACAGGGCAAAATGCCCACCGTCCCGACAATAGATCCTTTCTCTTCGGCAACCCAAAAGCAGCTCTTGCTCCCAGTCTGCATGTAGGAGCTCCTGATGTCCAACAGATCCTCGCTGAGCCCAAGCTGAATTCCCTGCTCAAAGAAATACTGCACTGACATCCGAACAACCAGCAAAACTCCTCCAATACCCATAATGCAGGACAGGAATGATCCAAAGAAGATGAGCAAAAAAGCTCCACAGAGCAGAGCTTGAGCCCATGGCTGCTTCAGGGCCTGACGATACACCATCCCAACATGCTCTCTGAAGCCAGTGGAGTAAACCATCCTCACGGCTGCATAATCTGCATCCCGATACTCCCGAATTTGATACATCAGGCTTTAGGACTAAGATTAAAGTGTGTTAGAAAACATATTTAGAGTTAAAGTTTGTGTGAAATCAAATGTTACAATGTGTATTTTGCTAGCTCACGTTGTTATTCTTAATGTGAATAATTCATCTGTGCAAGTGAATTCATTGAATAGAGATTTTTTTGTTAAAGAACATCAACAAACTGAAATAAAGTCAATCAGAAGTTGCTGAGACTTTTACTTCAATATGTTTATGGACTTCCAACTGAAGCTGAATATTGAGTAAGAGCGTGGCCAGTGCGGAGGCTTTCATACTTAATGCGCTCGCCATTGTACTGTTATTTGCAACCACAGGGTGCGATCCTGAGTAGGCTAACTGTCATGACAAAACAGATGAAGAAGTGGAGTTGCATGGTAGAGTTGCTACATGAATGAATATGAAAATGTATCAAATGAATTGGTTGTGGATAAATTCAGACAACTCATGAAAACACTTGATGAAAACGTTCTGGTAAGTATTTCCGCCATCTTGCCAACATCTCGTTGTGACATCTAGCATGGTTCAATGGGATCTTGATAACTGCAAGTTACTACAAGTTACGCCACTTCGTCTTACAGCCCTGTCTTGCAGTCCGCAGATAGATACCATTGCTCAAAACCCCTCCAATCACACAAAAAACACCCAAAATATTAGACAAATCTTTTAATTATTTTTAAATATATTTCAATCAAAATTAACCTAGTTACTTTAAGTGTCATCATTTTTAACCACACAGCAGCCAACACCAGCAGTCACAGAACCACAACAGTTTGTCAACCCGCCAATGTCATTTTTTACCCGAACAATCAAATTCAAAACCGCTCAATTGGGTGGGAAACCACCCAATCTGGCAACACTGGGCGTGGCTTATTTTTGCTCATCATTCCCTCTTAGCAAACTAACGGTGAGGGGGCGTGGTTAATAAAATTGTGGCTGAAGCCTTCAAACAGACATCATCAGAGAAAGACCGCCACTTCTAATGCAAAGCAAAGAAGCAAATGGTCAAACGTCGATTGAAGATCACCAAAACAAACCTTTTTCCAGTACATTAAATGATTATTTGTTGACCTAAAGAATAACAAAGTGCGCTAGCAAAATAAAAGTAATTTTTTTTTAATTCACATGGAATTTAATTACTAGTCTGTTAACCTATTTGATTTTTGCAATCATTGTTCTAAGATGCATAACAAAGTATGTAGTCAAGAGTGTTTCAATGCTGTGAGTACTAGTTAAGCTTACCATCACACAGGCTTCTCCAGCTTCAAAATCATCTCAGAGACATGACTGCCACCAGAATAGAAAAAAAGTGCTGTTTTAGAGAAAACTATTCTGATTAGCATTAAGACTATAAAATATAAAAGTCTAAAGAGCATAGAGATCAGTGTCAGTTCTTTGTTTTAGTTCAGATGACTGAGAATGAAAACTTCCTGTATGGCGTCACATGATCTTTTCAGCTTCAGACCACTGCTGTTGCTCACAGAGCTAATCAAACCCCCCAAAAATACAACTGCATGCTGTCATGAAGGGGCATGAACTGAGGCATGACAAAGGGGATCAGACCAACTGCAACAATGACGACTTCAAGCCATTTAAGATGATTGTAATCAAAATGGCAAAAAAAATCGTATTTTTTTATCAATAGTAAGGATGTTTGTTTATCACTTTAGACCAATAGAAGGCGCTTTTTCAAAATTGACATGGTGTGGTGACAATGGGTGCGTCTCAATCAGCAACCTTGTTCAGTAGTCAGTGCTCTGATCAGGCGTCAGCCGTGTTAACTGCCTCCTTGTATGGCAAGCCGTTTTGACATTTAATCTATAACCCGTACTAGTATCAATTTTGATGTTACTAGTACTTATTTTTTAGATTCTAGTATCTTTTCCATACTAGTACTGATTCTTTAGATACTAGTGCTTATTCATTAGATACTAGTGCCCAGGGGCGTAGCAGATAAAGGAGGGGGGGGGGGGGGGGGGGGGCAGCTAAATGAGATCCAAAATTTTATGTTCATTTTATTACTAATCACCATGTTTCTAGATGGTCTGTCTCTAAAAGTGAGGGGGACATATCCACCCCCCAGATTAGACACTCATACTTGTACATTGGATAGTGCCTATTCATTAGATACATATTAAATAGATACTGGTACTAATGTATTAGATACTATTAACTATTAAATAGATGCTAGTAGTTATTCATTACCAGTATTTATTTATTAGACACTAGTATCATTTATAATTATTACTAGTAACAATATTTATTTTACTAGTCAGTTCTGCTTTTTTACTCGTCTTATGTTAAGACTTCTCCAAATGGAAGAATAGAGTTCAATTAAATATTTTACTAGTAAAATACTATTTTTTACTAGTAACATTTCAAACAAGTACTAGTGTTTAATAAATGTGTACTAGTGAACTTATATAAGTTGTAGTATCTATTTCATAAGTACTAGTATCTAATGAATGAGTAGTACAGAGCAAAATCCTCTGAGTAAAATTTACTCAGATTAGATAGTATTTGGTCCCTCTCTAAATTGAGTTTATTCAAGTTGAGTTAGTCAAGTTATTGAGGCAATGAAAGGATTAATAAGGTCATGATTGAGCACTGATGATGAACACCTGCTGTTAATAAACAGAAACAGAAGAGAAACTCAAAACTACAACTAACTTCAGTCACAGCCTCACATGAAATCAGCTGAAATATAATGCATTGAATCTCTCAAAATCTCAACAGAGGATCATTAAGCAACTCCACAAACAGCAGCTTTACTTATTACCAACACTGCAAAATTTAAATGCAAAGAATTTTTAGATATTTGGACTAGAAACAAGACAAAAAAATAAAAGTAAGAAAATAATTATTTTGCAGTGAACCTGTTTGTCCTTATTTCAAGAGGGACCAAATACTCTGAACTGAGCAAATTTTACTCAGAGGATTTTGCTGTGTAGTATCTAATAAACAGAGATAGTGTCTAATGAGTAAGCACTCATATATTTTAATAAGCACTAGTATCTAAAGAATAAGCACTAGTATCTAATGAATAAGTACTAGTACTTAATGGAAAATATACTAGTATCTAAAAAATAAGTATTAGAACATGAAAATAGATACTAGTACGGGCTATAGATTAAATGTCAAGACGGCCTGCCATACTCCTTGCACATTGTGCTGGGTGGCTTCATTTGAGACCCAAGTAAAGACACCAGGATGCTCTCTTTGCTATATTTCTTATAGCTAGAGTTCTGTTTAGGGCCGTCTTTTGAATTGTATTTCAAGGAATAATTAGATTCATACCTTACCACAAGGTATCTTGGTGAGTTCTGCGAATGAAGCCAATGTCCACTCCAGGAAGAAAATGAATAAAAATACACATTTATTAATAAATAAATTCAGAGAAAAGGATTAATAAAAGCAAATACAAGAACAAAACAAAAATCCTTTACTTTATTCTCCGTTGAGAATGAGTCCCTGCCTTTTATGCAGTATTCAAGGCATTGAATACCAGTGTGCCTACATTATGTTTTAAGCTATTAATGTTTGATATACTTGAGTATATCTCAAAAAATGTTAGTACAGAAAAGAAAATCCCTTTTTGTTCTGAGTTAATATATAGCAAAGCAATAATTAATGTTTAATACACTTGAGTATTTTTCAAAAGTGTAATATTCCTGACCTGAGCATATCTCAAAAATGTTAATACAAAGAAGAAATTCCTTTTTATTATCTAGAGCTTAGTACTCTAGGGTGATACACCTGAATAAAAACATAGCAAAGCGTTTCTTCAATCACAGTAGCATTTGGTCTTCCAGGGGTCTTGTCCTCCAAAGCCAAAGCTCCTAGCTGGCAAAGAATATCTTTTTCAGAAGATAACGCTCCCAGGCTTCCTTCAGTTTTGATAGTAATATTTGGTTCTAAGTGACATCTGGACCATTTCTTCCTTTATTGTCAGCAGAAAACTGACCCACTTCAGTAAGTCATCCTTGTCCTCTTCGAACTCTCTGTCGAAGGTGCCTCTGTTGTCTTTTATGTTTCCTCTCATTGCTAATAGCTGTTTTTGCGAGCATATGAATATCTGAATATGGAAATGATGTTTTGTGTCTTTTACAGGTAATGTCATTAAACCATCCTGTAGTGTCTGGATGGTTTAATGACATTAATTGTAAAAGACACAAAACATTATTTACATATTCGGAAATTCCAACTGAAAAAAAACACACACCAAGAGACACTAAGTTTAAGTCAATTTTAAAATTGTAGAGATTATAGTCATGACGCTAATCCAGGAAGAAGCTCGCTGTAGACCTGAAAACGCTAATTCTGTGTGGGTAAATAAACTTTTTACGCTCAAATTACGCTCAAACAGGAACACACACACTAGTTACAAAGTAACTAGTCAATGACCCTTTAACATTTGGACTGCCCTTTATGTGTGTGCCTATTTTTATAACTTCCAAAGTCCCTTTAAGACATGTCATTTCACTCAGTGGCCATCTTTGAAATGCTTCTCGGACGGTAAAATCTAGATTGGATACGCGGCCGGCCGGATGTGCGATATGCACATTAATATAGCGGCATTTTTTTTATGACACTGTATAACAATAATATTTTACAGTACTGTGACGGTTGGGTTTAGGGTTGGGGTGAGGGGAGGGGTTAAAAATGTACAATTTATTGGGTAATTTAATAGATAAGATAGGCTAAATAATACTCGGTACAACTACTGTTTTTACGCTTCTGTGATGGTTGGGTTTAGGGTTGAGGTGGGGGTAGACGTTAATAAAATACAATAAATAGGAAATTTCATAAATAACATTAATAATTCTCGTTAACTTTCAGCCGCAAATGTATCCGATCTAGCAACAATCCTCTTGGACAGTATGCTTGGGCTTTCTGTCTGAATAGGAAAATATCAAATTCTCCAAAACTACTTGCCAAGCTTATGGTTGAATTTCATTTTAGGAATCACCAATAAAACTAAACAACAAGTTTCATTTCTAAATGTTCAAATCACATAAAATCTGCAGAAACTCATGTCTGGTCCAAGCCACTCCCCAGGAGTATTGTCAGTCTATAATGATTGATGATTGGCTCTTGTACTAGAAGACGGGTGTTATTAGCCATATTGACTGCTTGTTGCAGGATTGGATATGGTTGCGGTCGGAAGTAAACGAGAAATATTTGTATTATTTATTAAATTTCCTATTTATTGTATTTTCTAACGCCTATCCCCACCCCAACACTAAACCCAACCGCCACAGTACTGTAAAAATATGTATTATTGTTAAACAGTCATATAATATATATTGATATTGATAATATATATTCTGGCCAGCCACGTATCCAATTTAGACTTTACCATATTGACCGTTACACTTTTCTCCATTCAAAACAATACGAGTGACATATCTTGTGTATTGTGTAGTCTTTGCTGTGTCTCAGACTGAATCGTCACATCTTCTGTGCTTTTAGCTACTAGGGATGGGTATCGTTATGGTTTGAACGGTATTACTACTTTTATTGATACCACTTATCAGTTCGGTACTTTAAAGGTTCTCTTATCGTTACTTTTTTGTATGTTTTTTTTCATAAAAAACCCAAATTGAACAGAATTAACAACACTTTCTTTTATTATTTCGTTTTTAATGTAAAATAAAATGAAACCAATAATTGTAAAATTATTCACTGCACTCCCTGCAGTTGAAAATACCCTCTCTGAGTTGCAAAATGCTGTATAAGATAATGTTTATGATTACTCATTAACGCATTAAAATAAATGAGTTAACTGTGTTTTGGGAGTTAACTGTGATTTTAAATAGTTTTGGAGCATCTTGCTATGTAAAAATAAGCTGTTTTTATAATTTCCTAATAGATATTAGTAAATACAGCTGATGTAAAACCATTTTTAATGTTTTAGATTTAATTAGGCTACTGCAGAAAAAATACTGTTTGGTTCACTCCATAAGCTGTGTGTGCATGCCGTAAGCTATGTGTGTGCCCTTAGCGTGAGCCTCCGATGAGTGCGTTAACGTCGTTAACGTCAGAGCTTATCGATACTTCTGTCTTTTATAATTTAGTACCGATACCAATAAAGTACCAAGTTTCGGTACCCATCCCTAGCTTTTACCCTAAAAATAAATAAATAAATAAAACAGGCTAACTGTTCTATGAATTACTGATATCTCTAAAATATATTCGGTATATATATGTTAAAACACTGGACATTTCTAAAGTTTTTATTGATTTCTTACAACAAATTACAAAAACAAAATCATTATATTGAGATGCATGTTACATTGAATTTTACATTGAAGTCATTTAGCCACAGGGCAATCACATTTGTATATTTGTATGTATGTATGTATATATATATATATATATATATATATATATATATATATACACACACACACATACATACAGTTGAAGTCAGAATAATTAGCCCTCTTTTAATTTATTTTCTTTTTTTAAATATTTCCCAAATGATGAGCAAGGAAATTTTCACAGTATGTCTGATAATATTTTTTCTACTGGAGAAAGTCTTATTTGTTTTATTTCGGCTAGAATAAAGCAGTTTTAAATTTTTTATGAACCAATTTAAGGTCAAAATTATTAGCCCCTTTAAGCTAATTTTTCTTCCGACTGTCTTTAGAAAAAAACCATCATTATACAATAACTTGCCTAATTACCCTAACCTGCCTAGTTAGCCTAATTAACCTAGTTAAGCCTTTAAATGTTACTATAAGCTGTATAGAAGTGTCTTGAAAATATCTAGTCAAATATTACTGTCATCATGGCAAAGATAAAATAAATCAGTTATTAAAAATGAGTTATTAAACTATTATGTTTAGAAATGTGTTGAAAAAAATCTTCTCTCCGTTAAACAGAAATTGGGGAAACAAATAAATCAGGGGCTAATAATTCAGAGGGAGCTAATAATTCTGACTTCAACTGTATATAATTTTATCAGTTAAAAACACAATAGAAAAAGCTCAAATGATTCAATCCTTTGTTATCAGCGTAAACTGATAATCATTTTCATACTCTTGTTGCCATTATAATCAATATCAATACTAACAGAGGTGGAAATGTAACGTCCTTCAAATTGTGAGCAGTTCCTGTTAAAACCAATTTGACGGTTTCAAGGTATTTACATCTTATTTGCTTTTCAGACCAAACACAAATACTTGGTTTTCAGGGAACTGCCGTTTTTCAGAGTCCAAGAAGCTGCTACGTATAAATAAACAGAAAAGATCTTCAGTTACACATCAAGGTCTACAAACTCTATGGCATTTTCTCCAAGAGCAAATCCCTCAAATGCTTGTTAAATACTCTGTGGTGAAATGAACAAAAAAAAATACATGGTTTTGATTCTGTAAAGGGTTGTTAAGGGATAGTTTAACCCAAAAATGAAATCTCTGTTATCATTTAGTCACCTTTCACTTGTTTAAAACCTATGGACCCTTTTCACAAGACTCTTATGACACATTTAACGGTCATTATAAACTCAAATCCTTGAAAGTTTTTAATATTTAGATTTTTTTAAATGTATGAACATTTATATGCATTCATATTGTATTACATCTTATTTGCGTCAAATTACAAAAAAACTAACTACCGCTTATGTGAGGTGTTAAAAATGCAGTGTCTATGAGGCTTGTCTATGAGTAAATATGATGTTCTTTTCTCCTCTGTTTGCTGTCATCAGTCTCACACAATTTTTTTTCCTTTTTCTGAAAGCCTTGATAACACCATCGTGGAGTTTTCCTTTTATTATTTCAGCAAATAAGACTGTAAAAAAATATTGTACTCTCCCATTTGCTCTGAATTTACCCAGCTATGACGAAAAGGAAGTGTGGAAATGTGAAAAGGGTCCATTTGAGTTTCTTTCTTCTGCTGAGCACAAAAGAATGAACATTTTAAAGACTGCTGGTTACCCATTAACTTTTATAGTGTGTTTTTCCACAAAGAATGTTGATGGGTTCCAGCAACCAACATTTCCCAAAATCTAAATATCTTCCATATCAATAAACATCTAAATATAAATATTTTTTTGTTTAACAGAGGAAAGAGGGAGAGTAAATAGTGAGGTCATTTTAATTTGGGGTGAGCTATCACTTTAAAGGCTTCATCGTCATTTGTCATTTCAGACCTATTTGACTTTCATTCAACTTCAGAACACAAATACATACATTTGTAATCAAATCTATGTGCTTTCTTTACATCCACTCAAAGTCTACTTACTCAAAATGCAATGCATCAAAATGTTTATGTACATATAAATTAAGCAGTTTAATCCAAGTATTCTGAAAAATTTCGCATAAAACAGCGATCAGCAAACAATGTTTACAGCCTTCCGATTTGATCTTTGACACGGGAACAAATTAGATTCATTCTTTCATGTCACATTTAAGGTTTGTTTGTCTCACATTCTGACAGTATGATAACCTAGGATAATAATATCACGGTTTCACTGTATTACGGTATTGTGATTACTGCTCTAAAATATATTCTATTTAAATGTCTGGGTAAAAAACTAAAACTTTTTTCCCCTTTAAAAATTGAAATGTCATATTTTGGAACAGTAAACGTCAGGCTAAATAATTTAAATGAATCTTTGACTTCTGCTGTCTTCATAAGTTACTAAAACACAGATTTCTTTACATCTTAAAACGACATCTTTAGATATCTTTTCTGCTGGAGGTACTGTTGTCTTAAAAAACTAAATAAAAACTGTAAATAAAAAATATTACACATACCTTCGAAACGGTATTACAGAAAATTTTGACGGTTTTAAAACCTTGACTTTTTCAAACCGCGGTATACCTTGAAAACGGTTATCCTCCCATGCCTACTCACATGTCATTAATATATGGTAGTATGGGACGGTATAAGATTCTGATGGTATAATAACCTTGGACAAAAATATCACGGTTTCATAGTATTGTGATTGCTGCTCTAAAATATATTCTTTTTAAATGTCTGAGGAAGAAACTAAAACTTTTTTCCCCTTTGAACACAATAGATTTTATTTTAAGTAATATTTTGGAACAGTAAACATGTCAGGCTAAATAATTTAAATGAATCTTTGACTTCTGCTGTCTTCATTAGTTTTAAAAACTCAGATTTCATTCATTTAAAACGCCATCTTTGGAAATCTCTTCTACTGGAGATACTGTTGTCCTGAAAAAAAAAAAGTAAAAAAAATAAATAAAAATCTTACATATACTGTAGGAAGGGTATAACAGAAAATGTTGGCGGTTTTAAAATCTCGACTTTTCCAAACCGCGGTATACCTTAAAAATGGTTATTGTCCCATGTCTATATGGCAGAGCTTCTGAATATGATTTCTGATCGTTGTTCATGTGTGAATAAAAACCTGCTCTCTAGACCTCTCTTTAAACATTCAATATTTTGGATTAAAATGTAGGGACTGATTAAAAAGTTAATAAAACTGATTTGTTTTCTGAAGATGAAGAAAAGTGCTGAAGGTTTGGAACAACACGATAAGCAAATAATAACAGAATTGGGTTAAACTAACTCTTTAAATCATAAAAAAAAAGTTCAGCATTAAAACTCGCATAAAAAAACCCTGATTTTTCCCCCTTATATAAATAATTTCTTTAAAAGAATACCTCCCTTTTTTGAGTTGATTTTTTTAGAACAATTAGCAGACAATCGAAGATAGTGGTGTGCTTCATTAGTGACCTGAACCAGTGTTAAAAAGCCCTTTTAATCAAGAACAAAACTGCAGACGTCATCCTCAGTTATGACGTTTTACGATGAGCTGATACTCCATTAGTGTGAAATTAGTCAGCTTGGCGATAAACTCTGGAGCACTAAATTCTCTGACCTTCTGGTAGCCCATGTGCTCATAGAGCTTCTGTGCATCTGTCTGGACCACTGAGGTGTGAAGGATTACTCCTAAATAACCATGATCACGAGCAAAATCAGCCACGGTGCGGCACAGCGCTTTGGCAATGCCTTTTCCACGATGAGCCTTTTTAACCGACATCCTCTTCAGTTCCAGGAAGTTCTTGTCTTTATCTGAAGGAAAACAGCCTACTGTGCCTACGACACGACCTTGGCTTTCTGCAACCCAGAAGCAGGCGTTCGCTGGATCCATGTAGGTCTGCTGAATGTGGCTTAGATCTTGTTCAAGGGACGTCTGGATGTACTTGTTGAACATGTAACACACGCTTTGCCTGCCTGCGGCCAAAAGCAGCGTGACTGCAAGAACAGGCAAAAGGATGGACATTGAGCTGGTCAGCAAAGCGCAAAACACACATCCCAGAAACATCTGCGCCAGGGGCTGTTTAAGGATGTGCATGCAGGATGACGGGATGTGTTCACTCATACCGATAGTGAAAACCTCCTTTACTTCTTCATGATCCTCTTCCCTATACTGACGAATCTGCACCTCATCCATGACCTTCAAAATCAAATAGAAGAATAATTACTTTAAAAGCTGAAGACAAATCAAATAATATTACTTTTCTAGTTATAACCAGTTCTTTTAGAAGTGAAATAATGTTTACTTGCATTTATATAACTACATAGTGACCACTAGATCATGTATAAGACTAATTTACATTAAAAAACAGTCAAACAGTATTATATCTTACTCTGACAGTCTTGGTGTTGGTATTAGTATCAAAAAATTATAAGACACAGCATACAAATGATAGCACAGAAACTCACAGCAAATCCCCCCGATCACCTCGATCCAGATAAGACGAGTTTCCCAGGTTATTGACCTTTACTCGATGTCCAGCGAGCATATATACCAAGCATTCGCGAGTTTACGGAAGTGGTCCTGAAGAGCTTCGGGGAGACGGTCTCTGCACGAAATAACAACTGTGATGATCAGACTCACGAGAATTGAAATGAGGCTTTTTCAGATTGTTGTAATCTAGAGTAACCAAATAAACAAATAAATAATAATAGTAGTAGCAGTAGTAGTAGACGTCTCTCACTGTAAATGATCAAACTAAATACATTAATGCTTTGTTGTTCGTTTCTTCGTTTCCTTAGATGACAGTTTAAGATAGATCGCTGTCGACACCTGCTGGAGAGGAGGAATTAAAAAACAGACAAAAAACGCTTCTTTCAGTGAAGATCTATCTATCTATCTATCTATCTATCTATCTATCTATCTATCTATCTATCTATCTATCTATCTATCTATCTATCTATCTATCTGTCTATCTGTCTATCTGTCTATCTGTCTATCTGTCTATCTGTCTATCTGTCTTTCTGTCTGTCTGTCTGTCTGTCTGTCTGTCTGTCTGTCTGTCTGTCTTCAAACCTGTTAGACTTTCTCAAACCAACAGCAGTGTCTGTCTTGTAAAACCTTTGTTGTGGTTGTGGTTTTTACCTATTTGTTACTGTATGTTTATGTTTAATGAGGTCAGCAACTGTGTAACACTAGAAGTTCATGTTTGCATTTGCCAAATTAATTTTGCGTATTAAATGTAAAACACTTAATCCATTAGAATTTTTTTTACTTCAATTTGATAAACTTTCAGTTACAGTTTTTCTTTCAGTGTCTTTGGTGCATTTCTCACAACACTATTTACATTTGCACAACAGTTCATGCATTTCTCAAAACAATTAGTACAAACTGCAAAACCTAGTGGATAACCTGCAAAAGCGTGTCACTTGCTCAAAATGGAGAGCTCATTCCTCAAAAGCAGGTATTGATGTCAATGAAAGTGTCAGTGTCATCAAGATGAAAAGTCCTGCCACCATCGTTTATGAACAAGATAGTCAAATGGCTTTGTCATGTTTTCATCATGACAGTTTACTTTGTACATTTTTTCCAATGCAAAAAAGTCTTTTGATTTTGGTGACACGTCCTGAAAAGTCTCAATACAGCACTATATACTATTTGCACAGCCATTTGAAAACTACAGTAAAGTTAGACATCACTGCATTTAGTGAGGTACCTGAGTACAAGACACTGAATATGTATGTTTCACATGTTTACTGCAGATGCTCTTTACAATTCTAATTTATTCACAGCATTGTGTAAAAGAATAAATACACCCTTATTTACAACAAACATAAACTCCCTTTGGGTAGAGCTGTGCACAACTGTAAACAATACTGCAGTACATATTGAAACTGAACCTACAACATACACAGGTCTGTAAATCATTCATCAAATTGTTCAATGTACAAGACATTTACAAGAAAAAAAAGATTTAAATTTTTTTATAAAATGTGCTTGACAGATTTTGACAATTAGTTCAACATTTTTGTATGTAATGACTCAAGTAATGAAATGAGGACTATTAGTTTTATATGAATGACTATTCAGCATCCACAAGTTTAGTTCATTTTGACTGACATGACATAAGCAAATGATAATGTTATAAACAGCAAAGAGTTGTATGAAAGCAATTGATGCATGTCCAAAAGCATTTGCAATTTGCTGGAAGGAATGAGAAACTGCTACTATGATGTGCACAATGACTAATTGTTTTAATAAATGCATGAACTGTTGTGCAAATGTAAATAGTGTTGTGAGAAATGCACCAAAGAGACTGAGAAAGACTGTAAATGAAAAAGACTATTATTATGACCCCCTCTAATCCACTAGATGACGCAATTCTACAGTCTCCGACAGATTACTGGACAGAAAGAAATGCAGGAGATGTGCAAAAAGCCTATATAGTTTTAGAAGTATTTCTATAAACATCCAATTATATTTAAGTGCAGAAAAGTATCTGCAAAGTTATAGTAAAACACAATATTACTGCGTACTTCAAATTATAGCAAAATTAAAAAACCAAACAGTAAAAATTGGTCTTCAAAGTAAAATAAGGAACATCGAGAGGAAGATCTGTGGAAGATCTAATTTATAATCGAAACAAAAATCCATTTAATGGCCCTGCTGGAAAAAAAAAAACTGCATATGCTGGTGAAGTATGTTTTGAAGCTGGTATGATCTAGTATCGACCAGCATTGAAACAAGACCAGCATCAAAATATACCTTGTCAGCATATGCTGTTTTCATAACCTTTCATAATTTTATATAATTATTCATCTGTGTTGGTGTTATTAAGCCCAAAAGAGAAAAAAATGAGAAGAAATCGAGAAAAGAGAGAGAGATAAAATAAAAAACATCCTTTTTATGGTATAAGTTGTTGCACGGTGGCACAGTGGGTAGTGTTGTTGCCTCACAGCAAGAAGGTCTCTGGTTCGAACCCCGGCTGGGTCAGTTGGCATTTCTTTGTGGAGTTTGCATGTTCTTCGAGTTAATGTCCATGTGGGTTTCCGGGTACTCCGGTTTCCCCTACAGTCCAAAGACGTGCTAGATGAATTAAGTAAGTTAAATTATGAGTAGTGTATGTGTGTCCTGGTCCTTCAGGTTGGGGGTTGAGCGTTGGGCTGATGACCCACCCAAAAATTTGATTTGAAACAGGAAAACACCAACATGGCTAAATATCAACTTCGCCCTGGGAGTAAGTAAGTAAGTGTTAGGGTCAGGGCACTGAACTGGCCATTCCATTTCCTTAATCCTGTTTGCCAGAAACCAAGATGTCATTTATTTACTTGGGGTTGTTGTTTTATTGAAGCACTTATTTCAGGAGCATTTTCTCTTTGGCATAGTGGAACATAATCTCTTTAAGTATTTTGATGTTGTCAAACTGATCCATGATACCTGATAAACAGCTAAACATTCTTCACAGTGATCCGAGGCTTGAATTTAGTATATTGGTGTCTTCACATTGACATGTTGTCAATGACCAGGTCTGAAGTGAGCAATTTTACTAATCAGTCCACATTTGTCTTTGGGCCAGTCGATGCGTTGTTTGGCCAATTTTAACCAATTTTGCATGCCATATTTTCAACAATAGAGGGGCTTCTTTCAGACAGCTGACCTTTCCTCAAACATCTTCTCACTCTAACCGTACTTACAGGTCATTTTAGTTCACCACTGATCTGTCTCAAAGTGATGATTGGCTAAATCTTTGCCATTTTAACTATTCTACAATTAGTTTTAACTGATGTTCAGTTCAATTCAATTCATGTCTATTTCTATAGCGCTATTACAATGTAGATTGTGTCAAAGCAGCTTAACATAGCAGTTGTAGTAAACTGAAAAGTTCAGTTTAGTTCAGTTTAGTGTGGTTTAATTTTCTCTGCTAAAAGTCTAAACACTGAAGAGCAAATCCATAGATGCGCAGCTCCACAAGTCCCAACCAAGCAAGCCAGTGGCAACAGTGGCGAGGAACGAACTTCGCCAATTGACGAAAGTGATGGAAAAAAACCTTGAGGAAAACCAAGCTCAGCTGGGCACCAACATTTCTCCTCTGGCCAAACTTCTTGTGCGGAGCTGCAGTCTAGGCGCCAGAGGCTGCAAAACACTGGACGTCCATTGTGGAGAACTTCAGGTTCTTTCAGGTTGTTGTTGTTGTTTTAAAGACGTGTTTCGTTTTTAATTGCTACTTTAAAGCATTTTTTTTACTTAAATTGCATTGATGTTTCGAACATTGTTTTGAAAGACGCCACAATTCAGAAATAAATATATTTTATAGCAATGTGTTAAACATTGCTGACCTTCTGCTCAGTAAAGGACCATTAATGGCACGTTTTTCACAGAATGGATGAATTTTCACAGAACCCCACACACTATTGTTTTGAACACAGCTGTTTCAGTGCAATGTTGTTAAGAACGAACAATTTTTACAATAAACATAGGGAAAGCTCACACACGTGTTGGCTTTCCGTGTGTTATGGAAACCAACATATATGTGTGTTTAAAGGTCATTAGTCTTTTTACCTTTACTAAAATACAGTGAGAAATGATGTCATTGTTATTTCCATTTATGCATAAGGAAATATGTAACATTCAAATTCATTTTTAAAACCCTTTTCATGATAAATATAATTCAGTGCACAGAAAATATAACTAGTGATCAAAAGGCAACAGTGGTGATTAAAAAGCTCTCAAGAAAGAAAAAAAACAAACTGTTACTTTCAACTAATCGTCACCTTGGAAGGTTCTATTTGCGTTCTGAAGGATTTTGAGATATTGAGCTTTAAAGTTTTTGCATTTCATAGCAAACAGTATGTGTGTAACAATTGTTTTTAAAATAAAAAGTCTTAAAATGTAAACAACTTATAAAAAAACATTCTATAATGTAAATAAGTTGTTATTTAATAAAAATATGTCAATAACTCAATTTTGACAAAAATGTCAGATAGAACCTTATAATTCTAAGGTGACGAAATATACAGTGCCCATGCAGCATAAATGAGTTCACCCTTGTTTTAGTATGCCCCAAATTGTAGTATGAAAAATGTTTCAGCATACCAAAACGGTTTAGTATGGTTTGTGTTTATGCAAGTGAGACAAGTGTGGTCCTAATGGACAAGAGAAGGCACCAATACCAGTCCATACACCATACTACTCAAGCAATACAACTGGAACACACAGCTGATACCGATTATAGTTAATAATCATGAATCATACTCAATTCATTTTCTTTTTGGCTTAGTCCCTTTATTTATCAGGGGTCGCCACAGTGGAATAAACCGCCAACTTATCCAGCATATGTTTTACGCAGCGGATGCCCTTCCAGCCACAACCCAACACTGGGAAACACCCAAAAACTTTTGCATTCACACACATACACTACGGCAAATTTAGTTTATTCACTCTCAGAAATAAAGGTACATGAGCTGTCACTGGGGGGGGGTACCTTTTCAAAAGGTACACATTTGTACTTGAAGGGTCCATATTGGTACCTCAAAAGTATATATTAGTACCTACAAATTTTAAGAACACTTTTGTACTTTTCAGGTACCAATATGTACCCTTGAGGTATTAATATGGACCTTTTAGCTACAAATTTGAACTTTTTGAAAAGATACCACCCCAGTGACAGCTCGCGTACCTTTATTTCTGACTTTCTGAGTGTTCAATTCACAATATATCACATGTTTGTGGGGGAAACCGGAGCACCCAAATGAAACCCTGCATGCCAACACGAGGAGATCATGCAAATTCCACACAGAAATGGCAACTCACCCAGCCAGGGCTAGATTCAGCGACCTTTTTGCTGTGAGGCAATCGTGCTACCCACTGCGCCACCGTGACGCAGAACAATACTCATGAACATCATTAACCAAAATACAACAAAATTGTATAAAAGGCTTATAATGCAAAATAAAGATGAGTAATAAGGATTACATAAAAGACAGATAATGAAACCCCAAGCAATTTGATATAAGTATATACAACCTCATACATGTGCCATCATTTTCCTTTTCAAAGACTGGGGAGCCCGTTGCAGTCACATTGGAAAACCAACACGTGTCCGAGAATAAGGGCCGATGTGCACTTATGCCACGGCTGAGCTTGCAATGTTCCAGCAAGAAACCCTCACCTTTATAGTCAAAATTTGCATGCGGGCCAAAGGTCAGCCTATTAGGTAAGAGACAAGAGTGAGTTGATCAGGCCCACCTTCTCTCTCAACTAGGTGCACAATATTTCTGATTGCAAAGCACAAATTTGAGGTTGGTAGAGTCAGCATGATTAGAGTCAATATTCTACCTCCTGAAATTTGGAGAAAGTTAACCTTAAGGTCCTGAGACCCTTCTATGGTCATTTGGTCATGCTTGAGGGTCAATATTTTACCTCCTGAAATTTGAAGAAAGGTGTGAAGTTAACCTTAAGGTCATGAGACCCTTCTTTGCTTATTTGGTCATTTGTTGAGCACAACAATAAAAACAACCCATTTCTAACAACCCTTTACAGATCTTTCTTACATATTTGTGTATATGCATTATATTAGTCAGTACAAGGGTGACATGGTGGCTCTAAGGTTAGCACTGTCGCCTCACAGCAAAAAGGTCACTGGTTCAAGTCCCTGCTGGACCAGTTGGCATTTCTGTGTAGAGTTTGCATGTTCTCCCCGTGTTCGCGTGGGTTTCCTCTGGGTGCTCTGGTTTCCCCCACAGTCCAATGTGTATGGGTGTTTACCAGTGTTGGGTTGCAGCTGGAATGGAATCCGCTATATAAAACATATGCTGGATAAGTTGGCGGTTCATTCCGCTGTGGCGACCCCTGTTTAATAAAGGAACTAAGTTGAAGGAAAATAAATGAATGAATGAATGGTCAGTACCAAAGCCAAAACTGGACTTAAAGGGCACCTATTTTACCACTTTTTCAAGATTTAATAAGTCTTTTGTGTCTCCAGAATGTGTCTGTAAAGTTTAAGCTCAAAACACCCATCAGATTATTCAATATACCTTTCAGAAGTTTGTAATTTTCTGCTTTAAACACACTGTAGCTGTTTTTGTTGCCTGTGGCTTTAATGATAGTTCTCCCTGCTCACCGTTCTCACGTGCCTGTCAGAGTGTGCCTCAATCTCCGCCTCGGCTGTTTCAGATAAACAGCACAGTGACAGACAAAAAGGAAGCAGATCTCACGTAATGTTTAATTCATTACAAACATGCACGTTTTAAAAACGTTTTAAACCTGTAAAACTGATTCTTGATCACATTTGATGATGATTGATGATCACAGAGAGCTGAACAGGGGTGCGTTTCCCAAACAACAACATAACTTGTGGCTAAACTATCATAGTACGATGCATAGTTTGGGAAAAGAATGATGTAGTGAAGAGTGTTTCCCAAAACCCTTAGTTTCTCTGTCGCAGATCCATCGCTTGAACCACATTAGTTATAACATAAAACGTTCATAAAACGGGGTGGAGTAACAACTTCTTTAGAGAAAAACCCCATTATTTCTTTGTGCAAATTATATTGTTTTACACGCACACGGATTTAAAATAAAATCCATTAGTTTTGGTAAAAACATGCACTCGTTTTCCATATTAATTGAAATATTTGTAAATAGCACATATAGAGTCTGTGTTTCCTTTACAAATATTGAGAAAATTACATATTCTATTCTAAAACATAAAATCACTTACAAAAGCTAACACTATTCTAATATCATATATAAATCATATAAATAAATAAATAAATAAATAATGAGGCGATTTATTAAGAAATTGAATTTAATATGTATAATTATAAAATCTTTTTTTAATAATAATATTAATGATGATGATGATTATTATTAAATAGGATATTGTTTATTTATTTTTTGAAAAGTCTGCTTTTAAAATTTTATCACATGCAAACCACTGCAGATATGCTCTAACCAGCAGGCCCTTATAGAGTACAGATACTTCATAAATAACCCAGTATAAATTAAAAGCATTAACGTATGTTTTGTTTTTTGTTTTCACAAGCTTTGGAGACGTAACATAAATTCTGCTTTTAAATGTCATGAGGCTGTGTTCAAAATTACATTAAAGTTTTTAAAGTGCACTGGGAAAGAAGCACAATTGTAAGCATGAAGATCGCTAAAACTAAAAAATATTTTGAAAGCAAATTACACCTAAGAGAGATAACTTTAATGCTTTTTTATTTTTAATATTTCCAACTTTGAATCTTAGAATGTTCTAAATGAATAGGGCATAGGGGGGATAAGTGGGAATAGAACACAGCCAGAACTATGTTTGTAACTACAGCTCCAGAGTTGTCGTTTCAAGTGCTCAAGTTTGCGACGCAGTTTGCGGCGCAGTTTGCGAATGTTCGTTGGATCGATGGATTTGGAAAACAGCAAATCAACAAACTATATTTGTAACAACAGAACTTACGACCTTAGTTGGCTAACGATTATTTTGGCAAACACACAGAGACATGTTAATACGCGACTGTCAATCAATACGGTGGGCCAGGAAACTGCACTCCTACATCATGTTGCGGTGGGCCTCAAAATGGGAGGGATTTGGATCCTATTTTAACGTCAGGAAATTAAAAAAATATATATCACCCCAATATGACTGTGGACACATTATACTGACACACAGTTCTGTCCATACAGCTTACAAAAGATGATTTTCATCACAGGTGCCCTTTAAGATCACCAAAACTTAAGATCAAGTTGAAAAAAATAGTAAATATGTTTAAGGAAAAATATTACATAATATTCAATAATGAGAAAAGATAAAGAGAACCATTTAAAATATAAAATGTTGTAGTTTTAATTTGATATAATAAACAGTTTAAATGCATCAAAATGTATTGTTTTTAGTGACAAATTGATATAATCATTTTCAAAGGAGTGTGTACTCATTTATGCTCTGCACTGTATGTGTTTATAACCTTTGACTGTAATTTTATGTGTAACATGTTATTATGGAGAACACAAATGCACTATTAATTGCATGTGCTACATATAACTGCTAATACACAGGCAATATTACACATTACATGTACAGTGCTCAGCATAATTGAGTACACCCTATTTTGATAAGAATATTTGTATCCATTTCTCAGTGGATATAGGCAATGCATTTTGGTGCATTTAAACTAAACAGATTTATTAAACAGATATATTTATTAAAATAATATTTGAGTCTCCAAACATATTTAGAAATTGAAAGATAATACAATTCAATTCAAGCTAAATATTGCAAAAATATTTACAACCTACAAAATTTCAACTACATTTTCCCATTTTTATTTGCTTCTCTTGATTTTTCCTCTTTATTTTCCAATAGCATATAAATTTGGGTGTACTACTTTTTGGACCGTTATCATATGTTATTTTGTTTAATAAGCTCCAGATTTGGCTTCAGTACTGATTAATCTAATGTATATGCACAAATAAAATATTGTATAGCTTCCTATTAAAAATATGTGAGGGGTGTACTTATATACAGTATGCTGAGCATTGTACTTACTAAATCAATAAATGATGTATATTTCCATACAATTAACCCTAAACCAAACCTAATCCTATAAAAATGTCAAATTATTACTCAATACTTAAACGTTAAATTAAACTGTAATATTGGCACCTTAAATAAAGTGTATATCCTTTCCCATAATAACATTTAGAAAAGACACAAAGGCACAAATCAATAGTCTTCACCTTCATGCGCTATGCTTGGACTTTGCAAACATGATATACAGTCTCAGTCAAAAGGTGCAGCTTTGACATTTGTTCTACAAAGCAGCTTAGAGACTCGGTGCCGGGCTGTACTGAGGAATTCCTGCACACACAGCGACCTATTGTTGCCAACTCACAGACACAAACAGCCAAAGCAGAGCAACAACAGCAGTAAAAAAAAAAACATTACAGAACTCAATCTTCCAGAACCATTTGATTGTGTTACATTTTTCCCAACCGCAAACACACTACATGTTTAATATAAAAAAATAGGGGGGAAAACAGTGTCTGAAGGTTTTTTGTTTTTTTTGGAAGTGAAAACAATTGTTCTTTGTCTCCCTTGCCTTTTTTTTCTACTCCAGATTGATATCTCCAGCGAACAGGGTAATAAGCAGAATTATAGTGAATCCGGTGAGCAGTCCAGCATTTTGGATGAGAAAGAACACGACTCTTCCCTGATAGTCTTTGGTATGTGATGCCATGATACTGTTCATCTCCGGGAACTGGAAAAACAGAGTACAAGTACTGTGATTTGAGGTTTAAAGAGAGTTATTGCACAACTACTGTATAATGCTGATGATAAACAGGGCAACTTTTTGGGCAATGTTGCTGGGCAACTTTGGGAAATTGTGTCATAAATGCGCAACAAGTTGAGACACAGGGTAACTAATTAGAGCAATAGGCTACAGATAGAATACCGATGCCCATCCTTAATCAAAAATAGCCAAGCAACATCGCTCTGCAAAATTGTTCAAAAAGTTGCCCTGTGTATCATCAGCCTAAGGCCATGGTTACAACTTGTATTAAAGGCAGGGTAGGTGATTTGGTTTCAAAACAATTTTTGTTATGCTGGTTGATAGTCTCTCTTCACAGCTGGATAGCGCTTGTTCAGCTATGGGCCTGGTTTCTCTCAAGGTTTTTTTTCCCCTTCACTTCGTGAATTGGTGAAGTTTTGTTCCTCTCCACTGTCGCCACTGGCTTGCTTAGTTGGGACTTGTGAAGCTGCGCATCTATGGATTTGCTCTTCAGTGTTTGGACTTTCAGCAGTGAAAGTTAAACCACACTGAACTGAACTTAAACTCTGAAAACTGGACTGACACTGTTTCAGTCTACCAGAACTTCTATGTTAAGCTGCTTTGACACACATCTACATTGTAAAAGCGCTATAGTAATAGACATAAATTGAAATGAATTGAATTATGTGAGGGACGATGCAGTGGCGTAGTAGGTAGTGCTGTCGCCTCACAGCAAGGAGGTCGCTGGTTCAAGCCTTGGCTGGGTCAGTTGGCGTTACTGTGTGGAGTTTGCATGTTCTCTCTGTGTTCGCGTGGGTTTCCTCCGGGTGCTCCGGTTTCCCCCACAGTCCAAAGACATGCGGTACAGGTGAACTGGGTTGGCTAAATTGTCCATAGTGTATGTGTGTAAATGAGTGTGTGTGGATGTTTCCCAGAGATGGGTTGCGGCTGGAAGGGCATCCGCTGTGTAAAAACAATGCTGGATAAGTTGTCGGTTCATTCCGCTGTGGCGACCCCAGATTAATAAAGGGACTAAGCTGAAAAGAAAATGAATGAATGAATTAATAAATTAATTATGTGATCTAAATGTATTTGTTTTTATCATCTGTGGAAGATGAAGAACAAAAAAGCTTTATCCAATTAAAATGTTCATGTACACAACATGTACCTGCCTATCAACATGTGGGGTGCGTCCGGAAGCTTAGGCTTCTGAGACTTATTGTCTCGTTGTACAATTACACAGTGACTCTGGAGGCTGAATTTCTGTACGACAGCACCTCGTATAACAGATTTCACATAGACGTCTAAGACAACATAATGATTTATTCATAAACAACAAAATAGAGAGAGCTTTGGTAACTAATTAATTTTCTTGCAATATGAATTACTTACTGGAAATGCCATCAAAACGTTGGTCCAAACAGACATTTACACACAGATCTACACCCAAATGCTGCTTTGAGATAGCAGGTTTATTTTTTTAGTGCATATGGAACAAAATCAAAACAAAAACGGAATCAGAAATGGAACGCACAGGATTGTGGGATAGCGGAGGACACATCTACTGCCTTCGTATGAAACAGAATTTGGATTTGAATGTTTGTTGATGACTTCCTACTTTGTAATGCTGTTTCCAAAAAGTAGTATTTAAGAGCTTTCGGATGCAGTCATGTCCCTGCAGGGTTTAGCTCCAACTTGCTTTAACATACCTGCCTGGGTGTTTCAAGTATACCTAGTAAGACCTTGATTAGCTTGTTCAGGTGTGTTTGATTAGGGTTGGAGCTAAAATCTGAAGGACACCGGCCCTCCAGGAACAAGTTTGGTGACCACTGCTCTATAGTCTTGGTTTAACTCAGAGTTTAACATTCTCCAAATGCCAGTGCAATTAAATAAAGCCACTCTGTAACTTCTCACACTGCTGGCATTATAAAAATGTTGCATTCTCAATGAAAACAACAGAAAAAAGTGCAATTGGGCTGGATAATTTTCTTAGACTTGGCAACCCTGCAGATTACTTTTTGTCAATACTAGTTCTTTAATGTCAACTTGGGGCTCAAGATCTGTTTTCATCAATCCAGTCACACATGATGTAAATACAGATGTAAACAGGGCATGAAATGTTTTGAGCTTGTACACTTTTGGCCTGGAGCTAGCTCTCTGCTACTCTCACATGGTCGCCCACTGAAGCTAATCAGGGCTGCATTCAGTCAGTACCTGGATAGGAGATCACATGGTTGCTGCCAGAAGGGGTATTAGTGAGACCAGCAGGAAGCTGGGTCCTAACACCTCAGTATAGGGATTCTATACAGTGAGTAATGTTACACAGAGGTCGTTAAAAATCATATTTGGTTTCATCACTCTATCTCCTCTCCACCAATCAGCTGGTGTGTGGTGTGCAGTCTGGCGCAATATAGCTGCCGTCGCGTCATCCAGGTGGATGCTGCACACAGGTGGTGGATTAGGAGAGGGCCCCAAAAAATGTGTAAAGCGCTTTGAGTGTCCAGAAAAGCTCTATATAAATGTAAGGAAAAACAATAATAACTTTTGTCTACTTCCAGATGTAGTCGAAAACACAACAGATTCGATTGCCTTTATATTGTGGTCACAATTGTTCCTACCTAGTCTTCTCCTGCTGCCCTAACCTGCGATTGTTATGGGAAAGCACACCAAAACAAGGTATTCATACTTCACTGTGCTGTACAAAAACACAGAGATTGAGATCGAAATTGTTGTTGTCATCCACATACTGTTCATCCTCTTGCTTTCCTGCT
The DNA here is from genome assembly GCA_903798205.1 of Danio tinwini. Classification (NCBI taxonomy): domain Eukaryota; kingdom Metazoa; phylum Chordata; class Actinopteri; order Cypriniformes; family Danionidae; genus Danio; species Danio tinwini. Next base: position 1,734,082 of record CAIGQZ010032400.1, read on the forward strand.
TGCTCTTAACATGGGTTATTTACTTCAACAGCACTCAATCATCACACTGAGAGATACAGTACTGCAAAAATTATGCAGAGTGTGACATAATAAGTGGGAAGTGTCTTAATGAAATCTGAATACAAGTGGTCGCAAGAACTACATTTTGAGCATGTCTCAGACGACCACTTGTGACTATTTCTTAAAATTAACTGAGACTTCCCATAGCGCAATTGTTCTTGTCATTTGTGTAAAAATGTATCCTAAATAAATAAATGTTAAAAGTAAATGAATTAAAACCTGTTAATTCTGACTAAATGGTGCCTAAGGGATGCTTGATTCAGATTTGTAAATGATATAATAAAGTTTTAACTCTTCCAGGTGACTGAAACTGGCTCTATTTTTATGTCTCTTGTATCACATATAACTGACTTGCTCATTCTTCCTTCTTACAAACATAACTGTTGGCCTTTTGCATCTCAGTTGTTGCTTTTTTTTTGTGTCCTAAAAATATTGTTTGAAACTTTGTCTCTAGCATCTATAAATTGATAATTATGCCAAGTACACATAAACAATTAAAATATTGACTTGAATTATGCATAAAATAGCTAAATAGCATATATGTGATGTGATGTGATTTAACTGATTTGATAAACAGTTCAATATGAACTGTTCTAATCACAATAAGTCATTGCATTATTATTTTTTGTCTAAAATATTTGGACATTAAACACATAATTTAACAATGCATGCAAGTAAGGTGTAAATGCATAGTGTATCAGTTGAAGGGGTGGTCCACTATGTTGTCCTATTTTAAACTTCACTTGATGTGTAATGTATACTGTATGTGTGAACATGAGCAACATCTTTGAATCTAAGACACTCAAAGTTCAGTGCAGAAGGAGACATTGGTGTGTGTGTGATAAAAACTCTACACACACACATCCATATTGTTTATTTGTATATACACACTGCATACACCTACATACTGTATATACACATTGCATACACCTACATACTGTATATACACACTGCACAGATATACACACACACTTATATATGTTCTTATTCACCTAATGGTAATGATATATATATATATATATATATATATATATATTTATATATATATATATAAACTCATGTACACACACACACACACACACACACACACACACACACACACACATACACACACACACACACATATATATATATAATTTTTTTTTACATGTAATGATTTTTTTGCTTTAACATTATTTAAAAAAAAAATTACATTAACATTTTAAATAATAAGTGATATCGATATCAGTGCAATGTCTCTCTATGTGGCCGCTTACGGTGGATTCTACATATGAAATAATGAACTTGAGTTTGCAAAAGATATGTGAACGTTTCATATAACTTACACATGCTTATAATCCAAATATATATGAAAGACACTTGTCAAATTTCATTTTAGAGACCAGGCATGAGATTCAGCTTTGTCCTCATCATTCTCTGTGTCTGATTTAGGCTCAAACTGATACAGCTACCCTGACATTATTTACACACAAACACAAAAAAACAACAACCCCCCTTTAAGCTGTCAGGCTAATCGGGTATATGCTAGTACTTAAGCTACTAAGGCACTAAAGAAACTATTAAAAGGGAGATTCTAGGAATTTTGCTTGGAAACCCAATTTTGAGGCATGAAATCTTCAGCGTGTAATACAGGTTCTTTTTTTTTCAAGCTCTAATAAAAACTATTTAATGGCCTTATGTGTTATATATAATGGGATATGACACAATAATTGTAAGTTACTATAATTAGAATTCAAAGAAGAAAAGCTCACCATGTCTGCAAGAGAGATGTAGAGGAACATTCCACTAGCAATGGCAAAGATAGCATTTGGAGCAAAATTACTGCCCAGCAGGATGCCCAATGCCAGCCCGAGATAACAGCACATCGCTGACAGCAAATTAAAAAACGCAGCCTGACCAACACTCATGCCAGAATTCAGCAGAATCACAAAATCACCTGCAGAGACAAAAAGACACTTGAAATAATACAGTTTATTGTTATGCAGTGTCTGTGTCTCTGTGCCTGTGTTTTACCCAGCTCATGAGGAAACTCTTCACAGAAGATGGCGATGGAGGTGCTGAAGCCGCTGAGAAGAGACAGTGTGAAAGATGCTCCGATGGCCAGGCCGTCTATGAAGTTATGCAAAGCATCACTGACAGTGATCATCCACGCCACGGTCTTTATATTAGACATCGCAGACCCCTTCAGCCAGCGACATGCAAATAACGCACATGCATTCTGTCCAAACATCGCACAAGAGAGACACTGTCAGCATTTTTGCAATTCACTTAAATGCACTTCTGTTGTTTCATCCATGCAAAAATGTGTTCGATCGAGCATCTTTCAACTTAAAACTTCAAAAAATGGGAATTCACTAGTCCCATGTGTACTCATTAAAAGTATGCATGCCTGAGCTTATGCACTCTGCCTGCAACCAGAAACGTTTTACATTTTAGAGTTTCTTTAAAGCCCAATAATGTAAAATATGAAAAAAAACCTAGAACAGTAGTATATATTTTACTGACCTATGTACAGTGCTTACATGATCCCAAATGTTTCAAGGAATGCTTGAAGGACACAGAGAAATAAGTTCTTTGTGTCGCCATGCTAATGACATCATACATCCTCGATTTCCAGTTTGGTTTAATGGAAACAGGGTAACAGCAAAGATGCTTTAACATGTTGTGTATTTTTAATAGACTGCACAGAGCAGGATTATAACAGAAACTAAAATGTAGTTAGTATGATAAAACAGCTCTGCTTTTCCCCACATGGTCACTACTGGAAGATTGGTAAATGGTTGACTGTGGCATAATAAAAGCTCAGCTGCTTTTGTGCTACATTGTGCTCATCTCTCATTAGCACTGACGCTTTGACAAATTTCAGATTTACTTTGCTTTATACTACCATGATAATACATTTAAATACATTAGCTCCTTTCTGTAAGAGTCATGTAGGATGTAGTTAAGATGACACCTCCCATGATTCCACAGTCAGTCATCGTGCCATCAAACTACGCCTTAGTTTGTTGTGTATACGCACCATCTTTTGGCAAAAATTACACATTGGGCCTTTAAAGGTGCTGTATCTAAGTTTCTGACTCATATAAAAAGAAATTAAGAAAGAGAGATTAAGAAATTTAAGAAACTTGCTAAGAGAACATTCTTATTTATCTGAAAAACAATGCTGAGGTCAGATATTCTGCTTTGATAATGTCTGTTACGTGCCGGAACGGCTGTCTTTGTTTTGTTCATTTAACACACCCAATGCCAGTATAGCCTATTATTTTTTTACCCCGGGTTGCCTTGGTGGAAATTGGTGGTGCGCATTTCATTCATTCAGTCAGGAAGGCTCTCAAAGTATTCATCCGTGAATGAAATGCGACCTCTGTTGGATAGTAGCAGACCCCGAAATAAGATGGAGATTCAGAGTTCCACATGAGGTGGTTAATAATTAGCAAATAATATAAATATTATGAACGTAAACATTAGGTGAGCAGGTTACATTGTAAGCCCGTGTCCTAACAACATGCTGCTTGACGAGATGTGCAGTGATAAGCAATTTGGCTGTTTGCAGTAGACGAAACATGACAGAAATTTGATTACAGCCATTCAGATGCACACAATAGTGAACTTACTGCACTCCGACGAAATGGTAAACCTCTTTAACATTATTAAATGTACATGCCGAATCACTGATCTGTGTTGGTTTGCACAGAGTCACAGTTCTAAAGTTCAATTTCAAACTATCTGCTGCTGCTTTTATTAGTATGGCAATAAATGTCATGTAAAATGGCATTCAAACCCACATTGTTAGCATTTAACACTGAATAAAACACATGAGGTGTGCCTGAGGTGATCATTGTCAGTTTTCTGTTGTTCAGCTACAAGAAATAGAAGCTGTTTCTAATATATCAATTTCAGGTGTTGCTTGGGACAAAAACTCATTTTAATCTGGAGAATATTCCTTCTATCATGTGCCTTTGTTTTTATTTAGAACAAGGTTTAAATCAGCCCTAAATCAGCCTTTAGGCTTGACGGTCAGGTACACTGCTGTTGGTGCCATTAATCTGGCAACCTGCGTTTGCATTTGTTTTGAACATGGTGTGCAATACCTAGTTCAACCACTGGGTGTCAAACTTACATACTGAGTGCCTTGAAACATACAGTATTATTTACTGAATCAGAAACACAGGGTGGGAATTATAGAGCAGGTTCGTTTTTAAATAGCCAGTAGCATTTAGTTTATTTGATAGTTTGACCAGCCGTTGAGCTTGGTAAAGTTGTATTTGACAGACAATAAAAGTTGTAATGAGTAAGAAGGTGTATGACCCCTTTAAGAGCACGCACTCTTTTTGTGTGTGTGTGTGTTGTTGCTATGGTTGCATTAGACACCAGCCCCTGCATGTATGTGAGGGTAATGTACTCTGTTGCTCTGTTTATTTTCATTTATTTCAGTAACCCTGTGTAACCCTGCAGCATTTTGTTTGTAAAGGACAGTATACTCATTTGCTGAACAATAAACTGCTACTGAGGGAAATCATCTTTGCAAACATTGTTTATTTTGAGGGCTATCTTTATTGCTCCGTACGCAGGCCGTTACAACGTCTTCCTAACATTTTCTCCTCCTCTTCTCCACCAAATCTCAATATAGATGATCTCTATATTGTCAAAATATAGAGATTCCCAGTTTCAATGTTTGCATACTAGCAAATCTTTAGCCAACAAAGCTTTTTTTGTATTTAAAATATGACTTCATATTTATTTATTTCAGAAGACAAAAAACGAAGTAGCTATAAAGATTATGATAATAATTTTAAATAATGGTACATTAGTTAATGTTATTTAATCTATTTACGAAGATCATTAAACAATAAACAATACATTTATTACAGCATGTATCATATTTGCAAACATTAGTTAGGGAAAATAAAGTGGTTCATTGTTAGTTCATGTTAACTCACAGTGCATTAACTAATGTTAACAAGCATGACTTTGGATTATGCATGGATAATGCATTAGTAAATATTGAACAATAATTAACAAATATTGTACACAATTGTACATACTAAGTTCATGTTAGTAAATATATTAACTAAAGGAACATTCTTTTAAAGTGTTACCAGATTTATAATTAACCCTTGTGCACTGTTCAAATGTACTACCTTTTGTTATGTTAGGGATGAAAATCTCCACTGAATTAAACTGCTGTAGAAATGCATCAGATAATTATTCTTTTCATTTTTTTAATGTTATTTACAAATTACAGGATTTTAACTCTTTAATTGCCAAACGATGTCATTGATTTGGTGAAAAAAACACACAAAATGATGTATTTTCAGTATAAAAAGTAGTTGTGGACTGGATATTTTTTCTTAGATATGTGAATGTTTAGTAATAACATTGGTTTTGATGCATTGTTAGATTTTCATTTTTTTCTCTCTAAGTTACTGTTGGTGGCTGTTTTTGCCCATTGACTTCCATTTTGACCCCATTTGATGGTGCATAAATACATAGTCTTTGTTTTTGTTTAATCCATGTAGTTCCGAGAGCTGAGATGCATATATTGATTTTCTCAGACACATCAAGGTAAGTGCGTAAAGGTCACTCTCACTTTCACACACTCACAGACACACATACACACACACTTTAATTTGCTGTTATACTACACATGAGAACCATAAACTAAGTTTTTTTTTTTTTTTTGCACTGGCCTATCTAAAGGGTTAATGGTGTCAACTGATGATCAACAGTAAAAATTACACATTTTAACTCTTCCCAAAACGAAAAAACACCAACAATCAAAAATGCATGATTATATGATGGCATGGTTTTGTAATAAAAGAATGTGGTTAAAATGGAAGTCAATGTGGCAAAAACAGCCACCATCAGTAAATTAGGGAGAAAAAAAATT
>CAIGQZ010032400.1:1786054-1813100 GCA_903798205.1 Danio tinwini
TATACACACACACACACATACATACATACGACTCGCGCTTGTCGCTTGTAACTGGGAATAAACCAACACTCGTTTTTTACGCAATACTTCCACACGCAGCAAACGGCTGAAATAATTAATGACACACTGATTTATAATACGTCTGGTTGATATATTTATCCTCGGTATAATTTCTCACTTACCTTTTGGATTCGTTTAAGCGCCATCTTCCCACTGGGTGTAGTGGCTCCCGAATAACTAGCGCCCTATTTCTCGATATGTGAGCTAACCTGAGAGCTAGCCAGCTGCCTAGATAAAAACTAACATTTAAAATGCCACGATGTCGAAACTGTATCAATCATTCAGCGCCTAAAAAATTATAAAGCAGTCAGACGGGTGAATACGGACAGGCCCTGATCCCTGTCGGTGAGTGTAAAGCTGATGTGTGTGTATTAGACTTCTCTTTCAGTTTGTCTGAGCTGACAAGATGTCCGTGAGCTTGTTGTTAGCACTTCTAGCTGCTTCTGCTCATCGTGAGCATTAAATGGCGAATTAAAGAGAGGTAATGAACCGAGCGCCACCCTGAGCGCTGGATGACAACGGTATTGGCGGAAATAATCGTTCAACATCCAAAATGTGTTTTTAGGAAAAAAAATAGTAATTTGACTTGTAAAAGGAGAATTGTACCTACAAACAGGTTCACGTAATTCCTTGGAAGGCAAAAGGCTTTTTCTGAACCACGATGACGAGAGGTGAGATGAATGCAAAGATAATGGATGTGATAACGAATGAACGCAGACATTTTAAACCCCAGTTGTATTACATATGACTATTTAATGTTTAGCACCTTTTACACAACTGCTACCATTTTAAATATTTTGTCTTGGCATAATCAGATCATTTGATTTCATTGCATTTTTATGATTCATCAAACTTTGTGTTAGGCTACTTATTTACCCAGTTTATCGAGTGTGTATATAAAAACAAGACGTGTCTGGATTTGTAGTTATTTTCTGCTTGTTTTGTCTTATATAAAACAATTTAAAGGGATAATTCACCAAAAAAAAGAAAAGAAAATTCTGCCATCATTTACTCACCTTTGATGTTCTAATCCAGTTTGAAAAATTGTGTACTATTGAACAGAAAAGAAGATATTTTGAAGAATGTTAGAAATCAATAACCATGACATCCATTTGTATTTTCAACTATGGATGTCAATGTTTAATGGTTTTCAGCTTTCTTCAATATGTCGTCTTTTGTGTGGAACAGAAAAGAAAAAAATCTAACTGGAGCAAGTAAATGGTGAGTAAATGGTAACAGAATTTAAATTTTTGGGTGAACTATCCCATATGGAACTGTCCCCTGAAGTCATCTTAAGGCCCCTGGTTAAGAACCACTGCTCTGTGGGATTTATGAATGAAATACCATATTATTTTGGTACATGCTACTTTTTTACATGCTACTTCATGGTCCAAGTGATCATAGCATTACACGTTATTATAACAGTGAATCCCCACAGTGCCACAATTACAAACAGTGCATACAAGCATAGCCACCTTCTACTTTGTAGGAGCTTTTAGGCAAGGGCAATGGCTCTATCATTGTTGGTAGATTGTCACTGCTAACCCACAAAAGTAGAGATACTCTAAACCAGTTGCCTTAGTTGGCATAAGATTTTGGCCCTTGTCAAAGTCACCATCATCTTTATTCATATTCATCTTTATTATTAAAATCCAGCAAGTTGATTATAAAAGATACTGTTTGCCTGCCATCTTAACTAAACTGCACAACCCATTGATGTATGAATGCTACATTTAAATGTTGTACAAATGAGCCAAATCAGCAAGCTTACAAAAACAGAAAAGTCACTTATTATTAAAGTACATGTACATTTTATCCACTGTGGGACCTAATGTGAGCAGTAACAGCATTTTCAGCTTGGTTGATAAATTATTTCCAGTACTAGGATCGCAGGATCTTCAATGTCAAATATAAGTTATTGCTGAAAAGGAGCTTGTAGATTAATGGCAAAGCTCAAACATTGTGAATTTAAAGTTTATAATTTACAATATTTTTTTCTGTAAAACATATCAAGTTTAAAGCATTTAAACATTAGAGTTTAAAGCATTCAGGTACAAGAAACAATAACATCTGTAGTAAAGGCTGCCAAGTGCCACTTTACCTTAGATTTTGAAATATTTGTGTCTAACTGCCTATAAGGCTTTACCAGAAAAAATGTAGCAGAAAAAGCTCTTTTATTTCTCCCTGTTGCTGTTTTTTCCTCTCTAAAAATCTCGATTAAAGTTAACTTTGACTAGTTTATAATAATGTATGCAGACGCACTCCCCTATACACTCACCCCAACCATTTTGAAATAATGAATTTTGCACAACTTGAGATATTCAATCCATCTGGAGAAATATTTTTCATATCGCAATACATATTGCAGAAAAACAAACTATTGCATTGCAAATATTTTTCCAATATCGTGCAGCCCTACCCAATACTGTGAAGTATAAAGTAGGCCAATGTAGAATGATGTAGAGCACAGGCGTCATACTCAGTTCTGGAGGGCACAGTTAAGTTCCAACCCTAATTAAACACACCTGATCAAACTAATTGAGTGCTTTAGGCTTGTTTGATACCTACAGTTAGGTGTGTTGAAGCAGGTCTGGGACTAAACAGGCACTAAAGCTGCGTCCCTCCAGGAACTGAGTTTGACACCCCTGATGTAGAGCTTTCAGGAGCCTGCAAGAAAAAACACACAATTCACAAAGAGATCAGACAATAATAACTCATGTTGTTTTAATCTTCTACCATTCAGGTAATCGAGAAAAACACTCAATGACGGGCTACAAATGACACAGGCTGATTTAAACAAAACTGATAAAGAACAAAAAATAAGTGTGATTGTATAAGCATTTCATCTTTATTCTCTGCTCAGATAAACATCCTCAACTGGGATCTTCCCATTAACAATGATCATTGTGCACCGAACGCAGCTTCACTGACAGTCTATTACCCCTAAATTCAGACAGAATACATCCACAAACCATAATGTAATTGAGAGAAATACTTGCCATGATATGGCCACCTCCATTACAGCTACATAACTTCAGTTTAAAACACAAGCACACAATGGAGTGACACAGAAAAGGCACGGCTACCAGCAGTCCTGCATCAGTCAGAACGTGACTCACTCATGTGCAATTATCTGTACCTCCAATACTACAAACAGAAAAGTCATTTCATACACCCAGACAAAAAAAAACATGAATTGTGTGCATCTTAGATGTCTATCAGTTCCTTTCTCCCACAGAACTGGAATTATATTCGTACACTGTAAAAAAACAACAGTAAATTAACAGTTTTCCATATTTTGTGATACGTGTTTTTTTTTTTTTTTCCCCATTTATTTATGTTTTTGAATTGCATTATGGGACCTTGATCTTTCTTCCAACAACTTTTAACCTCAGAAAGTTTGAAAAAGTGGCTTTTATTAACATGTTTAATAGTTTAAAGTGATATATTGTCTGGACTGGTGCTGTATATTATGTTACGAAAACCTTGTAATAAGCTACCAGTGTGTTTTCTGCTATTTGTTAAACTGTGGAGTTGAACCCAAGCATCAAAAGTCGACAAAGCAACCGTAAATAAACAAAAAACACTTGTGAATCACAAAATACGGAACCTGTTAATTAACAGATTGTTTACGGTGTACATGACATCTTAACAAATGTCAAGACAAGATTATTCAAAATGAATCCTTTGCTAAGTGTAATCTTTACTGCGGAGGTGTTGAGAAAGGGTCAGTCCAGCACATAAGTGTCAGAACGTCCTAACAGCTTCCTTTCTCTGAGCTTTGCTCCGTTTCCTCCAGAAGAAGATTTCTGCAACCGTGCTATTTTGGTTTCTCTGTTTTACGCTTCTCTAGCTAAGTTTATGTTTCTGGCCCTTTCCTTCCCAGGCTCCTGCAAAGACACTTTAGAGTCCTCGTCTGATGAGCAACTGGGCACAGCATCCGCTTCACCTTGAGAGTCACCATTGGCTTCACAATGCAAGTGCTGGAGACTGTCTTTCCTCCTGGAGTATTTACTTTCAGATTCTTCACAGCTAGTCTCTGTGAAGGAATCATCATCATCATCATCATCATCATCAACATTATCATCTTTCTGCTCCTCTTCCTCCTCATGGTTTTCAGGCAAGGGTTGTTGCTCTACAGTAGGTGAATTTTGTTGGGTCGGCTGAGCTTCGTCTGCTGAACCCGCTGGACTAGCTGAGGGTTTGATGGAGGTGTGGCACATGGGGCAAGTCTCCTGCACGTAAAGCCACTTTCTCAAACAGTTGCCATGGAAGAAATGACCACAGTAGGTTATCACCGCAGATGTCATGTCCTGCAGGTTTGAAAAAAAAAAAGGATTCAATTGACTTTATACAGGGTATATACAGTAGAGTGAAATTCAATACCTTTTAAGAGCTTTTTTAAGACTCTTTCCATACATTTTAAGACCTTATCGCCACTTTAGTTTACAACCAGTAATATTGGCAGTATTTTAACAGTATATTTACTAAATATTGATTGTAAGAAACTAATCCTAAACTAAAGCACTATTTATTAAACAAACAAAAATGCTAATCCAGCAGGTGGTGCCTATATAACAGAAGGAATAATAATGGTTACTGCAATAAGCAAAGCACCATGATGTCAAATCTTGCAGGATTTTATTAATTTCACAAACTACAGCATCCCAATATTTGCAGATTAAATCCTGGCAAACTTTAGCATACAACTATAATCAAAAACGATGCAAAATATACCAAGAAAAATAGCATTTAAGACGTTTTGATACTTTAAGAGCTTTAAAGTTCTCTAAATTGATTGATCAGCTTTCAATACTTAAAGAGCCAGCAGAAACCTTGTTGTGCAAAGTTTAGCTTGATTACACAGAGTGTCCTGGCTAGGACTTTTCTACCATGGAATAAAAAATAAAAAAGATAATAGTGTAACTTTCATCTTTCAGTTATATTTTACACACCACTGACATAGAAGCTGAAAACTATAAGAAATAAATTATAATTTATCTCAATGACCATTTAAAAATAGTTATTGTTTCAATATCATATCTATATTTACAATTTCTTTAAAGTCTAAATGCTAACTCAACAAGGCAAAAAACAAGCAAATATGCCATGCATTTCTGTGGTAGATTTCCTGAAAATGAAGACCAGAATATAGCTGGAGTCTACTCATAAGCTCAATCTACTTATTAAAATAGCTCTTCTCACAGGTTTTGCTTTTACACATATTTACACATTATAAAAATCACATCTGGTCAAAGTTTACCACTTCACCTATACTGATTCAACGGTTTTTACTATTATGCCATATCAAGATTAAAGATAACAATGAAAGCTAAAAATGGACTTGTAGTAATCCTTTGTTAAATTATATTTATGTAAACAAAACACATCTACAACCAAACTCGTATAAGTGTGTGTATGTGTGTGTATGTGTGTGTGTGTGTAAGCATGCTTAGGGTGCTTCTTAACTCTTATTTGTGCATTCTCATTTCCTTTCCTTGTGTCTTAGCTCCAGCCCCTCAGGATGTGAGGGAAGGATGTAAGGAGAAGAGTGAATGAATGACACAAAATGAAATATCCTCACTTCCTTTAGCGTCACTTCAAAGCGTCATCATGTTCATGATGGCTCTGCACCACTGACTTGGCTTGCACATCAGGATTTTTGAATATTAGAGATAATTGGAATAGTTTTAACCTCCACAAAACACCACATTTTTTCTTTTTCTTTTTTACTAGTTATTATTGACAATTAATTATTTCCAGTCATGAACTACTTTTATTTAAGATAAAAGTACGTTATACTTCAAAATTATCACAACTGTGAAAACCTAACCCACATTTACAATAAAATCATGCCTAATATTCAAATTCAATCATTCCTATAATCTTATTATTGGTGCAGATGTGAAAAGGCAGAAAAAGTTACAATGTGCATAAAAAAAAAAAACACTTCCGCAAAATATACACCCATGTATTCTCGCTCAAGACTCCTCAGGAAGCCTCTCTCATAATGTCCTACAAGAATAACTTGATTTGTTTCATAGGACGTAGAATGGAGGAGCAAGAATATGAGGAAAGATATTGAGAAGAATCTTTAGTATTAGTTTAATCGTTTCAGTTGTGTGTGCAGGGTTTTCCATTTTAAGCCAATTCTCAACTTTTCCATGACATTCACTGACTAAAAAGCTGAATTTTCATGACATCTAGTCAATGAAAAGAACAGGCAGCTATTGTGCTTATACACTAAATTACAAAAGTCTTGTCGCCTATCCAAGTTTTAGGAACAGCAAATAATAACTTGACTTCTAGTTGATAGGAAGTGGCTTATGTGAAACGCTTATTTGACCAAAATAAAATATGATCAGGTCTTGATTTTTATTATTTAATTAGGACAGTAAGGTCGACTTTGCTTAGACAAAAGTCTTGTCACTTAACACAAATAATGTACAGTATAGAATATAAAGTCATGGTGCAGTGGAAAAAGAATTAATATTGTGACTGAAGAATTATTCATGACTGCTATGAGCTTGAACAACTTGGATGGCATCCATACATCTTTACAATGACTCAAATAACTTATTAATAAAGTCATCTGGAATGGCAAAGAAAGCGTTCATCAAGATTCTTTGGATTCATCTTCAATGCCTCCTCCTTTATATTAACCCAGACCTGCTCAATAATGTTCATGTCTGGTGACTGGGCTGGCCAACTCTGGAGCACCTTGACCTTCTTTGCTTTCAGGAACTTTAATGTGGAGGCTGAAGCATGATAAGGAGCGCTATCCTGTTGAAGAATTTGCCCTCCCCTGTGGTTTGTAATGTAATGGGCAGCACAAATCTCTTGATACCTCAGGCTGTTGATGTTGCCATCCACTTGCATGCTCCCATACTGAATGTAACCTCAAATCATGATTTATCTTTCACCAAACTTGAATGATTTCTGTGAGAATCTTGTGCTCATTTGGGTTCCTTCTGCAGTATTTGTGATGATTGGGATGCAGTTCAACAGATAATTTATCGGAAAAATCTACCTTCTGCAATTTTTCCAAATGATCAACTAGAATCAAGTTATTATTTATTGCTCTTACAGCTGCGATCGACGACAAGATTTTGTCAGGTAGTGTATATTAATAATGTAACATTAAAATAACATGTTAAAATAATACATTTTATAAATAAATTTGACTTTAATAGCCAAATGGACAACAATTGATAATTTACCCCAAGTTCTCAGAGGTACTTACTGTTTCTGTGGCTGCAGTGCAATGTGATCCCCTTGCATATTTGATAGCTCAATAGTAGTTTTACAAATGTACATTTAGCTTTTCTGTCATCTACTGTCTATCACCCAGTCTTTAAAGTAGTCATTTTAAAGCCAAAAATTTAAATAAAATTATATTATCAGGTCATGTTAGCCTTAATTAACAGGTTCAAGTGGTGCTGAAAAAAGCCTAACAATAACAACAGGTGTCAAAACAGCATGATATAAAAATTTAAAGTGACAAACAAAAATTCCTGGTATTCCATGACTAGGACAAAAAAAATAATAATTTCCCTATATAATTGTTTAAGTTGCCTTGATCAAAAATTTGTTCAAGTATCAGCCCAAAACCTCAGGTTGACCCATATAGGTTAAGTGATGTAGGTCTTAAAGAGCTTGAACCCATAATTGCTGCTTGCATCTATTTTAGTAATTTAGACTCTTTAAAATATAACAACTTAACAGTACCACATTTTACAGTATCACGAATGGCCACACTTTGTGCTTGCTCTGACCTGGAAGCAGATGGCGCAGACATCATTGTGGTCCTGTAGCTGCTCTGCACTGGCCTTTGGCAGTACGTTGATTTTGCGAGCGGCTTCTTGTCTAAGCAGGAAGCTCTTCCAGCCCGCCTGAGCCCGGAGCCACACATTGCAGTAAGAGTGGATGATGATGACGGAGGCTCCCATCCAGCTCCATTCTCCCCACAGGGACTCCCAGGCCCCGTACGCCACCACACACACAGCCACCGCAAACTCTAGCACACGACACACTCCATTCACATAATAAACGATCTCATCCAGACCGGGCAGGGCAGAACTGCGCCACACCTCCACCATGAACAGACTGTAGATCAGCAGAGTGCCTGTCACCTAACAGACATAACAGGAGATAACTGTAGAACGTTGCATGCTGGGAGATATGCAAATATATAATTGATGATTAATTTGTAAAAAAAACAGTTAATCAATTGGTCGATTAAGCATACAATTCTATAAGCTGTGTAGGAGTTACAGCTGCACGATATTGGAAAAATCTGACATTGCAATATTTTGTTTTGTTGCAATATATATTGCGATATGAATACAGTTTCACCAGATGATTTGAACAGGTCCATTTGGTTGTTTTCAATCACGTGGTTCTGGTGATGCGCAAAATTCAGATGGAGGCAGAAAGTAAAAAAAACTGAATGGGAGACATAAAGGAAAGTACATATTTTTGCGATTTAGGCCATACTCACACTATGTACAGTTGCCTTGAACCGGGCCAAAGCACACTTGTCTCCCCTTCCGTCTCCCCTGACAACCCGCGCTCGCATTACATTCGGGCCTGGGCGCACTTACATCATCGATGATGCGCTGCTCAGTAAGCGCTCTCGCTCAGCACAGTGGAGATTTCTTTAGTTATATTGTTTAAGTCGTTTGATATGCGGTGACACAGTCTAATATTTCACCGAACAGATCAGCCACTTTTGACGCCCATAAACAGTCCTCATGCTGCAGGAATTAAGAAGTTTGCTGAAGGCGCAGTTGACGTGCAGTGAGGGATTTGCGTCTTTAATAATCTACAACAGTTTGCTTTCATTGAACAGTACGAATGATTAATTAGTCCACATGAACAGTCCCATAAAGTCACGTCTCGCTCGTCTTGCACTCACACTGTAAGCATACTGCGCCTGAGCCCAAGTGAAGCGCGTTTAGGCCCATCTCTTCCAACCGGGCCAGGGCCGCCCAAGTGAACCGTGCCTGAGCCCGATTCAGAGCACTCACACTTCTTAAACGATCCGGGAAACAGGCCTGGGCACGGTTCGGATAGCATAGTGTGAGTACGGACTTAATTTCGAGAGGATCATGTGCTTATGATTGCTTGCAGCTGTTCCCGCATTATTCAATTTATGATTCACCAATCAGACGAATCCTAGGCCACTATAGATACCCTAAGTTCCATATAACAGCTACTTTCGTTTAGTAAAATCCTCCCTTTCACCCCTACTCCTCCTCTTTTCCTAGATGGGTGGCACGGTGGCCCAGTGGTTAGCACTGTTGCCTCACAGCAAGAACGTCACTGATTCTATTCCTTACCCCTACCTATTCTTATATACTCTCCCCTTGCTCACGTGGGTTTCCCCCAGGTTCCCCGGTTTCCTCCCACCGTCCAAAAACATGCAACTTAAGTTAATTGACTAATCCAAATCGGCACCATAGATATGCTCCTAGTAAGTAGTTATCTCTTAAGAGTAATCACTACCTGTTCATTAGCAACTACAGCAGGGGAGTTCTCGAGATCTACCTGAGCTCAAACTGCCCTCTCGCCTTGCAAACGGGAGGGAGCCCCGAGCTCTACGATCTTATGAGCTCAGGGCTCTCTCTCAGGACAGCATGCCAAACAAGCTTTATAATCAATCATCAGTGTGAACTTTTGAAAACCATATTTCAAAGGAGATATAAATAGAAAATAACCACATATGTTGAGTATGATCCTTATATCATGAAGAGGGCAGAGTTTTCAACTAAACTAAAATATATTTATATATTTGCCTGTCAGAGGCGGTACATACTGTATAATTACGTTACATGAAAAATACTATAATATTACTATATATACCATTTCTATACTACATATACTATAATATATATATATACTATTATACTATTTATAATACTATAAAATTGAAAGCATACTATAGAAAATTTATTGAACTAATTACTGTCATAGTAATTATATTGTTGCTTTTGTAGGACACAACTGTAATAATAAACAAATTATTCAATAGACTATACTATTCAATACACTGCACCACAGTTTACACTAACGTTACAGTATTTATTACAGTTTATCTGTTTACTACGCTACAGTATTCTTTAGCATTCATTAACAGAGTTGTACACATTATACACTTTACTATGTGCTTCAAAACCATGTTTATTATGAATTACTATAGTTTTTCCCCCATGTGGATATCTTCCAGACATCACGAAATAACAGAAGAAAGCATGCAAAAGCATGGACGCATAGTCTACATATTATAATTTTTTTTATTTATTTGTTTTTGTAAAGGGAAAAAATGCTCCACAATAATAAATGTCTACTTTTGTCACAAGGTTTGCATTTAATTTTTGTTCTGTCAATGAACTTATCATCAACAAACATTTACTGCTGAGTACGGAGATCTCATTACAGCAATTACATAGCAGAGTACGTAATTTATATTCTCCTGGATTTTGTGTAAGTGTGGTGGTGTTTGTATCCGTAACACATTTACATATTTATACACATAGTTAGGCCTGTTTTTTAATCTTTATTGGTGCTATCAAATT
This sequence comes from Danio tinwini, assembly GCA_903798205.1. NCBI lineage: Eukaryota > Metazoa > Chordata > Actinopteri > Cypriniformes > Danionidae > Danio > Danio tinwini. The sequence continues at coordinate 1,796,692 of CAIGQZ010032400.1, forward strand.
AATTCTCACGTTCAAAAAAGTTTGTACACATGGATGTACTGAAAAAAAGTTTATTACATGCTGCCTTTTCTTCTGTTTTTCAGACAGTTTCTTGAACTTTCGCTCTTTATGAGCAAAAATCTTTGAAAGTCTATAAAAGCTGTTCGGCGTTTTTTTTATTTTGGCCGATTTAAACAATTATTAACAACATAAAACAGAAATATTTTGATGTTCTGTTAGTGATTCCTATGTAGAAGAATCACTCCCTGTCCCTGCCCTCCATCTGAATTTTGCGTGTCATCAATGACGTCATGTGAAAACAACCTATAGATCGACTAGGATGATCAAGACTTTAATGCAGTGCATCTGTATAAATTACAATAATTACAAAGGGAGTCGAAAAATATTAACACTCAGAAGTTGTACAATCAGAACAATCTAAAATAGTTTGTACAATTGTTTGTACAGAAATATACTACAGAAATTTAATAAAAAAAAAAACATGGTCATAACTGTATAAATAAATGAAAAAATATATTATTTAATAATATCTTTATCTTTTAATATTTAATAAATAATCTAATCCTGCGATGTGGCTATTGCAGATACACACATTGCGATATCGATGCTCAAACGATATATTGTTCAGCCCTAGTAGGTGTTTATCTTTGTTAGTTTATGTTGGTTTAAGCTAGGGCTGTGCAAATAATCAAAATTCAATTTTGATTTTGGCTTCTGATGCTTATAAAAAACATGAATTGAGATAATTATTGCATAATATAGCATCCCCTTTCAAGCAGTTTGCCCTCGTTCCTCCTTAAAGCTCAGTTAAATGTGGATTTCAGTGGGAAAAAATGTAACGTGACTTTTTTTTTTTTTGATTTGATTAATTTCTTTCAAACGGTATAATCCACTCTTAAAACAATTATTCAAACACAAATACATTTTGTCATAATCAACAAAACATCTTTATATTTGTGTCACTAAAATATCAATGGATTTTAAGCAGTTCGAAATGGAGTGGGATGAAGCACAAGCTTAATTATGTTGTACTTTTGCAGCATTGGATATGCTTCATTTATTGAAGTGTATTCCAATAATTCATGTTTTTAAAAGCACAAAAGAGAATGCACTCAGTAATGAATATGAATGATTTCAACGAATCCAATGAATAATTGATACGTTAATATCTACTGTTTATATATTTATTTAATGTAAAAAAGTACTGTATATTTTCATGTTTTTTTTGTTGTATTTTTTAAAAATATAATTCAGCACTGTTTAACTTGAGTGCCTTTTTTCAGTTTCCATTTTAAAAATGACTGGTTGATTAATTGGTTTTCAGTCAGGTCAGATCTAATTATCATCAATCAGAAAATCCACAACTGGTTGATCTTATGCTTTGTATGAAGAAGTTATAGAAACAGAATTACCTGCAGAGATGTGAGCATACAACTGGAGACCAAAATCAGCAGCCAGAAATCCATGTTGAAAAACTGTGAGATCTTGTAGGCCATGAATCCTGGAAACAGCAGCAGAAAACCACACATCGATAAACCCCGCAGGTGCTTCCACACACTTCTGTGGAGACAGAAAGATCATAATCAAACAATCTGGATTTTTTTAGGTATTACCTAACCTTTATCAATAACTAACAATCTGTCAAAAATCTGATTATTGAAAGAAAAAGACAGGATTGCATATAAATTATTAAAAAGCGTTTACAACACTAAAAACACAAGAACACACAACATGTGATGCATATTCTCCTCAGAGAATTTCATTTGTTATGCAAATTTTGATACAACAACAACAAAAAGAGTATTATCTTGTCATATATACATATATATATATATATATATATATACATATACATATACAGTACATCTGGAAAGTAGTCATATCGCTTCACTTTTATTCCACATATTATTAAATCAAATTTATAAAAACTAAAAAAAACTAAAAAATAACATGTACGTAAGTATTCACAGCCTTTGCCGTGAAGCTCTAAATTGAGCTCAGGTACATTCTGTTTCCACTGATCATTCTTGAGATGTTTCAGCATCTTATTTGGAGTTCAAATAAATTCAGTTGATTGGGCATGATTTGAAAAGGCATACACTTGTCTATATAAGGTCCCAGAGTTGACGCATGTCAAAGCACAAACCAAGCATGAAGACAAAGGAATTGTCTGTAGACCTCAGAGACAGGATTGTCTCAAGGCACAAGGCTGGGGAAGGTTACAGAAAAATTTCTGCTGCTCTGAAAGTTCCAATGAGCACAGTGGCCTCCATTATGCGTAAATGGAAAATGTTTGGAACCACCAGGGCTCTTCCTAGAGCTGGCCGGCCATCTTAGCTGAGTGATCGGGGGAGAATGGCCTTAGTCAGGGCGGTGATCAATAACCCGATGGTCACTCTGTCTGAGCTGCAGCATTCTTTTGTAGAGCGACGAGAACCTTACAGAAGGACAGCCATCTGTGCAGCAATCCACCAATCAGGCCTGTATGGTAGAGTGGCCAGACAGAAGCTACTACCCACCTGAAATTTGCCAAAAGGCATATAAAGGACTCTCAGACCATAAGAAACAAAATTCTCTGCTCTGATGACATTAAAATTGAACTCTTTTGGAGTGAATGCCAGGCGTTACGTTACGTAATGTACAGCGTCACTTCCCATCCAACCTGATAGAGCTTGAGAGGTACTGCAAAGAAATGGGCAAAAAATCCCAAAGACAGGTGTGCCAAGCTTGTGGCATCACATTTAAAAAGACTTGAAGCTGTTATTGCTGCCAAAGGTGCATCAACAAAGTATTGAGCAAAGGCTGGGAATACTTATGTACATGTGATTTTTCAGGTTTTTTATTTTTAATGAATTTGCAACAATTAAAAAAAAATTCACACTGTCATTATGGGGTATTGTGTGTAGAATTTTGAGGAAATAAATGAATTTAATCCATTTTGAAATAAGACTGTAATATAAAAAATGTGGACAAACTGAAGCGCTATGAATACTTTCCAGATGCACTATATATATATATATATATATATATATATATATATATATATATATATACACATATACACAGAGAGTGCAGAATTATTAGGCAAGTTGTATTTTTGAGGATTAATTTTATAATTGAACAACAACCATGTTCTCAATGAACCCAAAAAAACTCATTAATATCAAAGCTGAATATTTTTGGAAGTAGTTTTTAGTTTGTTTTTAGTTTTAGCTATTTAAGGAGGATATCTGTGTGAGCAGGTGACTATTACTGTGCATAATTATTAGGCAACTTAACAAAAAACAAATATATCCCCATTTCAGTTATTTATTTTTACCAGTGAAACCAATATAACATCTCAACATTCACAAATATACATTTCTGACATTCAAAAACAAAACAAAAACAAGTCTGCCATCCATGGATTCTGTCAGTGTTTTGATCTGTTCACCATCAACATTGCGTGCAGCAGCAACCACAGCCTCCCAGACACTGTTCAGAGAGGTGTACAGTTTTCCCTCTTTGTAAATCTCACATTTGATGATGGACCACAGGTTCTCTATGGGGTTCAGAGATCAGGTGAACAAGGAGGCCATGTCATTAGTTTTTCTTCTTTTAGACTCTTTCTTGCCAGCCACGCTGTGGAGTACTTGGACACGTGTGATGGAGCATTGTCCTGCATGAAAATCATGTTTTTCTTGAAGGATGCAGACTTCTTCCTGTACCACTGCTTGAAGAAGGTGTCTTCCAGAAACTGGCAGTAGGACTGGGAGTTGAGCTTGACTCCATCCTCAACCCGAAAAGGCCCCACAAGCTCATCTTTGATGATACCAGCCCAAACCAGTACTCCACCTCCACCTTGCTGGCGTCTGAGTCGGACTGGAGCTCTCTGCCCTTTACCGATCCAGCCACGGGCCCATCCTCATTTCATCAGTCCATAAAACCTTAGAAAAATCAGTCTTGAGATATTTCTTGGCCCAGTCTTGACGTTTCAGCTTGTGTGTCTTGTTCAGTGGTGGTCGTTTTTCAGCCTTTCTTACCTTGGCCATGTCTCTGAGTATTACACACCTTGTGCTTTTGTGCACTCCAGTGATGTTGCAGCTCTGAAATATGGCAAAACTGGTGGCAAGTGGCATCTTGGCAGCTGAACGCTTGACATTTCTAAGTTCATGGGCAGTTATTTTGCGCCTTGGTTTTTCCACAAGCTTGCGACCCTGTTGACTATTTTGAATGAAACGCTTGATTGTTCGATGATCACGCTTCAGAAGCTTGGCAATTTTAAGAGTGCTACATCCCTCTGCAAGATATCTCACTATTTTTGACTTTTCGGATCCTGTCAAGTCCTTCTTTTGACCCATTTTGCCAAAGGAAAGGAAGTTGCCTAATAATTATGCACACCTGATTAACACACCTGATTCCAAGTTATAAAGTCACAATTTCGAGTTATAAAGCCACAATTCAGAGCTATAAAGTTATAAAAAGTTGAGTTTAAATTATTTATTTTCAAGCATGTTTATATTCATTATACCAGTTATTTTTTTACCAATGTCCTTTTCTGAAAAATAAATAAATAAAAATTTATTGGGGAAAAAGTTATCAGAGCTTTATATTTAAATATATATATTTATATCTATATTTAACTTAAAATCAATTGGTCTAAATTTTCTGTCTGTCTGTCTGCCTAGCTGCTTCCCTCCCTGCCAGCATTACAATTTTGTGATAATTCTGATACTGTATTATATTACTTTTTCAAATAAGTCAATTTAGTTATGCATGAAGAGTAAATCGTTGGTAAGTAAGAGCCATATTTCAACACAAACATGTTGTCTGTGTCACCAGAGGCCATACAACCCTCCCTGCAGTCAACCAATTAATACTGTCATTTGTTTAGGCTGTAAACAGGACCACATACATTACCTGTTTCTACTGGCTCCGAGCCCCAACAAAACTGGTTCTGTGATCTCACTCATGCTTTGTAGAGTAGATGTGAGAACGATGAAGAGGATGATGAAGAGCAGAAAGCATCGCTGCAGAGCTGCCATGTCCAATAACCCGGTCTGCAGAGCCAGCAGCAGCAGAGTCACCCCCTCTGTCACACCCCTAGAAAACAAGCAAAGCCATAAACATCTGAACCGAAACTGAAACACATGTGCGCAGTAAACACACACAAGCTTCTTTTACCTGTGCATGACGTTATGGTTCTGGAGAGCGTTGAATCCTCCGAGGTAGAACTTACAGAGACTGAGAAGTCCCAGAGCCGTATAAGACACTACAAATGTTAAGCCGAGCAGAGAGTATGGGCTGGCACAGCATTCGGAAACACTGTAAAACACATTCAATTCACATTTCACATGGCCATTCATGGAAAATTACAGTCTTAGTGGTGTAATGGATCACAAAATTTACAGTTCGGGTCACGCTATGGTTTTTTTTGTCACGTATCGGACCATTTTTCGGATCAGCCAAAAAGGGAGGAGACAAATGTAATTTGCTTGCCATTTATTACAAAAACAATTCTGCAAAAAACTTTTGGTTTTAACAAACAAAACTGAGAACCTGTAACTTTATTACAAATGAAAAGAAGAAATAATCAGCTAAATAAAAATAAATTGTAAAATATTCAGTACTGTGAAAAATTCACTGTTACTACTACTGTTGCTGATAACGCTAAATGTAGAAATCTAACATTATAATTTGTACTATTCATATTTATTTTTAGTCTCATTTTCAATAAATGATTCAGTTATTCACTCATAAAACGTCATGTTTCATTGCTAAATGGGTCATTTTTGAAGAATTATTCAGTGGCATATTTTTGATGGCTGGTTGTCGCAATCTTTTGGTTAAATAATGTAATTAATGCCTACAACTTTCATTTCTGAGCATCAAGTTAAATGCATATGAAGGTGATATTAATCTTTACTATGAACATCGGTGGTTTTATCTAAACTATAAATTGTTATCACAGTACTTCTGTGTTATTTGACTGTTTGTAACTTCATTACTAACTCAAAAGACTAAGACTGAATCTCTTTCTTTATTTTTGCATTTTTCAAACACAGATATGAATGCAGCGATTTGAAGGATTAATAAACATCTGCTAATCACCATCATTTATAATTTATGTTGCATGGGTGTTGAGATCCCAATCTTTTAATGATTAACTGGGCAGCTTACACTGAATGCATTAATGCAGGCTAAACAAATAGTGACAGAAAACATCTTTAATAACCTAAGAAACCCATCACATCCCGAATAACCTACCACAACTTCTTCCGTCATCATTATATTTTACAGGAAAGCCTAAATGCTTTCATACATGTGATTTGAATGACGTGAGAGGCAATCTCTCTGCGATCATTACAAATTTATGAGTAATCTACAAAAATAAGAAATAAATAAGTATAAATCCGCGGGTCATGTGTGTTCCGAACTGTGGGTTGTGATCTGTACAAATCAAGGATCAACCTTGATTCAATACACCCCTACTTAATATGCACTTGTTATTTATGCGATATTTGATTTATAGGTTTTATTGGGTGGGTTAATAGAACACACTATAAAATTTTTGAAGAATTTATAAAATTATCAAAGCTCTTTTTGACCTTGTTAGGTGAGATGCTAATAGTCTAATCGGATTCAATAGTTTATGCTAAGCTAATGTAAAAGTGCTAGACCTGGAGATGGGCTGAATAGATTCAAATACGGTAAAACTTAACTGTTTATTACTAGGTGACAAAAAAAGATGAGCATTCCTTTATTGTCCATTCAAGCTCAAAGAAAAAAAAATAACAGGATCATATTACTCGTCTGAATCTCTCTAAACCCCACCTTTCCAAAAGCCCGCTTTGCTCTGATTGGTCAGATGATTGGCTTAGTCTGTTCTACTACTTGCAATGTGTTTTAGCAATGAAATACTAATTACAACATCTGAATTTTAGTTGTCAAGGATTCCTCATTACATGTATAGATAGCAAAATGATCAATTCAAGTCAAAGTCATCTTCTGGAAGTGCTTATAAAGTAGATTTACTTAGAAAATAATGACAAGATAAACAAGGCCTCATCTACAACTACTGTGTTTGTAGACAGGTCAAAGTAGACATTGTTTAAACTGACATCATGCTTTAATCTGATGGCTCTTGGTTTGAATCGGTTCTCTAGACAATACATTTATTTACTGTGCACTTTGATCTTTAAAGCTTTGCACAACTTTTACATTCAGCTAGGATCCACACAACATGACAGGTAATGTCCAAAAAAGCATAATGGGACGCGTAAAACTAAACAGTTAATATTTCAATTTTCCTCAGTACCACACACCCATCATTTTATGAAATCATTTGGAAAAACATAATTGGTCATCCAGGTGAACAAAGAAACAAACCTGTGTAATGGTCATTTTCAATGTCTCACAACACAGAGTTTACTGGGGGGTCTTTTGGGTTAAAAAAAAACACATTAATTACTTAAAAAAAAAAAAAATTTTGCTGTAACCTCACAAGTTTAAAGTGGTTGTAATGTTCTCTGGGAACATTAATATCCCAAAATATCCCAAATTTAATAAGGTCTGGTTGAGTTGAGATAGTAGCGTGTTGTCTTTGCGATAAAGAGATGCCATTTTACACATCTAATATAGTTACATATGCAATTTCTTGCACAGCTCTTTACATTCACAGACACAACCAACAATATGTGAATTTCCAGTCAATTATGTTCATTTATGTGTTTACAATCTTGTGTGTGTTTGCTGCTAAAGACAATAGACACAACATGCCACCCGATGACCACCTTTTTGTGTACTGCTTAGTGGTTTACGAGAACACAAATTTGTATAATGACATAGATATGACCAAGGTATTACAATATTACAATGATGAGGTTTATGAGGACATGCATCCGTTTCTCGGATCAGTTGAGAAGTGTGAGTGCTCTGAATCAGGCTCAGGCACGGTTCACTTGGGCGGCCCTGGCCCGATTGGAAGAGGTGGGCCTGAGCGTGGTTCACTTGGGCGCGGTACGCTTACAGTGTGAGTGCAAGCATGCCTGAGCCCGAAACTGAAAGCAAGACGTGACTTTTAATGGATTGTTTCACATGGAATAATTAATTATTCGTACTGTTCAATGAACGCAAACTGTCGTAGATTATTATAGACGCAAATCCCTCACTGCACGTCAGCTGTGCCTTCAGAAAACCTCCTAATTCCTGCAGCATGAGGACTTTATGATTATTTATGAGCGTCAAAAGTGGCTGATCTGTTCGGCGAAATATTAGACTGCATGTCACAGCATATCAAACGACTTAAACGATATAAGTAAAGAAATCTCCACTGTGCTGAGCGAGAGCGCTTACTGAGCAGCGCATCGTCGATGACGTAAGCGCACCCAGGCCCGAATGTAATGTGAGTGCACGCTGTCGGGGGAGACAGGAGAGGGGACAAGCTTGCTTTGGCCCGGTTTAAGGCAACTGTACATAGTGTGAGTATGGCCTAAGACTATGGAGAGGCCTCATAAAACACCAAAATCAACGTGTGTGTGTGTGAGTGTGTGGTGCGCTTCATGTTTGTGTATTCAGAAACTGCATATCAGGAGTTTAATCTGGCAAGGCTTTAAAAAGCATGCCACGTTTATTTATTTTTTTGTTGCCTGTGTAACTGAGGCACAAGCTGTAAATGCTTAACCCTGTTCTGAAAAGAGGTGGAGAGCTATAGCTCATTTGCATTTAAAGAAACACACACAAAAACATTTCCATTTACAATAAGGCAATTAAGCTAAATGTAATCCAAAATGCAAATTAAGAATCTTTTCAGTGAAGCATTGTTCTGTGATCAGTAGTAAAGAGTTAAGAGAGGGTGCTCTAATGCGAAACTTTAAATACCCATGAAGAAACAACCCAGTAAATCTCTATAGTTTGGCATCATAAACAGAAGATTGAGCTACTTTCATTGATTTAATGCGACTAATAATTGTGTGACAACAGAATTCTCTCACATAAGGGTTTATTTCAAACACTTGATTGAAGTTTTGAAGAGACTTACAATCAACCAGTAGTGATGGCATGTTTGGATAATTTTTCTTACTCAGATCTTTGAGTCTCGTTCATCAAGATGAAAAATTCCTTTTGAATAATTTTGTTCATTTTGGCAAAACATTAAAATGCTACTTCCAAATGTTGCTTCCAAACACGTCTACAACTAGCCCAAACTTTGTCAGAAGAATGTTATAAGAAAGAGAAAATAATCATTTATTGTTTACCTTAATTTTTTGTCTATGATTAACTCTCATTCCATATAAGCTTAACCAATGCACACAATCTGAGCCGAAAGGACCTATGATTAGTTCACCTTTCGAGTCTTCGGGTTTTTGAGTCGTTCATTCATCATGTGACAGCATGTAAAGTGATGACTCAAACCAAAAAGGACTTGAGAAATGAATGGATAAAATCAACAAAGGAACTAATCTTCTACCCCACCTACACAATGTATGCATGTGCGAATGAAGAATAACCCACCACTACTTTGGAGTAAACACAATAATATTACATATTGCATTTTCACATGCTTTCAGCTGTAGAAGCATTTACTACACAGACATATATCTCATCAACAGGCTACACAAACAGTTGTCATCAGATTAAACTTCCAATTTTGAATGCAATTTTGTGTAGCTTGTCAGTTACCTACGGCTGTGTAGTAAATGCTGCTTTACTGACAAAATGTGCATGAAAATTGCTTTTGATGAATTGCCCAGCCCTAATTTATAGCATGTAAGGTGTAATAAATGAACCATGAGGTGTTTTGAGCTGAAACATCACAGACACATTCTGAGATATCTTGCAAAAAGAGCATAACAGCACCCCTTTATTTTACACCATTTACCTGGTGAGGAGGTAGAGGAGTGGCCCTTGTTGAACAGCAGTGATAGTCCCAAAATTGGTTATAAGTTGCACTCCAAACAGCACAAACCAGAAGACGCTAAACAAAACCGGCACAGCAAAGCCATGCCAGAGAGTGACTCCGACTGCCATCAGTCTGTACAACTCCGTTACCTACAGAAGCAACAAGAACTTATTTAAAATTTTGAATTTATGATTTATGTGCAAAATAGGTGCAGGTATGTCAGTATGCATTTGTGTTTTACCTCTATGTCCATTATCTCTCTGTAGGTTGTTCTGGCCAGTCTGTATGGCACAAAGAAATTGGCAAGGAGAAAAAGGGCAACCTCGGCCCCTGTGATCATCATGGACACCGAGGAGAGCGTGAGGAGCCAGTCCAGTGGGACAGAAACCGCACGAGCCAGAAGAGGGAGCAAGTGTGCTGAGAACAGCCATACACGCTGTGTCCGCATGAGGAATGCACACAGAGTACTGACTATTATCTGACCTAAAGGTGATCACACAGACACACACGCGCGCACACACGCACACACACACACACATATATATAATAAATGACTGTCATAATTATGTCACAAATATGTCAAAGGTAATTATGCCACTGTGCAAAACATACAATAATTACCATTGTAAAAATTGCAAGACAACATGCTTTCTGTTTTAATCTCTTACACTAGATGCATTCTGTACAATTTTGTCATTTGAAACAAAGATGTGGAATTTTATGACAACCTGGTTTCCCAGTTTTTTAGGCTTATAGCTGGGAACATTTTCAGTCTAACAAGCACCAATTATAAAGGAACAATTTTATATCGTGCAGTGTGCACCAGGCTTTTATAATGATTTTAAAGCCAGAAAAATATAAATAATATTAATTATTATAAAATTATTAATTATACAACCTGTAAATACCAGATATCACCAGTTTGGTAGTTACAGTATAATAGGACAATTGTTTTGTAATATAGTTATTTTTACATTTGTTTTTATTTTTATTTGCAAACGAGGCATTATCTAATTAAAAGCAACTAATTTGCATACTGTAACTTCCCCAGAACAGAAAATTAAAACAGATCAAAGCAGATTTGAAGTTTTCTTTTTCTCAAGTTGCCTAAATCGTCTACAATAAATCCAGAAATAAGAAATACATTCATCCTGTGAGATAAAAACACTAGGAATATTTTATGAACATTAAATTGATTTATAGTGTATTATAGTGTAATACACTGTATATAAAGTATTCCCTTGGAGAACGCCTTTAAATTTAGACAGGATTAAAGGTGAAAGGTTTGGTGCAACTGCTGCTGAAGTGGAAATTTCTGTGCATGAAAAACCAACCTGCCCAACAATAGATATAATTCTAGAAGACCACAAATAAAAATCTGAAATGTCTTTGTATCAAGTAACCCAGTTTCAAAATCAATGGCCTTTATTTGACATTGCATAAAGCACAAAGAGTTTATGCAGTTTTTTTTTACTTTCTATCTAATATTGTGAAATAATCTACATACGGTATGAATCTGAAATGTGAAACTGAATATGAAAGGCTGTTTGAACATATTTGACAAAAGCAGTCCAGTCAAATTTCCACTACCTCTGGGAAGTCACCCAAGATGGGCAAGCTCAAAATTTTTTATAAAAAATGCTATATTTTGTAACCTAAAGCAACTGATTTACTGTTTTAAAATAAGTTAAACAGAGTATGTACAGAAATCAGAGAGTGAAATGCAATACATTTTAAGACCTTATTTATAACTCTTTCCATACATTTTAAGACCTCATAACCACTTGAGGTTTCAACCAGCAAACATTGGCGACATTTTAACTGGAAGTATATTTACTAAATACTGATTGTAAGAATCATACAGTATAGTGAATAAAAATGCTAATCCAGCAAGTGGCCCCTTTAGACAAAGACTATAGGATACACATCACTCGTACAGTTTTGAATGGGGAAAAGTGTAACGTCAATATTGCAAATGAAACCCCGCCTTCTAGTACAGGAGCCAATCATTGATCGCTATTAGACTGATGATGACTGATGATTGTATGATAACTCGGACCACAAGAGAGTTTCTGCAGATTTTGTGTGATTCAAACGTTTAGAAATTAAACTTAAGAGACAGTTGTTGTTTAATTTTATTGGTGATTCCTAATATGAAATTTAACCGTAAGCTTGGCAAGCAATTTTTTTCAGAATTTAACGTTTTCTCATTCAAACAGAATGCCTGAGCATACTCCCTAAGAGGTGTTTTAAAGATGGCAGCGTGAAGTGACTTGCCTTAAAAGGATTTTGCTATAGAACAGCAGAAATAACTGTGTTGTCTTAGTACAGTAAACAAAGCAACGTGATGTTAAATCTACAGTAGCAGGATTTTATCGATTTCATAGACTACACAGCACCCCAAAATTGTCAGATTAAAGGCAAACTTTATCATACAACTAGACATTGTATAATCCAAAATTTAAGACCATGTAAAATAGCATTTAAGACTTTTAAATAATTTCTAAGGGCCTTAAATTTCCCTGAAAAGGTTTATCAATTTTTTAGACTTTTTAAGACCCAGAGGACACACTGTTAAAGTTATAAGTCATATTTTGTGGCATTGATGGTTTTCTGCACAGTGATACTCAAAAACTTACTAGTAAGTGCAGTCACAAAACGATTCAATGCTGGAGAGTCCAAAAAGAGTGCGCCTTCATACCCATACTGAGCTTCACCTCTTACATAATCCCTGCAAACAAAATAAAATCCATCATTTCTCAAAGCCATAATTTTATTCACATATATATTTTTTTACTATATACAGTTGAAGTCAGAATTATTAGCTCCCCTGAATTATTAGCCCCCGTTTATTTTTTCCCCAATTTCTGTTTCTAAGCGAAATAGTTTTAATAACTTATTTCTAATAACTGATTTATTTTATCTTTGCCATGATGACAGTAAATAATATTTGACTAGATATTTTTCAAGACACTTCTATACAGCTTAAAGTGACATTTAAAGGCTTAACTAGGTAAATTAGGTTAATTAGGCAGGTTAGGGTAGTTAGGCACGTTATTGTATAATGATGGTTTGTTCTGTAGACAGTTGAAAAAAAATATAGCTTAAAGAGGCTAATAATTTTGACCTTCAATGGTTCTTTAAAAAAATAAAATGGCTTTTATTCTAGCCGAAGTAAAACAAATAAGACTTTCTCCAGAAGAAAAAATATTATCAGACATACTGTGAAAATTTCCTTACTCTGTTTAACATCATTTGGAAAATATTTAAAAAAGAAAAAAAATTCAAAGGGAGGCTAATAATTCTGACTTCAACTGTATATGCAATATATTAGACAAAAATTAAGCAAAAACTGAGAGTTTTGTAGTTTGTCATTTTTTCAATATTTCTCATAAACTTAATGTATTGTATTGTAACATATTATCTTTCTATTTCTAAAGATGTTAATTAATAAAATATTTATAATTATTATTACTTTTACTGTGCATTAGTTTTTCATTTATTTAGTATCCTTTCAAATAAATGACATCAATATCAGTTCCCTGAACTCTATGCATCAGGCTTTTTTTTACATATTTATTTGTGTTTTTTCCCCAAACTTTAACAAAACATTTTGTACAATCAAGGTTGTAAATTTTTCCCATAATGACACCTGCCGCCAGGATAAATTAACAAACAAGTTAAATTACAATAAAACAGAAATAGATAAAATGTAGTACATCAAAATAAAATAAAAAATAAAATAAAAACTTTACAGTATTGTATACATTTACAATTAGACAATATCAATTGTAAAAATAATTCAAACGAATACATACCTACATGATAATACAAATCAATAATCTGACATATTTATAATGGTCTTCTACATAAATATGAAACCAAACAATATTTGTGATCACATTTAAACCTGTTTGCACAGATTTCCTTATATAAATCAAAAGGGGAGTCTTTTCATATTTTCAGAATATGTGATCATAGGTTGCCATGTCTCATAAAATTTTTGGACAGATCCCTTCATTGAATATTAAATTTTCTCTAATTTCAAATATAAAAACAGATCACATATTAAAGCTTTAGGTGGGGCTACTGATTTCCACTCAAGTAATATTCTTTTCCTCACTAATAAAGTAGCAAAGACGATAACTTTTTTTTTCCTTTGTCAAATGATATATTGTGTCCTGGTACACCAAAAAGAGCTATTTCAACACTAGGTTTTAATTCTAAATTAAAGGCATCATTTAGTGTTTTGATTATTTGTGTCCAATAGTCACTTTAAAATATTATTTTAATAAAAAAAATATGTTTAATACATCTTTATTGTTGAAATGCACCAAATTTTATGACGATATTCACTGAGAAATAGTTAAAATATTTATTTTCAAAATAGGGTGTACTCATTTATGCTGAGCACTGAATATAAATATAATAATGTTAATACTTTCACCTGACAATCTGATGACCCATGTAAAGCAGCAGTGCACAGAGAACATGCAGGTAAAGCTGAATAATGTGTCCCAGTGGCAGCAGCAGGACAACAACACTCACTATGTGACCTGCAAAACAGACCAACAACAATATACATTACACGCTGCATATTGCACTAGTACTACAATATAACGACTCATAATGATGACATAATAATTACCCAGGTAATATACATTCCAGATGATATATTTGTACTTGAAGAGCATGTCTTCGGTCCTTGCTTTGAGATGATCAGTGAAGCTGTCAATGTCACATTTATACAGCATGTCCAGGACCAAGATACTGGGTACCCTGAGGACAACATTAGCTACCTCCTCAAGTCGAGGCATCTTAATGCAGACAAAATAAGCACCAGTACCATACAGGAAGGCTGTCACATCATGACATTTTCATATGACTGTGCTTCTGTATTGTGCTCCTGTTTGGTGGCTCTCTTGAAAATGTACGGGACATCGCTGAGCGTTGCTAATCGGTGGATCCAATGTGAAAACTGCGGAAGGAGAAACAGTTTCAAGATTCATTACTGACTGCAGCCAGGTTGTTTCTAACATTAAGCCTTGTGTGTTCTTATTAGGGCTGCACGATATTGGAAAAATTTTACATTGCGATATTGTTTTACTCTGCAATATATATTGCGATCATGAATACAATCTCACTAGATGACTTGAATAACTTTTTGAAAATACATATATAATTTAAGATTGATTGGAATGATTCTGTAGGGGAGTGCATCTGCATAAAATATCATAAACAATCTACAAGCATAGATAAATTGAATAAAGAAGAAGATACAAATTAATTAAACATTGTTTCATTGTTTTCCGATGGGTCTAATTGTATTCAGCATACAATAATTGAATAATTAAATGTAAATAATAAAATCGCATAATTTTTGTTGTGTAAACAGTTCAATAAAATGAATCGTGATTAAATTTTCAAAGTTACAAATGGTACAATTTCTTATGTCTTTATGCTTTTAAAATTCTCATTAGGGTTGGGCGATGTCAACCAATTTGGCATTGTACAATGTCTAATGTGAAACCTCGTGATAGACAATGGCATCGTCATTGTAGGCAGCGGTGAATTAATTATTTATAAATAATTAATTAATTAATTCACAAGGAATTAATTAATTGTAGCCTACCGTTTCAACTACCTGACCCACATGGTCTTTGTTTTACCCATTACCAAATCATAAATAAAGATGAGTTAAACACAAATTACCAACTGTCAATCACTTTGCCCGCAGGTCTCTGGCATGAATAGGCAGAGTGATCTGTGTTGTTTTATTGGCGCTGACAAACTTGGTTGCTAAAAAAACTGCACAACCAACAGGAACCAACCAACAGTATCTGAGGTTTTCGCTAAAATTCCTAAGTACAAGCGTGAAAGTGAAAGACTGAAGCAGTGTACTGATGCTGTGACACATTACCTGATAGATTCAAAAGACCAAAGAGTCGTTAGATAGAGACGAAATGAATTAAATATCACCTTTAACAACTATAGTGAGACGCGATCCAGCGGTACATTCTTGATAACCTTTCCTACGTGCACTGCTCTCTGGGGTTTTGTGCTCAAAGCACCCGTTGACTGCCTGGAGCTCAGACGTGTGCATACACTGCAGCACATGCCAAAGTGTGTGTGTGTGTGTGTGTGTGTGTGTGTGTGTGTGTGTGTGTGTGTGTGTGTGGTCACATGATGCGTGTTTTCAGCGGTATAGATCAAAGATCTGTTCAGAAAAGCTAGGTGAAACACCAGTGTGGCTATGGATAATGGCATCATCTATCGACCCAACCCTAATCTTCATATAGGTACAGGCATCAAAAAACACTTGCGAAGTGATAAATTATAATCCAGACTCAACATTGCATTTACTCACAATGTGAATATTGCGAATGATCACATTGCAATATTGATTCTGAAACGATATACTGTATTGTGCAGCCCTAGTTCTTATGGACAATTTTGTCCATAAACCCATCATTTCTCAAAGACATAATTTCACAAATTAATTTATTTTTTTACTATATTTATATATGTT
>CAIGQZ010032400.1:1813200-1827820 GCA_903798205.1 Danio tinwini
TATATATATATATATATATATATATATATATATATATATATATACACTATATTTTTACTATAAATGCAATATAATTGACTATATATAACAGTTAAGAGATTTTGTCTTGTTAATTTTAGTTTGTCAAATCATGTGGGTTGTTTAAGTTCTGCCAAAAAGACTTAATTTTCACCCTCATTTCCTTGCATAAATCAATTTCACACAAGATGCAAAAAAAAAAAATTGTTAAACGCAAGACTTTAGGGTCAAAACAATAATCCCCTCTCTTAAAATCCAATATAACACTGCAATATTTAATCTCTAAAAAAAATCATACATTCTTAGTTATCTGCTTTTATTAAATCCAAAGGGGAATAAACAAACACACATTTAACTAAAAAAAACAGCACATACTTGTTTCTGTTTTCGTTTTTATGCACCATGTGTAACTCTACTTATTTAGGTATATTGGTATGAATTTCAGAGTTTATTTTGTATGTAAATACTGAAAAATTTGTGTGTGAGATTAAGTGACACAAAAGTTATGCATTAATGTATGTAAATTCCCATTTTTGTGTCATTTCTATTCATAATGTAATGTTAATATCCCAAAATATCTGCTAAGCATTTAGTACATGGAATAGATCTTATATGAATGTTAAAAATATATAGTATAGCTTTGTCCTAGGAACAACAGTGCATTGTGTAAACAAACTGTAATATAAAGTGTTGAAATCAATCCTCATAAAATGAAGGTAGTTATCCATGTCAATGAAAGCTGAAACAATTACTGATACATGACACTTCTATGCCAGGAACATGCCATTTAAATGACGCACAAGTATTAAACAAAGACTTTATGACCCAAATCAGCTATATCAGCACGTCCCAAATCATTCTCTGAATCCCAAATTTGTTTAAAACGGTTTTTGGGAACTTTTCATCTCAAGACAAGCTGGAAAATCGCAGCAGACTTAAAGACCACATTAAACCAGCTAAAACAAGAACACCGTCTTCACATATGTTACAAATCTATCGTGATTTAAAGTCACGTATGGAAACAGCAAGAACTGTCCCTTTTTTTAATATTTGGGTGTATTTTAAAGACGGTCACCTCCCACCTGCAGTGTGTGTGTGGTGTCATCATGGCTGCTCGCGGGTTTTTCGCCTCAACACAAAAGCGTTGCAGCACAGCTTATCCTCGAAAAAAAATACAGTTTATACACCTGTCACGACCGCACTGTCTCAAAACTACCGTCAACTGCAAACAGACGACTTCCCTTCCTTCTCTTTCTTCTTCGTTAGTTTTTATGTTTAACGGCTAACCAGAATCACCCATTACCGCCGCTTACTGGAGCTCTCGGGACACTGAGCTGTATTACAATAATATCTACATCTACAGTTGAGCAATTCCATCCAATGTCAACATTGACATGAAAAAAAATAAGTTTTCAACAAAATAGCAAAACCTTTTCTAAGTTTATTATTGTATGCTTGTATTTTACGATACTGTACAGGCCCAGCCGTTATATGCAGTTATAGACCTCATTTAGACAACTATTTAATTATGAGATTTAAATACCGCATTTTATTGACATTTAAAGCACTATTTTAGCTGAAATAGATTGTCGGATGGTCAACATAACCAAAAAAGTACATTTGAAAATTCATGGATAACAACATTAGCCAAAATAGTATTCAAATTCACTTTTGGTCCACTTTTGGTGCTTCACACCTTTTCATTGGTCATTTTTATTTCAAGAAAAAGGTCCAAGATTTAGAATAAAAGTTACTTGTCAAATATTTTCTCTATATTTAAAAACAATACAGTAGCAAAAGATGACTTTACTTACATCAGATTGTATGTTTTCTAGCTGGATGTTGGACTCTTGAAAAAATTGTGTGCACTGGACAAAACTGATTAGCTGAAGTCACATCGATATGATGGTCAACAGAGGATTCTGCTTGGTCTTAAAACCTTTATCCATGGGTTACTTTTACTATTTATGATGGGATAGTAGTTAAAATAGGACAAATGTATGGGACAAATACTGGACCTTTGTCAGTGAGGGGAGAGTCTTCCGAACCATCAAAAACGAACCATCATTTTTGTTCTGTAGAGAGCCGACTCTTCTCCTTTTGATTAGTATTGTTTCTTTTGGGTTGTGCAGTTTAATTCACATAATTTCTTTAAAGTTTGTTGTATACTGTAAACTTGCAGACTTTTTTTAATCACATCCATAATGCATTCTTATTTTGCTCATTTAAAATATAAAAAATGTTTACAGATTGATATTTTTCTGATCCCATAACTCTGTGGTCAGTAGTTTAGGGAAATATAAACAGATGTTTCAATATAGTGTTAGCACATACTTTCTCTGTGAATTTTTGTTTTGAGGGTTTTTTTATGACAAATGTCACATGCATAATGCTGGAATTGCTCAGTTAATAGCTAAAATATGGTTATATTCATGATGGGCAAAAATACATTGAAATGTATTTAAAAATGAAATACCAAATACTTTATTTTCAAATGTATCACAATAAAAATACAGCAGCCACAACATGTGTCATTATAAAATACTTTATTTTTGTATTTAAAAATAAAAAAATACTACAAAATAAAAAAAATACTACAAAATACCTTTACAAGGAAGCATGAACTTTCTTTTATTTTGAAACTTTTTATTTAAGATTTTTTCTTTTTTTTTTTCTTTAGAACCACCCCTTCCCCAACAATTTAACCCCTAACAGAAGAGGGAATAAATAAAATACAACAAAGATAATATAAAAATGTTAAAATAAAATAAGAAAAAAAAATACTGCCATCAGAGCATGAACTTTCTTTGTAAAAAAAAAAAACCTTACATCAATTTGAACTATTTGAACAGCCCCTTCACCATTAAACTTAGTTAGTGAAGTAAACAGTGTTCGATACTTGTTTTTATGTTTCAGACTGTGCTGATGTTAAAATAACGAAGATTAAAAAAAAAAAGAAAACATATACAAACATCGCAAAATAAATATCTGTGGCTCTTGATAATGTCTTGTGAAGAAAAAACATCTAAAATCTAAATAAATGAAATTATTCTCTCCAAGAAATGAAACATTATTTATTATATTAATATTAGCTCACATCTAATCCACAGCCTTGGCAAACAGTCATGAACACATTCATGCCAGTCTGGAGCACGTGTTTCCTTTAAGTTTATAGATTTTTATCTTTCAAGCTGTAACTTGTTGACTTTGTCTTTGTTCCAGGTCTTTTTTCTCTTAAGTTTTTTTTTCTATAAAAGATTTGAGCTGTTCAAAGGCAAAGTGCAGTGCATGCAAAAACTGAAACTGATCAAAATTTCTATAAAGTTTTTACAGCTGTTTGGATTTTGAAATCACCTTTGCTTCTCTGATATGGGAAAATTAAAGCAGGAAACTTTGTTGCAAGACAGAACAGATGTCACACACAAACACAAAGCCTGTTTTAGTGTTTTTAGTATCTATTTTGACCAAATGTGTAGTTACTGCACTTTGCCTTTGTAGGGCAGTATAACACTCACATGTTTATTCTCTGCTTAATCAGGGTTCTTCTCCACCCCCTTTTTTTCTTTTTTCTTTTTTTTTATCAATTTTTTCCTTCTCTTGGTTTTTCCTCTTTTTTAAATTTGTATTTAATATTTTTCTATAACATATTAATTTGGGTGTACTAGTTTTTGGACCATTATTGTAAGTTATTTTGTTAGATAAACTCCAGATTTGGCTTCAGTACTGACTAATCTAATGTATATGCACAAATATAATATTGTATAGCTTCCTATTAAAAATATAAATTGAAAATATATATTTGTGAGGGGTGTACTTATATATGCTGAGCACTGTATACGTGCTAGTTAGATTAACACATTATTAAATTGTCATTTAATAATGTTGGGGGGGAGCAGCCATAGACATTCAGAAAACACAGTAACATAAATGTAACAGTGGAAGTCAGTGGAACTCTCCCCCCCACCCCCCTAACATTCTTCAGTACTTTCCTTTGTGTACCAGAAGGAAATCAGAAGAAGGAAATTCAAACCAATTTGGAGCAAGTAGCTACAGGATTAGTTAATGATAGCATAATTATCTTCTAGGGTGACCCATTCCTTTAATTGTAAAACGTTAATAAATATTATTTTAATAAATGACATTCACGCAAATAAAATGATTGAAAAATGTTATAAACCATTAAAGTTTAATACAGATGTTTTAAAGCATAGTTCTTTTAAAGGGTTTCTGCTATTGTAACAAACCAAAGAAACCACAATCTGATATTGTTTTACCTTTGCATACAGCATCATCAGGGGTCCTTCATTGTGGTACAAATTCCTGTCATACGGTCATCTGCACAAAATAAACAAAATGGCTCCTAAGTGTTTACAGCACCTTGACGATTTAGAAATTTGACTTGACTCACAGGATTTCCCAAAGTAATAATAATACTCTGAAAAATTCAAATAAACTTTTAAATAGGCTTAATGTAAGATTATGTCAAAGTAGCTGATATGATGTTTTATTAAGAATTTCAGCTTTTTTTTATACAAGGTCAGTCGTTTTGGTATCAATTTTCACGGTTACACCATAATGACATTTTTGCAAATCAAATATATTCTCAAAATGAACTAAACCATTTAGCATTATAACCCACACAAAAAGACAATGTATATGAAAGGAATTTGCTCATCTATTTAGAAATTTTGGGCAGCATGGTGGCACAGTGGGAAGCGCTGTTGACTCACAGCAAGAAGGTCACTGGTTCGAGCCCCGGCTGGGTCAGTTGGCATTTCTCTGTCAAAAAGAGATTTCTCTGTCAAAAAGACATGCGCTGGAGGTGAATTGTGTGAGTGTATGCCTTGGTCCTCCAGGTTGGAGGTTGAGCGTTTGGCTAACAACCCACCTTGTAAGATGTTACAAAACACCAACATGGTGCAGCTAAATATCTTCGATATAAACGGCCCTGGGAGTAAGTAAGTATTTTGAAATTTTAACCCTTTTAAATGAGTGTAGGAAAAACAAATATATGGAAGTCAATGGTTACCAGTTTACAACATTTTGTAAAATATCTTCTTTTGTGTTCAACAGCAGAAAGAAACTCAGACAGGCTTGCAACAAGTGAAAGTTGAATAAATCATTTTCGGTAACATTTTATTTTGAAGGTCCTACTAAGTATTTGTAGACTTTCTGCTTAATATCTGTTGATACTGCTCCTTCAACAGACATTTAACTGACTATAAGAAACTTTGCAAGTACATGTCAACTTACACTAACCCTAACCCCAACCAAACGGTCTACTTATAATCTAATGAGAATTAGTTGACATGTAGATGCAATGTATACGGATCATCAAAATAAAGTGTGACTGGATTTTCAGTTCTGGGTGAACTATTCCTTTAGTTTAACATTTGTGACGTTGTCCTTGTTGTCACCTGAACCTAATATTAATAATTTTAATAGACTGAAAAAAATGCAGGATTCCACACAATTCATTCATGTTGTCCCAACACAAATCAATTAAGTTAACTTAACAAATTTAAGTGGATTGAACATAAAACAATGAAGTTGTCCCAAAAATGTTCACCCTTTTAAATGTATTAATTTGTGTCATGTCACTGACTCTTAAGCCAATTTTAAAGAGAGTAATAATATTCATATATCCGTGTGTCTTGATCTTGTCTATACACTGTAAAACCAAAGCTATCTCACAGCAATTCGTAACGTTTTGATTTAGTGTCTAATTTGTATAAATTCGTACATGCTCATTCTTACAATTTAGTTCCATTTGCTTATCCTCCAATGATGGTTGGGTTTAGGGGCGGGGTTGGGTGCCACGCCTCTTTTGTCAAATCGTACATTTTCATACAACTGAACTCATGAATTTGTACAAATTAGCCACTGACAAATCGTAAAACAGTTACATTTCCTTGTGAGATCAGGCTGGTAAAACCCAACAGTCAACTTTATCAAATGAAATGAGTGTAGTTAACTCAAAATTTGCTGAAAGTTAATTCTACTCATTTGAAAAGAGTTTTGAACTCAGTGTTGAAGGTAATGAGATAATTAAACCTCATTACATCAACTTAAATGGAGTAAGTTACTCATATAGATTAGCTTTTTAACTCAAATGGTTTGTAGCAATAGGTTTCCTCTGACGGTTTGAGTTGTCTCAACTTATTGGGTTTTACAGTTCTCAGTTGGTTTGAGTTCTCTTTATTTATTGGGTTTTACTGTGCTCAGATTGCGTTGTTTACTCAAATGGATTAAGTTCACAGCACTCATGAGGATTAGTTTTTGAACTTAAATGGTTTGTTGCAATCAGTTTCCTCAAATGGTTTGAGTTACCTTAACGTTTTGGGTTGTACAGTGTACTATACATTCAGTTAAATTTTTCAATTCTCACACTTTACAAAAATGTTACAAAACATGATTTTTGTAGTACAGTATGTCACAGAAGAACGATTCTAGGTTTCTTTAAAAAAATGTTTTAATGTCCAATTCTTAAGACATAATTTTTTTAATCTAAAAATAAATGTTAATAAAACCTTTCCCACAATGAAGAACCTTTTGTGAAATATAAATGTTCTACGATAAAACCACAGAAAACCTTCTCCTGTCTGTTTTTGGCTGTACTGAATGTCTAAAATAGGTTTCTATGTACTGTACATTACTTAAATTTTTGAGTGAATCTCTGACCTGTGATATTTAAATATCAGCTGTGCCTCTGTACTTGTTTTGCCAAACTGTTTCCTCATTCTCTTCCACTCCCACATGTAACCTACAACGCAAACACTAATTGTACCTACACGTTTCCTTGATGTAATAAACAGTCAAATACAAATCGAAGGCTTATTTAAGAATTTTCAACATGTCTTCATGTCTGTGGCAGATCTGTACGTATTATTTGTCTTCTCTAACCATGTGTCATTATCTACTGAATTTCCTGCATATTTTAGCGTGAAGCAAACTTCCAAGGAAAGTAGGTTTAGTGAGACTTTCTAGGCACAACAGAGTCATGGTCTAAAACACATTCACGTTGCTTTAGTCATAACCGAGCAAATATTTCATTATGTCTATGCTTTCTTACTAAAAGTGAAAGCACAAGATGACAAAATGTAAAAAGGTACATACTTTTTAAGTCTCTTTAGTCATGTACATTTTTAACCAACTAAAAGCACTATCTATTAAATTAGATCTATTTAAAAGACAGTTCACTTAGAAAAAAATAATCATTTACTCACTATTTACTCACCCTCAAAAGTTTCACCCCATTGTGAGTTTCATTTTTTTCCTTGTTGAACACAAAAGAAGATACAGCGGGGAAAATAAGTAATAAACAAGTCATGTTTTTTTCCTGGGAATAATATTTCTAAAGGAGCTGTTGACATGGAATTGAACCAGAATTTGGTAAGAATCCAAACAATACAAACATAAATCTGAGAAATGAGTTATGTGTGATAACTATGAAATTACACAAGAAGAAATTACTGGACTACTGAAATGTATTTAATACTTAATATAAAACGGTGGTGCAGTGGGTAGCACAATTGCCTCACAGCAAGACGGTCGCTGGTTAGTGTCCCGGCTGGGTCAGTTGGCATTTCTGTGAGGAGTTTGCATGTTCTCCCCATGTTGGTGTGGGTTTCCTCTGAGTGCTCCGGTTTCCGCCACAGTCCAGTGACATGCGATATAGGTGAATTGAATAAGCTAAATTGGCCGTAGTGTGTAAGTGTGGATGCAAAAGTGTATGAATCTTTCCCAGTACTGGGATGCAGCTGGAAGGGCATCTACTGCGTAAAACATACGCTGGATAAGTTAGAGGTTCATTCCGCTGTGGCGACCACAGATAAATAAAGAGATTAAGCCGAAAAGAAAATGAATGAATGAATTAGTATTTTCTATTGGATTGAAGTCAGGTGATTGGTCAATTCTACAGCTATCTGAAAGCATTTGAGAGTTTCCTTGGCTGTGTTTTGGATCATCATCTCGCTGAAATGTTTCATCTTCATCATCCTGCTAATGTAGATGTTAGACTGAAGCAGCTAATATTAATTTACACTGAGGTAATTTACAGTAATAACTACTGAGAGATTTCAGCTGCTGAGCTTTCACTGCCTTTCTTCATCTTTCAAAACCTTTATGTGTTTCAAGAGTTCACGCTTAGCTGATGATTTAATATAGCTTGTTTGGCATGCTGTCCCGGGAGAGAGCCCTGAGCTTAAGGGATCCTCGAGCCCAGGGCTCCCTCCCGTTCGTAGAGCAAGAGGGAAGCTTAAGCTTAGGTAGATCTCAAACTCCCCTGCGGTAGCTAAGGAAAAACTTAAGGAGGAAGAGAGTTAGACGAGTGCCTGAATTGCTTAATCTGTTGTGAATTAAGTATATCTTTGCGGGTGGGAGGAAACCGGAGGACCTGGGGGAAACCCACACGGACACGGGGAGAACATACAAACTCCGAGGCGAGGACCAAGGTTGGCAGTGTTCTTGCTGTGGGGCAACAGTGCTAATCACTGGGCTGCCGTGCCACTCGATCTATGAAAGGGAGAAAAGGGGGGGGGGGGGGGGGGTTTCTTCCATACGAAGATAATTGTGGACTGAAACTGTGGTTATTTATAATAAATGGGGAATCATATGATTCAGAGATCATGATTAGTTAATGCGAGATCGGCTGTGGTAAATCATAAGCATGTGATCCTCTTGAAATTAGTTTATGAATAAACTCCACTCAATACTTTTTCCCTGCGTCATTTCATTGTATTACGCAAAACCTAATTTGTAAACTAATTAGATTTGTGTTCTATGCATATAAGGATTTCTTTGGTCGTTACCAACATCTGGGAAAAACTTCAAGTCAACGGCAGTTTTAGAATTATGTTTTCTGAGAAAAAAGGTGACATGTTCAATACTTATTTTCCCTGCTGTATTTTGAAGAATGTCAGAAACCAGTAGCCATTAACTTTCATACTAGATCAGAACTAAGTATGAGCCGTTACTAAGGTGGTACTTTTTCAAAAGATACACTTTTGTACCTAAAGGGCCCATATTAGTACCTAAACAGCACAATAATATATATATTGACCTTTTTTGTACTAATTTGTACCTTTAAAGTCCCAACATTAAGCTTTTAAGAGATTTCTGTGAGTGTATCTCTTTAACAACAGAAACTGAAAGGTGGATAAATCATGAGTACTATACCTTTAATTTAACATTTGTGATGTAGTGTTTGTTGTCACATAAACCTAATATTATTTAATTTCAATAAACTCAAAAAAGATTTTTGCTGCTTGTTCAAACTACTTTGTAAAAATGAGCTGAATCAAAACATGTTTTTTGGGGATAACTTAATTTTTTATGTTCACTCCACTCAAATTTGTAAAACAATTAAGTTAACTTTATATATGTGTTTTAGGACTACATAAGGAAATTTAGGTTGTAATTTGTACACTGTAAAATTTGTACACAACTCGATTAAGTTAACTTAACAAATTTAAGTGAATTGTACATAAAACAATTTAGTTGTCCCAAATAAATCTCAATAGTTGTGTTGTTTCAGCTCATTTTAAATAGTTTGAAAAATCAAGAATTTTTTTTTTTTTTTTATTGTAAGTAAATACAATATTTACAGAATAAAAAAATGTGTAAATTAAGGTAAACTGACGCATTTAGCATCATACAACATTCTTGCTTAGTCTGGCCTTTCACAGGTTGTAAAAATGATGTATAATCGTGACAAAGGATATAACTTCATCAAGTTCATCTGCTTTGACCACTCATCAATAACCACAATTTCCGCTACCGCATTAACCTAGCGATTTTACACAAGCAGTTTACAGGAAATAAAGGCAAGGTCCACTTCTGCTATTTTCAGCAATCATTGCTTTCTTCTTAGTCATGCAACTCAGCAATGACACTGACTTTTGGGAAGGCATCATCATCATTATCATTATCACACCAGAGACTGAAAATATGCAAGAGAGAATCACCGACCCCATAACCTTCACTGAAGGAGAACACACACGTTGAGTGTTTTCCAATGTTAACTGTTAAAATACGGCACAGGTAAAAAAGCAGTGGGTGCTGTAAAGGTCTGAGTCTCTGTGTGCGAGGGGGAGAGGAAATGGGCTCAGTGACCTTTGCAGCCAATTTCCCCTGTGTTCAAACAGCAGCATGAAAGCCAGGTCTGTTTCTGAAGTCTGTGCAAAATGTCAATTGCAACTTATCCCACCAGCAGAAGGATTTGCTCTGAAAGTAGATTCCCTTATTGTGGCCGTCAGCTTTTAAGTCAATGCACATGGATGGTTTGACCCAATCCTCGCTCTTTCTTTAACGTGCCGTGTGTGTCCTTCATTTAGGACGGACACAAAAACGATTTTCATCTGTGAATATGGGGATTTTGTTTTGCATCATTTTCCATCTTGAATTTACTCAGCATCTTTTGGCCTGGCCATAGTGTGTAGAAATAAAGGTACAAAAGCTGTCAATGGGGCAGTACCCTTTTAAAAGGGTTACACTAAAACTATACTTACACTGAAAAAAACGGTGCCTATTAGTAGCTAAAAGTCACACTTTTGTACTTAACTGGTACATTTTGGTTCCCATAGGGTCCAACTTTTGGCTTAAAGGGATAATTCACCAAAAAAATGATCATTTACCATTTACTCACCCTTAAATGGTTTCTAACTTTTATCATTTTTTTCTATGTTGAAAACAAAAGAAGATATTTTAAAAACTGTAAGAAACCTTTAAGCATTTTTGGGTGTAACACATTATGATTTATGCAAGTTACCTAACAATATTACTTTTCTAAGTGACGCATTACTTAAAAACAACGAAGTTATACTATTTGAGTTATATTTTAGTTTAATTAATTTACTTTTAAAATATAAATTCATCAATTTCGGCTTAGTCTCTATTTCAGAGGTCGCCACAGCAGAATGAACCGCCAACTATTCCAGCATATGTTTTAAGCAGTGGATGCCCTTCCATCCCCAACCCAGTACTGGGAAACACCCTCATTCATAAGCACACTCATACACTACGATCAATTTAGTTTATTCAATTCACCTATAGCAGTTGTCTTGTGAAACAGTGTGGGAAACTGGAGCTCCCGGGGGAAACTTACGCAAACACAGGGAGAACATGCAAACTCTACGCAGAAATGCCAACTGGCCTAGCTGGGACTCGAACCAGCGATCTTCTTTTAATTGTAGTCTCAACGGATAGTGATTTTATTTCACTAATATGAATACATTGCTTTAAACTTTCATTAATCTGTACACTCTCAGAAATAAAGGTATGTGAGCTGTCACTGGAGTGGTACCTTTTCAAAAGGTACAAATTTGTACCCAAAAGGTCCATATTAATACCCCAAGGGTTCATATTAATACCTAAAAAGTACAAAAGTGTTTGTAGGTACTAATATATACACTGTAAAAAAATAAAAAGTTGAGTTAACTTAAAACTTTAAAATTTAAAGCAACCGGCTGCAAAGAAATTTTGAGTTTATTAAACTTCAGTGGTTGAAGTTGTGCCAAATTATTTTTTAAGTTGACCAAAAAGGCTGGTTTGTCAAGTATACTTTATGGAATAATTTGGCACAACTTCAAACACTGAAGCTTAATAAACTCAAAATTTCTCTGCAGCCGGTTGCTTTAAATTTTTAAGTTAACTCAACTTTTTATTTTTTGAAGATAGGGAGAAATAAAAATTTAAAGTCTTCTCAATTGAATATTTTACTTTCATTGAACAAACAGTACAAAACATGCAGCTGAATCAGTTTTATGAGTAAATTCAACTCAGAGCTCAAAAATATGTCCACCTAACTTACAATTTTAAACTGAGTTAACTATTTGTAAGTTGGATTTTTTACAGTGTACTTTTGAGGTACCAATATGGACCTTTCAAGTACAAATGTGTACCTTTTGAGAATGTACCACCCTAGTGATAACTCGTCAACTTAGAATTATAAAGGCTTTATGACATTTTTGTCAAAATTTTGTTATTCACATATTCTTATTAATTGACAACTTATTTACATTATAAGATGTTTTTTTTATAAGTTGTTTACATTTTAAGACTTAAAAAAAAAACAAATGTTACACACATACTGTTTGCTATGGAATGCAAAAACTTTGAAGCTCAAAATTTCAAAATCATTCAGAACGCAGATAGAACCTTTTAATTCCAAGGTGACGAACTCTTGTACCTTTATTTCTGAGAGTGTATATACGGCATGTAGAGCTCTGGATCAGGATGTTTTGAGAAATTATCCTAAATTATTATTATTTTTTATATAAATGAAGGTTATACAGTGTGTAACTCAAAAGTAATTCAAAAGTAACTCTAAAGTAATGTAACACTTTACTATATATAAAAAGTAACTCAAGTTACTTTTTTGGGGAGTAACTCAATATTGTAATACATTACTTTCAAAAGTAACTTTTCCCAACACTGCCTGTAACCACTGACTTCCAAAGTAGAAAGCAAATTATATGCAAGTCGATGGTTACAGTTTTTCAGTATTTTTCCAAATATCTCCTCTTTTCGTTCAACAGTAAAAATAAACTTTTATTTATTGGTGAACTATCCCTTTAAACTGTTGTAATTAAACAGTTCATATTAGTACCTAAAGAGTCCATATTGTACTTAAAAAAATTTAATTACTTATTTTTGCACTTAAACAGTTGAAGTCAGAATTATTAGCCCCCCTGAATTATTACCCCACCCCTGTTTATTTTTTCCCCCAATTTCTGTTAAACGGAGAGATTTTTTTCAACACTTTTCTAAGCATAATATTTTTAATAACTCATTTCTAATAACAGATTTATTTTATCTTTGCCATGATGACAGTAAATAATATTTTACTAGATATTTTTTAAGACACTTTTATACAGCTTAAAGTGACATTTAAAGGCTTAACTAGGTTAATTAGATTAACTAGGCAGGTTAGGGTAATTAGGCAAGTTATTGTATAACGATGGTTTGTTCTGTAGACTATCGAATAAAAAATTAGCTCAAAGGGGCTAATCATTTTGACCTTAAAATGGTTTTTACAAAATTCAAAACTGCTTTTATTTTAGCTGAAATAAAACATATAAGACTTTCTCCAGAAGAAAAAATATTACCAGGCATGCTGTGAAAATTTCCTGAATTTGTTAAACATCATTTGGGAAATATAAAAAAATCAAAAATCAAAAGGGGGCTAATAATGCTGGCTTCAACTGTTTTGTAATGTATTGTGTATTTATATAGTGCATTTATTGTGTATGGCTATACACCCAAAGTGCTTCACAATCTGGGGGGGGGGGGGGGGTTGTCTCTCCACACCACCACCAGTGTGCAGCATCCACTTGGATGATGTGATGGTAGCCACAGGACAATGGCGCCAGTGCACTCACCACACACCAGCTACTGGTGGAGTGGAGAGACAGTGATAGAGCCAATTTGGTGGATGGGGATGATTGGGAGGCCATGATCGTAAGGGCCGATTGAGGGACTTTGGCCAGGACACTGGGCTTACACCCTTACTCTTTACAAGAAGTGCCATGAGATTTTTAATGACCACAGAGAGTCAAGACCTCGATTTTAACGTCTCATCTGAAAGACGGCGCCCACGTTTTAGTACCTAAAGCATAGGTCTCAAACTCAATTCCTGGAGGGCCGCAACTCTGCACAGTTTTGCTTCAACCCTAATCAAACACAGCTGATCCAACTAATCAAAGTGTTCAAAACTACTAGAGAGTAGCTGTGGCCTTCCAGGAATTGAGTTTGAGACCATTGACCTAAAGGGTCCATATTACCATAATGCTTTATATTAGTACTTATAGCTACACTTTAGTACCTAATATACCAAAGGGTTCATGTTACATAATACATATTACAGTGACAGCTTTTATTTTGCAAGTGTGTACGACAGTTCAAGTATGATTGTTTCTTTAAATTTACTGTTTATTTGTGTGTCATTAATATGACATATTTATTCTAATGCCATTTCTTATGAATTTAAAATATTGTAATTTATTCATTCATTTTCTTTTCGGCTTAGTCCCTTTATTAATCTGGGGTTGCCACAGTGGAATAAACAGCCAGCTTATCCAGCATATGTTTTACACAGCAAATGCCCTTCCAGCTGCAACCCATCACTGGGAAACACCCATACACACTTATTCACACACGTACACTACGGCCAATTTAGCTTATTCAATTCACCTGTACCGCATGTCTTTGGACTTGTGGGGAAAACCGGAGCACCCGGAGGAAACCCACACCAACACGGGGAGAACATGCAAACTCCACACAGAAATGCCAACTTATCCAGCCGTGGCTTGAATCAGCTACCTTCTTGCAAGGCAACAGAGCTACCCACTGCACCACCGCACCACCAAATATGGTAATTTAAATGTAAAAAAATAACAATTGAAATGTTCAATGACATATTATATATGATATAATACTTATGTCTATGACACATCTATGAAAGTTTCTTTCATAACTTTAGAATAGTTAGAAAATCAGTATTTGCTGGAATAACCCATGATTTCCCAAACATGACAAAAACAATTCAAAATAGAAGGCATTCTATTCTACATTCTACTCTACATTCTACTCTACATTCTATTCT
>CAIGQZ010032400.1:1837782-1851001 GCA_903798205.1 Danio tinwini
ACACACACACACACACACACACACACACACACACACACACACACACACACACACACAAGAACAAACATTAGCTTGTACAGACATACAAAGATAATATAAAGAAAATCAAAAAAGAAAAGGGAAAAACATAAATAAAAACATGTCACGACATATACAATCAAAACTAAAGAGGGTACGTAAACCTCAGAGGGGTCACTGGATTGCTCTTGAGATATCGATTTGTCAAATGAATCAATAAATTGACCCCAAGTAGGCCAAAATTTCTTATGGAGTTAGTCATCATGTTGGAAATTCTGGCATGAAGGGGGTAAAGGTGGTTTGCAATTGTTAAGCTCTAGTCTTTTAGCCACGGCCATGCCTTGCTTGCATTAAAGACTTTTGCATTGTTTGATGGAGAGAATATGTACAGTATTTTGTGAGAAGCCAAAGATGGCAAATTCGGCATTTAAGGTCTGCTATAAGCCTTCTACCACTCACATTACAGTTATTCTTACTGGCACAATCAGAAGTGTAAAAATGATGTATCAAAGTTGTAAATGTACAACAGATTACTGAAGTGTGTTTTACATTTTTTGTAGTTCATTCAACAAGTACTAAAAGACTGTGTACAGTAGGAGCAAATCCTGCTACTAAATATTGAAGAAATATAAGTAGTATATATTTGTAGTTTTCACTGTACTTGTATATTTACATGTTTGTATAATAATACATTTAAGTTCAAATGTTGTGTCTGATTGAACAATGAAGTGCTCATTACGCATACAGTAATAGTGAAAATGAAAATGAAAACTAAAGTAGGCCTGCAGCTACAGCACTTACCCATGTCACGACACGACTGTTTTTCTGAAACACATGACTCTAAACACATTTTTGGTATCGAAATACCAAAAAAAACATCAGGAATATGTTGTAGCTTTTGCCTTATGTTACATATAAAGTATATTAAAAATGAATAATGTCAAGCTTATCTGCTTTGTTGTAAATCTCATGAAATATCTACGAAATATCCGTTTTAGGATATAATGGAGAACAAGGGCCAGTGGATTCAAATCAATCCAAATGCTTTCAAAGAAAAAAAGAAAAAAAGACAAAGACTGAATAAAATGCAGCCAATGTCCAGCAGGTGGCTCTCAACTCGTTCCAACCATAGACATACTACGATACAACAACAGGTTCATACAACTATATGTTCATACAACTATATATACACAACAGGTTCATACAGCTTACAGATAGCGCCCAATAGTATCTGGATGCAGCCTTTATGATAGCGCAGCAATAAGGTCAAATAAACAGGATTTTTCATGGAAAACTCTGATATATTCTCTGGCATGTAAATGCATACACAAAAAGCTAAGAAGTATTATTTCAATTAGATAATTATGTTGTGTGTAAATGTAGCTATTGAATTGTAAAAAAAATTACATTGAGAATTAAGGGTTAGGAAAAAATAATAATATTTGTAAATGTTAATAAAAAAAGAAACAGTTGGGAATAGAAAATTTATCTGAAAAAATAGGAACTCTAATAGCTATATAGCTATATATATATATATATACTAATATAACTAATTAAAAAGTTACAAAATTTTGAAAATGACAGGTTTAAATGTACAATTTCTAAATCAATATAACATATTTGCTTATGGATGCAGAGTATAGGCCAAAACTAAACTTCCACAAATGGTTCTGTCTAGGGAAATTTAATATAGGTAAATTCATAAAATATATTCATTTCTAAGAAGCATTATAAAAACAAATTAATCTCTGAATAGCGCATATTATTACAAAGTAACAAACACAATATGGGTTGATTTCATGTTAATGGCATTTTTGTTATGGATGCCACACAGAGTCCCGCCTCCACATGGATCAACAAGAAACTCAACGACCACAAAACATTCGTCCAATCACACCGCGGCTCCCACATCGTTCCTTTCTAACGGCAATTCTGATTGGGTGGATGAGGTGTCAGTCACAGTAGCAACGTCCCCTTTCTGGACGTCATACCACAGAGGAAAAACTGCAACAGGGGCTAAACAGTGGGGGCGAAAGTGTAACAAAAGCGTATTTTCAGCACCGGTGACTTAATCGCCTTTTCTAATAAGGAAGTTAAAAAGAACAACACATTTTCTTGCTTTTCGAGAACTTTTCACTCTGTTTGGCGTGGCCGTGTGGGGATGGATGAGATGCGGCCTAGCAGCGGAGCAGCAGCACACCTCGGCCTCGCCTCGATCTTTCCCCCGGGATTGCAGGCTATTTATGGGGAATGCAGACGTCTGTATCCCGACCAGGCGAACCCGCTGCAAGTCACAGCCATTGTGAAGTATTGGTGAGACGCCTGAAACATTCAGATGTTATATCGTTGCTTAATATGTGCGCATAAAACAGTAAAATAACTAAATATAGCTTGAAGAATAGTTTCAAAGATAGTATGTATTTATAGATAATCAAGTATAAAGGAAGTAGTATTTCTAGGCAGAAAACAAACTCTCCAGTGAACTTTTCTCCATCTCAATAACTTACCATTTTCTCTCAAAATCTTCCTTTCAGGTTAGGTGGTCCAGATCCTCTGGATTACATTAGTATGTACAGAAACGTGGGATGTCCTGGACAAGACGTACCAGAACATTGGCACTATGTCAGCCTGGGTCTCAGTGACTTGTATGGAGACAACAGAGTTCATGAGTAAGATTGTCATATTACAACAGGTCATCAATGATCTGACAGTGTTGTTTTGGTACAACAGGACAGCTAGTCTAGTTCAAGCCATGTTGTTATTTAACTGATTGTGGAGATTAAAGTTAGAAAACAATTCATAAAACACTTCATATTTTAAGAAATAATAAATTCCTAATTTTTCACAATGTAAGACATTGTGGTTATAAATGATAGTGAAACAGTATTTTACAAAAGAGTCAAGGCACTTAAACAAAAAATACCTTTATTTTGAGGAAAACCATGATCAGAATTTGACAGCAACAATATAGTAAAAAAGGCGACAACACCAAAGCTCCAAAAATACCAATTTATTAAATTAAGAAGGCTAACACAATGCGTGTTACGTTTCGAGCACACCGGCTCTCAGACAGTACTCATCACAGCATGTTGCTTTTTTATACTGGACTTTTTACCAGAAATGTACATGTTCACTTATAAAAAAAAATGTGACAGGGCAAAATGTGACTTAAGCTTGTCATCTTCAAAAAATGATGTCACTTCCTTTGAGTCATAGACTTAAAAGTGTATTGCACACATTTTTATCTTATATTTAATGCAAATGTGAAAGAACTGACAGAAACATGAGGACAATTGTAAATTTATTTGTATAATGTATTTGTAGAATTTATTTATAATTTGATGTTTTTAATCAATTGATGTGAATGATAACAACTTAAACTTGCTATTTCTGAAGTTTTTTTCTTTTAAATAACAGTTTTTAGCAAAACAAAACTATTAAAGCTGTAACTTCAATTGGGCTGAGGACAAGGACAATGGCAGGATTTGTAAATTTGCAAAGTGTTTTTAATATAAAACAAATTTCTGAGAACCAAGTGAATGACATATTCCTTTACAGAACAACTCACAGAAATCAACCATCAGTCCATTTTAGACATTTTTGGGATGAAATACCGTTATTCACCATTTATGTTTTTATTTCCAAGACAGATAATGTACTTTTTTGGTAGAATATCCCATATACTTTTGGATCCCATATACTTTTGGATTACATGATCTCATACAATATCACATTAGTACATTACACAACTTAAATTTTCAAAATGAAAATACAAAAACAAATTAATCCAAATATAACAAAAAAGCAACAAAAAAAAAGCCAAAAACCTTGATTAAAAACAACTGATTAACATTAAAGTATATCAAACTCCTCATTTAAACCTCTTGGAGACAACCTATCTAGTGTGAAAATCCAAAAAGCTTCACATTTTAACAGCCATTTATAAAGATCTGACTGATGCCGAGTTCAGACTGCATGATATTGCCCCGATTTTGACTCACTGACAGGTTTTGAGATATCAGCAACAAATGCCTAAAAACACAGGCAAATTGGTGCTCATTCACGTTAGTAACCAAGTAACTATCCAAGCTCTTGCTAGGCTTTCTTGACACATCTAGAAACTGCTCATTTATTGCTCTTAGGATAACTTTAACTAGGACAAATAAGTGACCTTAAAATTTTGGATATTGTTTACTAATTTTAAACTCCACAGTATTTATCTTTACCTATTAACAGAATATTGTGTGTAGTTTTGCATGAAGAGGTGTGTTTATGTAGATGTTCTGCTTCTGCTTCTTCCCCAGAGCTGTCTCCCTTTTGAACTCTGCTCCCCACTGACTTTTTGCCCCCCTAATACACACCCCACTCTCCTCATAACTCAGACTCCTCATAATCACTGCACTACTTAACATTTGCACATTTAAAAATTGCACATATTCATTGCACTGATTCATTTATTTGAACTGTACATACCCACTGCACATGTACATTTGTAAATTATGTACACACCCACTGTACATATACATTTGTAATTGTTTATCTATCTGCACACTTCTGATTATTAATAGCAACCTGTACATTTATCCATCTATTGTAAATCTGTTCATAGCTAATACAACCTGTATATAATGTTCATAGTACATCCATTTGTAAATATCACCATAGTTTTTCTATAACTGCACTTTATAACTTATACCTGTATCCTGCACTTGCTGCTATTGCACTTCTGGTTTGACCTAAACTGCATTTCGTTTCCTTGTACTTGTACATGTGTGATGACAATAAAGTTGAATCTAATCTAATCTAACAATCACACAGTGTTAACTATCAAAGACGCGATCTAAGAGAATCGCTGTTAAGTTGCCGACACCCGTGAGATATTTGGCATATTAAATATCTAGACCTGTCGGCGATTTAAATCATGCTGTGTGAAATCAGTTTTGACTGAAAATAACATTGTTGATCACCTACAGCCAATGAGAGCGCAGCATCCACTAGTATGGGTTTGTGCAGGCCAGCAGGAGGTTGGGGGGGGGGGGGGTGTTAAAAGTGCTTATTCTCAGTCAATTTGGACCCAAGAAATGGAGGAAAAGCTAGTTTAAATTTTGCAGGAGCACTCGTGTCTCCTGAGCAATATAACAACCGGGTCGAGGTTGAGTTGAGGAGAAATTGCTAATTACCTTCAAAAGCCAGTTGAGCAAAATAAGTACATTTTCTACCCCACTAAAGGCTTCTTTCTCATTATGTAATAACAAAATATATGATACGTGACCCTTACATTGTTTCTCGCGTGTATTTGGATAACATACTGTGATAATAGCGGTTACAAGTCTCTCACAGGACATCAATAGTCTCTTACAGAACGTCAGTAGTCTCACAGGACGCCAGTAGTCTCTCACAGGACATCATTGTAGTCCCTCACTACTACACTGCAGTGTGTTAATTAGCCATACATTTGTCACCAAGTATTTCCAGCTGCAGTGTTGCCTATTGAGATTCTGTGAATTATCCTGTCCTCTTCTGCATTTGTTTTTCACAGACAACCAGCTTTTATGGGGGCCTTGAATGTGTTAGTAATTAGTGACATTGTAAAGATTGAATATTTTTTAAATCACAGTTATAGACTTCTCTTGCAATGGCCGGTGTCCTGCAAAGTTTAGTTTCAACCCCAATCAGACACACCTGGGCTAGCTATCCAAGCTCTTGCTAGGCTTTCTTGACACATCTAGAAACTGCTCATTTATTGCTCTTAGGATAACTTTAACTAGGACAAATAAGTGACCTTAAAATTTTGGATATTGTTTACTAATTTTGATCTCCACAGTATTTATCTTTGCCTATTAACAGAGTATTGTGTGTAGTTTTGCATGAAGAGGTGTGTTTATGTAGATGTTCTGCTTCTGTGTAGATTCACAGGTCTAGAAGGCCCAAGTGGTTTTGGTTTTGAGCTCACGTTTCGTCTGAAGAGAGAAGCAGGAGAGACGGCACCCCCAACCTGGCCTGCTGAGCTCATGCAAGGCTTAGCTCGATACGTGTTTCAGTCAGGTACTGTACCTGCACTCTCTGTGAAGGGGTAGGACTCGTTTTTACAATTCCCTGAAGCTTTAATTCTGTAACCACAAAACAATGCGGCTGTTTTTTGTTTAAGTTACTTCCTTCTTTAACAGATTGCCAGTAATATAGTTGTTTTTAATGGGCTCCTTTAAATCTTTTTCTTTTCTTTGTCCCATTATATATGCTTATAATGGGTTTTCTTTCATCTAAACCACCATAATTTAGTTTCTTTCAGGACATTACTTAGCTAATTAAAAGTAAATAGGACATTTATGTCGTCTTCTTTAAATGAAAGGGTTAGTTCACCCAAAAATGAAAGTTATCCCGATTTACAAACCCTCAAGTTATTTTGGGTGTGTATGGCTTTCTTCATTTATTCGAATTCAGTTAAAAGGTTTATTGAAAATGATCTTAGGCTGTATTTTTTTAATGTTCAGGGCCCGGTTTTTCAAAAGGTTTAATCCGGATAAAATTGATCCGGATTTAATAATCCTTTTTTTGCGATCCGTGATCACGTAATCCAGCTTACTTTTTGAGCCAGTTTTTCAAAGCAACATCGGATTGGATCAATCTTGTCCGGATAGGAACTTTTTAGGATCTGGATAACCAGTGCTCAAACAGGATAGAAAATCACCATGTAGAATTATAGAAATTTAAAGAGCAACAAGTAAAATAGCCAGTGTGAGGTCAACATAACTTTATTTTTATTTTAAATGAAAACACACATATTAAAAAAAAACAACTAAAAACTAAAAAAAGTTTCAAATATAGATGTATTGAATAAAAAAAAAACTTAATAAAAACTGCAATAATTTTAGACTTCCTCATCTGGTGTGAAGAGATCAGTTTGTCTGAGCGTAGCCTTTAGGAGGTGAATCTCAAGTCCGGCCTTGATTTGCTGCAGTTTGATCAGTTTTTCCTCTGCCAGATGAAGCTGTGCTTCTGCCATTTCAGTCTCTTTTTGCAATTGTTGAAAGTGAAAAATCAGGGATTGCCATTCTTTGCATTTTTTTCTATACTGAAAGGCTGAATACGTTAAAGCCTACCTGACGGATAAACAAATACAATTAAAACCTTATAAATAAATAGGATGTCTTATAAGATACTGCTGCATGATCCAAATATTATTTGATACATTTTTAAAGTTTTCATTACATTTTGGGCATGAAATCCCTGCTGAATCCACCCTTCTGATGGGATCAGTTTAATCCAGATTTTTTGGATCAAAGTGATCCAAATCTTACAAAAAAGGTCTGAAAAACCCAAACTAAAGGTTTGATCCGGATCAAAACCAAGATTGGATTACGTGATCTAATCCGATTATGTAATCCGTTTTTTTTCTTTTGAAAAACCCATTTTCAAGATTTGATTCAATCCGTTATCCAAAATCCTAGTGGATTACATTTGAAAAACTGGGCCCAGAGCTTGAAGTTCATGTGCAGTTGAATTGAATACAGAAACAAAACACAGTCCTGTGCGTCTGATGGCACTAACTTCACCTAAAAATAAAGAAGACAACCCCTGTAGCTTGCCTGAAGTTGCACAAAATGGTTTACAATTTTTAAATATGAATAATTTTTCTTGCAAATATGCATGGATTCGCTAGAGGAGACCTTCCTTCCTCTTTGAGTCATTGTTTATTATGGATGGGTGTACTTTATTGGAATTTTTGCTAAAATTAGCTGACTGTTGCCATTGTAAAGCTTGAAAAGCCCAAGATTATTTTAAATGTAACTCTGAATGGATTTCACAGAAAGAAAAATGGCATGTACACATACTGTAGAACCCCCCTGAGGGTCAGTTAACCATAACATCATTTTAATTTTTGGGTAACCTAACCCCTAAACGTAAAGTCACCCATTTAATACTTTTGTTTATAATTCAGTCTTGAAGCTTAAAAGGATATTAACCCTGCATATTAAGACTTGCATGTTTTAATATAATGCAAAACATATAATTAATGTAATTATAAATTTCTAAATTACTAAAACGTAGCCTTTAAAAAGAAAAATCACATTTATTTTGAACTATGGGGGTGGGCATTAGGTATCACTTTATTTTGATGGTCTCTTTAATGCATTTTAAGTAGTTTAATTTAATTTAATTTAATTATTAAGTAATAGAAATTAAGTAGACTTTTAGGTTGTGGTTAGTTTAAGTTGACATGTACTTTTATAGTCACTTTTTATATTTTTTATAGTCAGATAAATGTCTGTTGAAGGAGCAGTATAAACAGATATTAAGCAGACAGTATACTAATTCTCAAATGAGAATTTATAGGCATGTAGTTGCAGTGTAACTTTTTGGTCATTGTGCAATAGAGACCATTAAAATAAAGTCTTATTATAGGGCATTATTTTAGATGTGTAGTGCATTCTCTATTGATGGCATCAAACCATCAACCTGTTACTATTTTTATGGCAATAAATAAAATACTGATACAATGCTACATTGTGTAGCTTTTGGTTTAGACAAAAGGTAATTATATGTAAGGCTTTGCTGTCATCAATTTTTAAAGTCATATCTGCTTTAAGAAATGATAGAAACACAAACACAGGTCCTTGAAAGTGCTTGAATTTAAAGGTTATGGTGGTATTTAAACAATTGTACTGTTCTGCTTTCAAATGAACGAAAAAACTAAGAATTTAAAAATACTGAGCAAAAATCTTCTTAAATAAAAAATGTAAAATTTAAATCTTATACAAGAACTATGACAAATAATGCACATTTAATCAATATTTCTGAAACCGCATTTGAATATTACCAGTATGGAATTTAGAGTATTGTAATAAAGTTCTTTGTACATAACTGTTTAAAAATGGGAATATTAAGTGTAAAATAAATGTTAAGTACAATAAGGACTCTCATGGTGCTGTATATGCGGTGCTTGATTTAAAATTATTGAAATTCCTTGAATTTGGTGTCCATGAAATAATGGTAACCCTGTGTTATAAAACAAAAGCTTTGGAATTTTTCAGAAATCTAGGGAATTGTGTAAAACACAAAGTGTATGTACATGGTAGCCTGTTATTGTTACATTTTTTTGCATTTCAGCATTCTGCTGAAAACATTTAAGAACAATTAAGTCTGGAGTTTTAAAAGCATTTTAGCAAAAATAATATTGGTGTTCATAATGACAGCGATTAATTCATAATGATAAAAATATAAATGAAGTTTATAAGTAAAATGTATGTAAAATTTATTCATTTATTGTTATGCATATATTACAATTAATTAAAATACATTATATAAATATGGGGGGGGGGGGAAGCAATACAATAAATTAAAAGAATCCTGCTTATGCATTAAAAGAGGCTCACTATGAATGCAAGAAATTCAGTTACAAATCATATGAGGAGCATGTGAAATCACATGTACAGACTTTATTTAGCGTATATATTTAGATTAATGGGATAAAGCAATACTCCACTATGCATTAGATTTGCTTTATATCCCCACAGTGGTTGACTATCTATATTTGATTTTATCTATATTTGATTCACCCAGTATTAGATATTAAAATAAACTTAAATATATTGTTCTCTTGAAACTATACAGAATGAATACTCACACAGGGTTTTCTTTCTAACAGAAAACACATTCTGCAGCGGCGATCACATTTCGTGGCACAGTCCATTGGACAACAGCGAGTCTCGAATCCAGCATATGCTTCTCACAGAGGACCCTCAGATGCACCCAGTGCAGACCCCCTTCGGCCATGTCTCCTTCCTTCAGGTCAGCACTTTCAGCAAAGATAATTAAGTTTATTTTTTTGTCCTCTAAATCAATTGAAAGGTTATCCATATAGCTGTCTATAGTCAATGTAATATTATATTAAACATTTTCTTATGGAATTCAGCAAATGTTCCATTGCATAACATACAATCTTAAATTAATGGATGGGGAAAAATGATTGAGTGAATTAAAATAAATATAGAAATACATAAAATACCAAAAGTTTAGCCCAGAAATACTGTCCAGTTATGAACTCTGGTGATAAAGGCATAAAAAACACAATAAAAGGTTTGCAGAGAGCAATCAGGATATCAGTAACAGCTTTGCAAAAAATGAAATAAAAGGTGATTTTTTTTTTTTTTTTTTCCCATATAACAAAATATTGTCATTTAATTTATACGTGTTTTTTCCAAAGTTATAAGTACTCAAGAGCTCTATCAGCCAGGAACAAAATAATTGAGAGATGAACAGAGATGAACCCATCGGAAGCAAATTGTTGTTGTAGCTGAATGAGGCTAAACAGTTGTTGA
Organism: Danio tinwini; assembly: GCA_903798205.1. Taxonomy (NCBI): domain Eukaryota; kingdom Metazoa; phylum Chordata; class Actinopteri; order Cypriniformes; family Danionidae; genus Danio; species Danio tinwini. Next base: position 1,848,120 of record CAIGQZ010032400.1, read on the forward strand.
CAATCTCCAAATACAATTAAAATATAGGCTCTGGTTCAGTATGTATCTTCAAAGTATCTAATGAAAATCTAGGTTCAATTTTGGATGTTACGTTTATTAACCTTGTCCTTGTCCATGTGCGTGTCTCCTTGTGACGCATGTAAATGAAGTTTTTTTTTCCTTCTATGCTCATTAGATCGTGGGTGTTTGCACAGAGGAGCTGCAGGCAGCGCAGCAGTGGAACGGTCAAGGCATTCTGGACCTGCTGAGAGGAGTGCACATGTGAGTAATCCCACAGCCAGACACGAGACAGGCCAAGGACATGCTCCTGCTCAACTGGTTAAAGAAACTGCAGGACTAATTTAACCAGCTGAGAAACTAAATTAATGCCCTTGATGTATTACTTTATCTCTCTCTCTCTCTCTCTCTCTCTCTTTCTCTCTCTTCTGGCTTGAAATGCATTTATGAATGCATGTAGTAGGAAAATTTACTATGGATAAATGTAAAAATACAGTGCATATTATTAGTATTGGCACCCTTGGTAAGTATACTGTAAGCAAAGCAGGCCGTGGAAAAAATGTGTGTTTTGTTTAATGTTTTGGTCAAAAAACTGTATAACATTTTCAAAAAAATCAGAGCAATGATTAAAGGGATAGTTCACCCAAAAATGTAAATTTTCAAGTTGTGAACAACACATCATGCCTCACAGGACCACATATACTATAAATACTTAACTATACATTTAACCTAAGACAGACTATACAAGTACCATTTGTAATGAAGTTCACGGCCACCTGGCCGCCGGGAAGAAGGAGGCGGAAAACCAACGGACTTTTAAATAAATATTTATTAATAAAAGGGACGGTAGCTCCTCAAGGAGACTGCCGTCTAAATCAAAACAAATGGACGGCAGCTCCTTACGGAGACTGCCGTCAAACTGAAAGCAAAGTAAAACAATATGTCCGGGCCCGGTCCTCTCTCTCTCTCTCCTCTGCCATCGTTCCTCCTTTTATAGTCCAGAGCTCCTTCCGTGGGATTGAAAGCAGGTGCGCGCCACTGGTGTATCTCATCTGTTGCATTAGGCCACGGCTCTCGGCCACGCCCCCTCGCCACACCATTACATAAGACATAACAATATTGTGCAATAGATGTATTTAAGTTTGAAGAAAACTAGTAGTGAAACACAATGTGTGGTACATTTAAAAGTAAAAAGTAACCAAATTTACATGGTCATTAGTAATTAAATTATTTGCCTTAATCTGAATAAGACAATAATGTGATTAAGGATTTTGCATGAGTTGCTTTTTGAATGTTCATTTCATGATCCCATTTTACATGTTATAGCACATATTTCGACTAACATCATTGCGTCACCATGCTATCTACGTTTTCTTTGGAGTTTCATGTAATTTTGGGTGTTTCATTTTTAATTTGTCGACGTTAACTGATGTTTGGCACTTTCACTTTCATTCAGGAACATTTCATGCATGCCCCCCGTGACAAACGAGATATTGGATGCGAGTATGAACTGATGGAAGAGTGTTTTAATTGAATTTGATACCGCATGTCGTATGGGGGAAATAAACCTCTGCATTTCGCGATGCAGGTGTCTGTGGTCTTTTTACTGACCCGGTAGGTGCAGAGAATAGTGTCAAAACAGCCTTGTGTGTATTGAATATCCTGTTGCAAAATGTGGCGAAAATCATACACAACGGTAATAGTTTGATTAAGGTGTTTACATGTCTGTACTGCACTTCAATATTGCAACTAAAATCGGCATACTCCACATGGCTTAATTTCATTTCTGTTTAGTTCATCAAAATTCTGATTAAGGTCATCAAAAATTGCTGTTTACACGGTAGACTCTTAATAAGAGTATTGTCGCATTAAAATTATTGGATTATTGGTGTGCATGTAAGCATACTCATTGTTTTTTTATTGAGTCTTTGTAAGAAGGAGTTTAAGAAAAGTGCCCAGTGCATATAGTAAGAAGAGTGTCTCTACAGGTGGTTGTCAAGCCCACTCACCTGTGTGAGGCACACTCAGAATTCCATAATGTTTTGAGGCATTTAGAATTGCAATTCATTTACTCACCCTTAATTTGTTCTAAACCAGTTAGATATCTTTTGATCTAAACACAAAAGAGGATTTAAAGGGGTGGTCCAGAGTGTAATTTTAAGGCTTGGTTGTGTTTTAAGATGCAAACCAATGTGTGCTTATGCTTCATTTGTAGAAAATCACATTCTTTTTTCATATATCTTACTTGCATTATATACAGCCACTCAGATAACATTTCCTAGTTCCTCCGCAAGGCCTACCCTCAAGAGGCTCTGATTGGTCAGCTAACATAATATGGTGTGATTCGTGGGTTGGCTTCACGTCACTAGGAAAAGCATCACGCCCCTACAAGCACACGCTTTTGCGCTGTGTAAACACTGTCAGTCAGAGTAGCTGTCAGCTGTATTAGTTTATGCCTGAATCAAACAGAAAATGACACAGAGGACATAGCTGAACCTCATGCCTGCTCTCTAAAATTAAATCTGACAAGTGTCTTACACATGCTTGTTCCGAATATATGTGAAAGTAATATGAAACATTTACGTATCTTTTGCGAGTTTGTTATTTGAGATGTAGAACACATGAAAAGCAGCCGCATAGAGAGAGAGATGCATAGAGAGACACTGCAGCGCTGGTGAAGATTGTGGCTGTTTACAGCGGATTGACTGATAAACATGAATTTGTAGCTAAATAGTTAACGGTCAAAACAGCATTTCCTGTTGTTTACATATTTGTTTATGTTCTTGCTATAACATAACATTAACGCTAGAAAAATATTTACACGTTGGAGCTGCTCTTTCTTTGAGGAGTTTTTAGCTGAATCAGGCACTAAACTGGGAGAGATT
>CAIGQZ010032400.1:1851401-1864691 GCA_903798205.1 Danio tinwini
CCTTCACTGCGTGGCTTGTCTGTGCATGGTGAATGCGTGTAACCTGAAGCATTTGTGATCTCATTAACCCAAATGTATTTTTTTGTAGTCCCCAAACTTCATTCGCTGTAGGCTTTGCTAAGCTAACTCTGTGAAAGCCAATGTCTCTCTTTGCATTGAATTTTGAGCGTTTTATATTCAGAGAGTTTCAAACAATTCAGTTGTTTAAGTTCACACAGCTACATTACACATGAACTAAAGTTTAAAATATAATATCGTAGTGGACCACCCTTATAAAGAAGAATGTGGAACTGAAATTCGTAGTGTTTGTTTTTTCTACTATTGGAGGCAGTGGTTACAGCTTTCCGGTACTCTTCAGTATATCTTCTTTTGTGTTTAACATATAAAAAAACAGCGACCTCAGACTGCTTTGGAACAAGTAAATGATGGCAGAATTTACATTTTTGGGTGAACTATCCCTTTAAGAATTTCCAGTAATCGGCCTGGAAGAGGAGGTGTCTTGTCTCAATGCACAGACAAGAGGATGGTATGAGAGACCAAAAAAATCTCCAAAGATTCACAGCTGGAGAATTGCAGAAGTTGTTTAGTTGACTCAAGCATGACAATTTCATGTAACCTTTATCACCACAAATAATTTTAAACCAAGAAAAAGCCTCTACTTTCATCCAAAACCAACTCAAATGTCATTTTTATTACTATTTTTTGAGCGAAAGTTTGAACAACACACAGCTTTCTTTGCCTATATTTTCAAAGGTTGTCAATATTAGTGTAGAAAACAGCATTTGTGTCTTACTCTTTTTTTTTTTTTGTGCTGGGGCATTTTGGGAATTGCAGATAAGAGTAGTGAATTTTGAATGCTGTTACTGTATAGAAGGCACGAGGGAGCTTAAATTGGCTGGGATGCTTTGTGCTGTTCTTATTTTTCATTATTCAGAAATGAAGTTTGATTTCTCTTCTGTTTTGTTTGCAGTGCTGGAGGTCCATGGTTAATCACTGACATGAGAAGAGGAGAATCCATATTTGAGATTGATCCACATTTGCAAGTAAGGATTTTTGTAGTGTGTATGGTGCTAAAAGAAGAGCTTATGCGCAGATGAAAATACTTGTAATGCTGTTCCTAAACTTACAGCCCTATGATTTCCATAGTGCAAAAAATGTTGGTGGAATTCAGTCATAAAAAAACAGAGTTGGCTGCATAAGAGACCGTTCACGTTTCACATCTAAAACCACATGGATAAGGCGAGGCGTGTCGATTCCTGCATCAATTTTAATGCGCTTTTGGATCACTTTGTAAGCATTTTGTCATTTTATGTGAGGGGACGTCTGTCATTATATTATGTACAAAAATAAAATAGCCAGCGTCTTTGTTTCTGAATAAAGGTTTGGTTTAACTTAAAGAACAGAGATAGATCACTGTTGTCCAGTAGAATGTACTCCACTACTACTACTAGTACTTCTACCACTACTACTAGTAACTTTTTAAAGGAAAACCTAAGCACATTTTTTATGATTAGCTTGTTTTATTTTCCCAATAAATAGTTTTATTGAATATTTATTGACTTTTTATTTTAACTATTAAAATAAAAAGCAACAACAAAAAAACGAATCGAAAATTGATTTAAACTGGAGAAAAAACATTTAATGGATCTTAGGACAAAAAAAACAGATTTCATGTAGGGCTCTACAAACTGCTTGCTGATATATTACAATTATATTTTCAATACATTAACTGTTCATGATTGCTGGAAGCAACAAGAAAAAACAACGCATAATTGACCATAAAACGTATGTGAATATGAAGCCTAGTGTAATTATTTAGTTTTATTGTATAAAAAAAAGATACTAATTATTAGAAACCCTTATAAAGAAAATGTCTGCATATCTAGACATAGTCCAATAATAAGACATCAGTATATGAAAATGTCCATACTGTGAGCCTCAGATAACATTGTTTCCTTGCTCATGTAAATTCCACAAAAAAACCCGGTGGACAATGGGCCAATCAGAACACAAAGCAGGCTGTTACGAGACTCACCGGTCATGCCCTCATCATTTGCATGTACTTTAGCTCATTCATCTGGACCCGACGAGTAGCCGCATCATCTGGAGAACAGAGTCATATGTAGCTCTAAGATCATTAATATGCATGCCTTAGGCTGCGTTTGATAAGCCACAACATTTTTAGTGAGAAAACAATGATCACTTTCATCCCTTAGTTATTGACTTATTGACCCAACTGTTAAACTGTTATCCAACTTTACAGCAGATATAGCTAATATTACCCTTCATGACAACTGTGAGGGGGTGTTTTTTTTTATAACTTATCCGTTTCATTTATATTAAGTTATTTTAAGTCTGCATAATTAAGGGCGTGGCCACTTGAGTGACAGCTAGCGCTTGCTTATCACCATCACGTCGTTCTAGCTGATTAGCCGCTGAACTCGGCATAAACCACGTATTTTTGTTTTGTTTTATGTGGCTTTACACAGTCAATTGCGTTTTGAAATTATTTCATACAATTATCGGATAATATGGCATGTTGTGCACTTAATTGTGCTCACAGACCACTCAAGTGACCTCCATTATTATATACTTCTATACCATATCTATAAATGTTTCATTTATTTTATTTAAGATAATTTATTATTTATAATTTTCTTTAGACCTGTAATGCACTCCGGAATCTGACAGATTGATTAGCTGTAGGCTATAGAACAGTCATCTAAAACGTTGTCATTGTTTATAAATAGTCTTGCATTTACTAACACAGACTATATTTGAAGTATTTGGAAGTAGTTTGCGTTTTCTTTCTGTAGAAAAACGTCATAAGAACAATGCTTAGTTACTCAATGTTTTACAACAGTGTTTAAAAGACTAAACACTTTATTGATATAGTACACAACCAAGCACATGTGGTCAGAACACAACCGGGTCGCAGGTAATGAAGTATTAAGCGTTTCTCCTAAAGAAAAGCCCATCTAAGCAAAATGCTCGCAGGCGTTTGTAGCTCCACTCACGCTTCGTCTCTTTGCCCTTTTTTGGTATCCCCCGATCGATACGATGACGTGCAAACAAAATGGTGCAGATTGGCCACGCCCACGTGTAGCCTCATTTGCACTCTTTAGAAACCTATGGGTGACATCACGGATACTACGTCCATATTTTTTACAGTGTATAGTGTGTATGACTGTGAAAGCTGCAGGTTAGAGCTGAGCTCATTAATATTCATGACATGATCCATCAAAGGTTAATTATGGACCTTCTGATTTTAGGGCTATTTTATGGAGTAATACATGAGAATAATAAAAAAAAAAATAATAATAATAAATATATATATATATATTGAATTTACTAAAGCCATAAACCTGCTTTGTATCAGAGAATAATTTAAGTTATTAAACTAATGCAGTATATGCATCCTTTGAGCTAAATATTGGATATTTCATTTGTTTTTGCAATTTACAGTAGCTATGGACTTTGTTTTTAAACAGTTTCAAATGTACCCTTTAGCATTAAAAGTATAGCCTGTTTAGACATCATACCTCATCTAAGCTAAAATGGTCTTGTTCTTGAAATATTTGGCACTTTTGCTCTAACACAGTTTACATCTCTCAAATAAACACTTAATTATCATTCCTGGTGATTAAAGGGATAGTTCACCTAAAAATGAAAAATATACTCTCACTGTGAAGCTTCAGTAGTGAAAAGGTGGATTTGTAATTAAGTCTGGCCTCTTAAACTGGACCCCTCCACCTGCTGTTAGTCCTCTGCTCTCTACACTGAGACGGACACATGTCCAGCCACGCTTCTCCCCTGCTGATGTGTGCGTGTGTTGATTGCTCATCCCAAGCAGGAACGAGTGGATAAGGGCATCGAGACGGATGGCTCTAACCTGAGTGGGGTGAGTGCCAAGTGTGCCTGGGATGACTTGAGCAGACCTCCCGAGGACGAGGACGACAGCAGGAGCATTTGCATTGGGGCACAGCCACGCAGACTGTCCGACAAAGGTGAGGCATGCTAAGGACAAATGCAATTTAAGAAGGGCTCAACAAACCAGCATGATAAAAATACACCGTCTCAAGCAGGGATTTTGTTTTTCTGTAATAATATGTACAGACAAAATGAAAATCGCAAATACTATTCTTAAAGGGATAGATCACCCAAAAATCTAAATTCTAAGAATAAAATACATAAGTCATAATTTACTCTCCCTCCACTTTTTACAATATACATACAGTTTTGGGGGTAAAGTAATGCATTACTTTTAAAAAATAAGTAATATTGTTTGAGTTACTTTTAAATTATTATTTTTTTAGGGGTTTTTCACCTTTAATTAAAAAGGACAGTGGAGGATACGGACAGGAAAGTATTGGGAACAGAGAGAGGAGAAGGGTTGGCAAAGGACGGGAATTGAACTCGGGTCGCCATGAGCACCATGGAGCTATATGTCGGCACACTTAACCACTGGGCTATTGGCACTGACTTTGAGTTACTTTAAAAAAAAATGTAACACAGGTTAGTTTTTACCTTGCTTAATTGGCTTAAAAAAACATATTGCGAAATAAAAATGACCTTAGTCAGGTTGAATCACACACTCGATGAGAGAGTGTGCTGAGAGGGAACAGAAAGTCGACTCGCACTTATCATCATCATCATCACCAGGTCTCCTGTTTCCAGCAGTTGAGTCAGTGTACTGTTCTACTAATTGAATATCTAAGCATATGGGTTTATTTCGAGTCAGTGGGGGTGTCCAGTATGCTGGTACTTACTAAAGACGAAAACCGTTTCACACAAACTCCGTTCAATTTAATAAACTGGTTCGACCAGTTCACTCAGAAGATCTGGTTAAAAACTAACAATTCATACGTGAATCGCCCGTCATCACTGCAGACAGTCAGAAACAGAAACAACGGTAGGCTAAAGACTTACAATTTTTGCAATAGATTCTTGTTATTTTAAACTCATCCAACTAGTATAGATCATCTATTAAACTCCAGCTAAACAACAAATGATTGACATCGGTTCATGTTCTTCAGGTAAAACTAATAATTCAACTAAACTAAAAAATGATAATTGCTTTTGTTGTTGAGGGGATGCAGCCACTGTCTAACGTTACTGTAGAAGCGACTACATTTTGTAATATATCAAGATTTTTTTTACTTTTGGGAAATGATTTACACATTTGTTAAGGCCACGAGAAGCAATTTATTCAATGTATAAAGCTCAAAGATTTATTTTGATTTGGGGATGTTTTTAATCGTCTGACTCTTCATTTTGTTTGAAAAAATTTTAAAGGTTTAAAAATCAGTTTTTGCCTTAAATAATTTAATGTTAATACTCTTAGGCTTTATTGCAGTCTTTATCTCAATAGATTGTGAATTTACTTAACTTAAAACACAAAATATTCAAAAATAAATCTGTATATATATAGTATGTATAGCTCTGGGCTCAGAAAGTTCTCAAAAATATCATTTTATCCTGCATTTGTTTAAAGAAAAAATGAAGGTGTAGGTTATATAGGGGGTTGTTAAATGCAGAGCTTCTCTATATAAAAAAGGTGAAAAAAACACCTGCAAGTTCTGAAAGAGATCAAACCTCAGCCAAGGAAAAGTAACTCAAAAATAACTTGAAAGTAGTATAACGCATTACTTTACACAAAAAGTAACTAAGTAATGCACTCAGTTACTTTTTAAGGGAGTAACTAAATATTGTAATGCACTACTTTCAAAAGTAACTTTCCCCAACACTGTATAAATACAATATTGTATATTTTGTAATATCCCTGTACAGTCTTCTCTCATTAATCAAGAGTTACATTCTAAAAATTGTCCACAATAGGTGAAATCCGCGAAGTAGTCCGATTTATTTTTACAATTATTATAGAAAGACTTTAAAACAATACTCTTTTTCCCACTCAGATAGGCATTAACATTTTCACACTTTTTCTCTCTTGTTTAAACACTCGCATAACTTCTACCTTCCTTTAGCATTTCCAGAAGTCCAGCTTTTGTGCAATGGTTAGCATCTTTCTCTGGGTGCCTTTGATAGTGTAGAATGTTTCGTTGACATTATGGGGTTTGTTGGGGGGAAAACCTGCAAGCATACAGTACAGCACTTCAGAGTCAAAGATTTATGTAAATTTGGCAAGCTGAACGCATTCTGTACTGTACAGGAGAACACCGCACAAAGGAGATTGGTTGAAAATGGTCTACAGCCAATCAGGATGCAGAACACAATGCGCTGTAGATAAAAGCATGTCAAATTGCACACAAAAAAGTTTACGAAAGGTGAACCGCATTATGGTGGGAGATTACTGTACATACATTTGTCAATTCGTATATTTTGTATTTTCTATTTACTTATTTTTAAAATGCCTTTATTATTTTTGTTTGTTGGTTATTTGTTTTTATTATTTTAGTTTATTTCATGTCACAGTTTTTTGTCACATTTTGGAAACATCTGTCATGAAAACAAAATTCCTTGTACATGTAAACATACCACTTTCTGATTCTGGTTCTAAACCTATTTGAGTTTCTTTTCTTTATAAAAGTTTATAACCACTTGAATTAGTAAATGGTGAAGATTGCTTTGGGTAAGCTAATATGGATTAATGCTAACAATACTGCGCAAGATGGTGGCACCATCATATTAAAGGGTTGGTCCAGAGTGTATTCTTATGGTTTAGTTGTATTTTTAAAATGCAATGCAAGGTGTCTTCATGTTTTATTTGTAAAAAAATCAGGTTATCTTTTCATATACCTTACTTTGATTATATACATAGAGAGACACTGCAGCACTGGTGAAGATTGTGGCTGTTTACAGGGGGTTTGACTTTGATAAATTTAAATCTAAATTGTTAGCGGTGCCAAACAGCATTTCCCGTTGTTTACATTCTTGTTTATGTCCTTGCTACAACATACTGTTAACGTTAGACACTGTGCATGTAATAGATCAATTTTAACAAATTAAAATACATACAGGTTGTGGCTCACAATCCACAGCTTCGTCTATTATGGTTGAAGCTGCTCCCTCTTTGAGGAGTTTCTAGCTGAATCCACCACTGAACTGGGCGAGATTCTGGAAGTTCTCCTTTGTAAAATGCTAGAGCTTTATATTTATTATAATTCTCTGGAACATAATTAAAATTAAACTGTAAGCACTTCTCTCTGTGTTGTGTCCTTTGGATGCCCAAATACAGAAACAGAAGAAGCTCTGTAGAAATAACAGCATTTAGACGGATATTTTAGCTTTCTCCGCTGTAACATTACAGCTCCTCTGGCCACGCCCCTTCACTGCGCGGGGTGTCTGCACATGGTAAATGCGTGTAGCTTGAAGCGTTTGTGATCTCACTAGCCTGAATGTATTTTTTTATAGTCTCCTAACTTTGTTCGCTGTAGGCTTTGCTAAGCTAACTCTGTAAAAGCCAATGCCTCCATTTGTATAGAACTTTGAGCGTCTTACATTCAGAGATGTTGTTTATGTTCACAGAGCTACATTACACACATCAACTAAAGTTTAAAACATGATATCCTAGTGGACCACCTCTTTTAACATCAGCATAAGACCGTGCTAAATTACTGAACTAAACAATGTTTTGGCGACTATTAAATGCTAAAAACTTCACTAGTCAGATTTGAGTAATTATAACAGGTGGCTGAGTGTGCATGTTATTTTCGAAACAATAGTTGTTTGTATATAGGATTTAGCCTCCCTCCAGTGTTTTCTTTTGTTTAAAATTTGTATTATTAGCATTACAGACTATTTTGTCAAATAAATGAATTGCAGTTGTATCTTCCTATCATTTGTTTCCAATAATTTTCTATCATTATAATTATGTTATAAATATTAGCACTTTTATTATTTCCTGTTATTATTTTGTCATTTTTTGCTAGTAAGTGTGACTTCAGTTGTTGGTTAGGAGTTTTAACCATTTTTCTTTTTTTATGCTCAAGTATTTGTGGTGTTCTTTCAGACACTGAACAGATTAGAGAAGCCCTGAGAAAAGGACTGGAGATTAAGAGCAAGTCTGTCCTGCCTCCCATCAGCGGTCAGAGGCACAGTCACGACCGGCCACAGTAAGTCCTGTCCTTCCATTACAGTCAGTTCATGACAGAAGCGTCTGATTATACTATAAGCAGATGTGTGGTTTACTCAGTGCTGTGACCTTAATTCTGGAAGTAGCAGTCTGGAGAGTTTGCCTTAGGACACTGAACTGCTTTGGTTTGCTATGCCACCTGTTTGAGACTGGATGGCTTCATTGTGGTTCATGGCCAAGAGACAGAGTGGCTGCTATAAAAACAGTGTGCAAAGTGTCACCAGAATCTTGAATCCCCATTTTTTTCTATGCTGTTTTTCATTTGTGGACAAATTTATTAAATAATATTAGTAGTGTACCTCTACATGGAGCATGGATGAAACAATGGTCTTGTCCACTTTTTGAACAATCTTTTTATTAAGATGTAACAAAAATATGACGACTGTATATAATACAATACAATCAGGTTTACAGTTTTTCATTTGAGAGGAAAACCGTCAACAGCAAAACAACAACAACATCAAAAAACAACAGCCAAACAAAAGAAGAAAATAGACACTAAACTTGATTGTACAGACTTACTGATTGGATACTAAATTTACTGAACTGTGAATACTGAAATGTATTAAATTTCAAAACCAAATTTTAGGCCTTAAAGTCTTAAATTCACTGAAATATTGTGTTGTTGGTCTTAAATCATTTTAAACAGGTCTTAAGTTCCCTATGTCCAAGTAATGCTACCCAATCAGGTCGACACCCAATTGCCTATAATCTATCTCAAAGCATCTTTTTGTAATATTTAAGTTTTTATTGCAAAGAGATACAATTCATAACAGCTGTTTGACATTTTTACAAATTCTCCAAATTCAATTCTCTAATCAGGGACAGAAAACTAATGCAACACATATCTTTACATGATCTTCCATTTATACAAAAACTAGAAGCAGAAGTAGCATTTGAAAAAATCCTTAGTGTTTAGCCCCGTATAGGTCTAAAATTTCATTCATAATGGTCTTTAAAGGGTCTTAAAGTCTTAAATTTGATTTAAAAAAAATCAACCAAATTCATGTAGGGATCATGTGACAACCGATTTCATTAACATATAAGCAGAAATGTTGTAAATGTACAACAGCTAATTTCATTATTGTTTAAACAGAAATTTTGTAATTGGGTAGTCTAACAAATCCTAGAAGACAATCTGTAGGCTATGCATTTGAAATTGTCTACTTTAACTATAATTTAAAATCTCTTACTGTAGGCTGCTGGAAAAAAGGCTGCGTAGATGAAATGTCTTACATTATGCTGAATGTACATTATACTTCTGGCTTAGTTAGTTTCAGCCAATATAGACATGTTTATTAATATAAACTGAGTTACTAGGCAGCACAGCACCAATAAGTACAACATGTACAAGTTTGAATGAGCTTCTGTATGGAAAGTACATGAACACATGACAGTCAGAGAAATCTATATATATTCTTCTGTAGTAAAAAATAATAGACCTATGGCGTACATTATATGACATACGACACAACTAAAAACATAAAGCTTGCTATTAGGGATGCTCATTTCGGTTTATTTTACCAACCGACAACCGCAGCTCGTTAACTGAATATTAACCGTTAACAGATAAATATTAAAATATTATTTAATAAAAAATTATAATTGAGGTTTCTATTTTGTGACACATTAAATATTTTAAAATACTGATTTGTTTTAACATGCAAACAGCAGCACACAGAACATAACAGGACATCTTCACGCACCTGCAGTGTTTCCAGCAGCATAGAAAAAAATTATAAACTAAATAAAAATAATAAAATAAACAAGCCTGCCCTAGATATTTTTCACCTAAATGACAAATTTAGATTACAAAACGAATTTCCTGCAATCAGCATAGGCGCTGGTTTGTCTCAACTCGTCTCCTTTCATTTTGCTTCTTTGACAAAATACGTCTGTAGGCACTGTGGTTGCACGTGTTACTATCCCGCAAGTTAACAAATATTTGTTGCACATCAGGGGCCGATCAGAGCGAACGCGCTTTTCCGTTCCAAAAATGCAAGGCGCACTGCACCACACTGCCTTTTATGTTAACAAGAAAAAAGAAGCGCAGTGCTGGTCTATTGTGCGTGAGTGTTGCTGTCCATTTTGTTATAATTGTAATATACAGAACAACATTGTGATATCCATGATTTGTAAAGTAATATGCCTACAGCTCTGGCTACTTGAAACTGCGACCACAAGTTTCTCCTCCATCATTAAAAGTTATCCGTTGTCTTGACCACACAAATACTGCAGGCACCTAAACAGAAACCCTGCTCTGCTTTCATTTGATTTAAAGAATGATAGAATGAAAAAAACGCGACTGACGTAACGCACTATTCCGCTCAGGGTTGAGTTTTATTTACCGCGAGCACACAGCGTGCAACAGCATAACGTGAGGCACGCAGGGCGCATAAGAAGCGCACAGAACAGTTAATAAACCACTCAAAAAATGCTCTTCTCAGCTCAAAAAAGCGCGTTCGGTGATCGGCCCCTTATGCAGCTAAACTTAAAAAATATATAAAATTAAAAAAAAATTATCGTTTAACCGATACCATTAATTGGTTACAAATGCACCATTTTGGTTAACAATTAATCAGTTATTTTGAGCATCCCTACTTGCTATAAACTATGGGCTACATTATTTGAGCATTTATTATGACATTGATCTGATCTGTTGGGGGTTCAGCTTGTGTTTCCTTTTTTAATATTAGGATTTTTCTTTGAAATCTGTAATAGGCTACCACTATTGACCGTAATTGTTGGTAAAATAACCTGCCTTTTAGCAAAGCCTGATATTTTCCTGCAGGTTTGAAGCAGACTAAACTAAACTGTCTGGGGCCAGTTTTACTTAATAAACATTCCCTCTCCTAAACTCGCCGTGAGTGAGATAGAGAAACTGACAGCATGTCTGAAAAAGAATTTTTTTGTCTGAAAATTTATCTTTTTGACTAACTTCGTTTGGTACAATTTGTTGGTTATTTAACATATTTTTTGTTGGTCAGTTATTTACAAAATAAATAAGAATATTTGAGGTAAAGTTAAAAACAAGGTCAGCTTATGCTTCAGTGCACAAACTAACAAAAAAAAAGGTCTGTTAAATAAATTATTGATATGAATAAAATGACAGTGAAATATTCACAGGTTCAGAGTAGCCTATATTAGGCTAAATCATTTTCTGTTAATGACAATCTATATTGCGCCCGTCAGTTTCACTTGTATTAATTTAATCAACTACTTTGACCACAATGAGCCAGGCTTTACAAGCAGCACTTAACGTATTCACCTCGAAAGAATAAACTCAGTCTGAAGAATAGAGTATAGAAACTCTTAATGAGAATAATTTTACGGAGCGGTGCCCATCGCTTCTGCGCAGTCGGTGCGCTTGATGAAGCACTTGATGCATGCGTGCAGCCTTCCGGGATCTGCAAACACTTTCAAAACAGCAGCACAAAGGGAAGAAATCAGTGCGTTGAGGATCTGTCCAATGTATTATTGAGCATTTTCTAATTTAAATTTTCAGGTAGGCCTACTTTGTGTGTAAAGAGCAGGTAATAACCCTCTCTTCTGAATGCGATCTGCTGATCTAACAGACACAGCGTAACATGATTCAGTAACAGCAATAAAATCTGTTACAAAATGAACCCATTTAATGCAAAACTAAATGCATTTCTCCACTGATTATTAAAACTATCAGGAACAAATAGTCTTGGAGAGTTTTTCGTGTTGTCATGAACGCGACCCAGTTTGAATAGTAAATGAATAGAGAATGATTGACAGGCGCACGGGCGGGAATCTCTGAACTAAACATGAATTTAACCACGTGAATATTCATCCGTGCTTCCCATTAAACTATATAATGGCTTCCGAACATTTGGGATATAGTAGGCATACATGACAACTTTCAAGTGCCTTATAAATAGACTACCTTCATGGCTTTTGTTGGCTTATAAATTACACAGAATATAGAGCATGCGCAAGATCGGATTTGGATTGGCACCATCTGGCCGATACCCGATCCAGCAAAAATATGCGGTATCGAACCGATATCCGATCCAAGTATCAGGATCGGTGCATCCCTAGTGGAGCTAGACTCGCTGCAAAACACTGTTAGTTCACAGAGAATTGTCAACATCACATTTAACAAGCGGGGGAAGAACAGCACAAGACACTTCTTTTTCAAATTCACAGATGAAACATGACATGGTAATAATACAATGACTTCGCAGAGATCAGATGCAATTTTTTTTGAAAGGAATGAATTTCATGTGCTTTGGTTAGTTCAACTTAACCACAATATATATCAAAATCATCATTGGTTTGACAGAGGCCTAGAAGCCTGTCTAATATGTGGATAATTACTTGCAGGTATTTTTCAGACACGGCCTGTGCTTTCAATCTTTCTCCTCATGAGTGCTGCCTCTTGCCAGCTGCTCTGCTATTGTACAGCACTTTTACTACCAGCACACAAATTTTGCTTTATATCTGCCAGATAAGAAACTTTTGTATTGGCTACTGTATTTCTTACTCCCATTAAACCCATTGCTTAGATGTTACAGTAAGTTGAGCATTGACAAATAAACAGTTTGGCGCATGTGGCCTTGTTAACAGGGCTGCGATGGTAGCAGTTTGCTGGGGTGACTGTTATAAGCACTCTGCCCTCATCTTGTTAGGTGCTGTGCAATCCAGATCATCTCAGTGTGTGGTTTGTCTGGGTTAATCTCACTCTCCTGTTGTCTACACCCCATTGTTTGGTCACGGTCCCCTGCTAATTTTGTCCAAGCCAAAACTCAGACATGCATTCGAGAGCTCAGCCTGACTGTTGGATGTAGTTGCTTGTGTTGCCCAATTCAAATTATCATGATAAGTAAAAAATAATCCAGAATTCAAGCAATTTGGCTCTTTGCATTTTTGGAGTCATGCAGTATTTGGCAAATATTGGATCAATCCAGTAGGACTGTCTGTGTGAGGGTATGTTGCTGGCTCTAACCTGCCCCCTCAGATTACCATTATGTTAAAATGGGTTTTTGATATTAAAACTTATTTAAAAATACAATTTCCTGAGTCTATTGTCCTCCTAGTGTAAATACTACAAAAAAAACTATATGGAATGGAAACATCCACTGAATTAAACTGCTGTAAAGCTGCATCAATTTATTTAGCATAAATCTGTTAATCAACCTCAGTCCTAATCAAAACTACTAAATTGTTTA
>CAIGQZ010032400.1:1865091-1891621 GCA_903798205.1 Danio tinwini
ATATAACAAAAGGGCAGTAAATTTGCCCAGAGTGTACCATGTAAGTTCTTTTAAAATGTATTTTTCTTTAACAAGCTCATTTTCTCAAAATATCTGTTAAAATAAGATTTGTCACTGAAAATCATTCTGCTAGCTGAAACAGAGAAAGTTGTGGCCAAATTAAAGACTCAAAAATTAACCCAGAGTGGATAAAAACATCCCCAACAGCACATAAGGGTTAAGCACACCCACCCCACTGCAAAGGAGGCTTCACTCATGCAAAAGAAGATTGCAGCTCTACTTTTGAATTGATCTACTCATCTGATGAGCTAAGACCTATTTATAAACCTGTAATGAGTTTTCTAATGTGTAGGTCTAGGTGTTTTTCTTTGTGTGGATATATGAAGATACATTGCATTGCTGGATACTAATGGCTAATACTGTTGGATCTAATGGCAGTATGGTGTATTGCCTGTAGTAACTGTGCACCCTGACACGGCACAGGAGAAAATATATAGGTGAACATTTATTTACTTTTTTTTTTTTGCACAAATGTTTTCATAAAGCTTTGTATAATTACAGTTGAACCACTAAAGTTTATCAGAGAATTTTCATTTTTGGGTAAACTAATCTTTTAAATAAACAATTGAACTTATGTCTCAGCATACGAGGACATGGACACATGACCTTTTTCTCCAGAGCTGCTCTGATGGTCACTTCACCAGCATTTGAGGTTTATTTGAAAAGAACGATGGTCATATCATGAACACAGAATTTCAGAATCACTAATCAAAATAAAAGTTGAACGTATAGAAATTATAACTAAATTATATTGTGTTCTGAAGATTGTAAAAGCTTCATTATATTAATTGATCAGGCAAACGTTTTGATTATTTAAAAAACATGTTTACATTTTTAAAAGCATGACTTCTGTGGTTATTTTATAGATGTAAAAAAGAGGCCGACTCCTTTATGGCCAACGTTTCAAATTTATTAAGGAAAATCTTATATTCAATAATATCATTATGGGCATTTAACTGTTATTGTGTGGACATTTACTTTTTTTTTCAAGACCACCATTCATCAGCTTTGAATCAGTTCCTATGTGGTTTATGTAATCAGTTAACTTTTTCCTTTTTCTTACTGTAGCGACTATATTACCAGAATCAAATATGCAGATGCGTAACAGACCTCTTTCAACCTCTTAAAAGAGGGAAATTTGTCTTTTTTTCTGTTCTAAGAGGCTGTAAAAAGAATCAAATTGATTTGCTAGTTGCCAGTAGTGGTGAATGCATTTATTCAGTTTGCTGTGGTACAAATCTGCCCCTAATTTCTCCATAGACAATCAGTTGGACATTTCCAGACCCAGCAGATATCAAGGTAAGAGCCAACTACGAGTGAAACTGAAACTATTTCTTCAGCAAATGGGCTTTGGAGACAGTTCTTTATTCCACAATGAAAATGGGTGTTCAGAGCAGTGTCTGGAAGTTACGTTTTGTTAGAACAGTGAAACACAAAAGACTGGAATTTACTCATTTACAGTGGACTCAAAATATTGTTGGACATTTAAGCCACCAATCTATCAAGTGTTTGGTCCATTTCTGGTTAATAATGGATCGGGTTCATAGTTAATGAATGTGGAGTCTCTGAAAAATGACCTTAAGACCAAGAAACTGTTTTGAAAAAATGACAACCAAAACAGCTTATTTGTTATTCTGTTGACTAATGCAGTGACATTTTACGTAGTTAATTTGTGGCTGAAGTGTCCAAGTATTCAGATCAGAGATCAATTGTATAAATTGAACATCCTCCATTCTGTTTGTTTTAGTTGATATTTTTCTCCTATATCCTAGGAGTCGTAAGGACAGTCTGGAGAGTGAGAGCTCAGCTGCTATTGTCCCTCATGAGCTGGTCAGAACACGACAGCTAGAAAGTGTACACCTGAAGTTCAACCAGGAGTCTGGGACTCTTATCCCAATGTGCCTCAGGTAAGACATAATCTGTAGTAGGTGTGTAACATTACACATTGATAAATGTTAGTGGCATTTATACCTATTCTGCTTTTAGCAAAATGCAAGTGTTGTAAACGCTACAGTTCTTAGATTTGCATTTGCAACATCACAGTACAGATGCCAACATTTAAGGAGTGATCGATTCATTGTTGGTAATTCTTCAAATAAACATCTTATCTATTTACTTATTTCAATATTTATTTTAAGTTTATTTGACAGGGACAACGCACATTAATACAGAAATGAACAATGTACCAGAATTAGCCAATTAGAACTGATGGTAAAATATTCACCTTAAAAAATATAAAACAATTCATCAAAACATAATAAATACAAGCTTCAAAATGCCTTTCCTAAAAAAAAACAATCCACCAAATGATTAAGCGTGGATTTCTTTACCCTGCATAGTTTTGTGGCGCATGCAGCTTTAATGCAAAACATGTACAGCAGATACAATACACGTTTATTAAAAACCTGTTGCGTTTTTGTTGTGCCACACTGCATCTGTTGCAAACAGCATTATCTCATCATTATCTGTAATGGATTTGCACATGATCTAAGCACAAGAGCTAATAACTAAATTGCATAAGCCTTTAACACACTTACAATAACAGAAACTATTTGCTCACATGGAGACACAAATGTACTAGTTGCCAGTGTTTTACACCTCAGATTGTGCTATTGTATATTAGTCTTTACATTTAATCATTAAGTGGTTCCATTCGCAAACACGAAAAATGGCAAGAGGAATATAGGACAAACTGCACAAATAATAAACTTCAAGAAATAATTCCAAGCATGAATGAATGAAACTTTACAAATTTTATGTTTGAGACCAGGCAAGTATTACGCCCCACGTCTAGGGGAAAACAATATGGGAATAATAAACGGAAAAACAAACAACAAATGTGTTGGGGTGGTGGATTTCCCAAACAAAACAACAACCCAAGACAAAAGATCCCCTTCGGTCGACAACCAAACTCGGACACTCAGTTGAGAGTAATTGAATAGATTTATTGTAGAGAAAGTCATTTCTAAGTGAGCATCTCTTCAGGGTGACCCCAGGCCAAAATAACAAACAAAAGAAGCTGCAAAGTAAAAGAACTAAATTACTTATAAATCTTTAAAGAAAAATACAGGAAGCTTACCTTTCTCCCTAAACATAAACATAGTCAAAAGTAATCAAACAAACAGGCAGGCCACCCCTACAAGCTCAAAACTCTCAAAAAGATTAAACGTATATGCACAAAGGTAACAAAATTGAATATTGGTCGTCGGCCGGAGGGGTAAGGGAAATCCAGGAGCTCCACTCCCAGCCACGGTCGCAACACGAATGAGCTCCTCGAGCCCAGCCGGATGTCTCTTTTTATACATACCTCCAAGACCAGCAGCCAATCAGAACGCGACTCACGCCGAAATGAGAACCTATAGAATAACACAAACAACAACAAGGCGGGACAAATAAAAAGACACATGCAATGCGCAATAAAGAAAATATAATAACATTTTTTCGTAACACAAGACAAAACTGTTATAGAGCTAGATGCTAAATTAGGTAGACTCTCTTTAATCTATTGAATGATGCACCACCAATAACCACTGTCAAGGCTTCCTCACCATGAAGCATATTTTGTTAAAATGTGAAAAAATTTTCTATTGGGGTGCTCACAGCGAGCCGAGTTCAATGCCCGGCTCAAGGTCCTTTGCCAATCAAGGTCCTGTCTGTATTCTCCACAGTTCTATCTTAATAAAGGTGAAAAACCCTGAAATAATTACTTTTATAATGTAAATATATTAATGCATGTTTTAAAAAATGTCTCTACAGGAAGAATGTTATTTATCATATGTGTTTATCACATGTAAAATCTTTTAAAATGTAAATGTTTTTAAAGGGCCATGAAGCCCCCCTCTTTCGGTTCAAGTCTACCTTAGAATAAAAAAAAAATGCTTCATGATGGGCGTGAAGCGCTGCAAGCAGAGGAAGGAGTGGTCATGGCCAGCAGAGCAGGGGTGAACGAGGGGAGCAAACAACTGTGGTCAGTTGACACAAAATGAGGCACAACCTGTGAGGAGACCCATGATTTTATAGTTTACAAAGTTAAAATGCAAAAAAAATTACTTATTAAATGTCCTGCTACATTCGTTATTTATAATGTCATATACACATAACCACAGTTTTTATATCGTAAAAGTAATTATGTTTATATAAACGCTATAAATGAGGAGGACCTCTCTTCTCTTGAATCCCCAGGTCTGAATGCAGACACAGTGGATAGCAGTGCAGCAGGTCTCTTGCCCTATCTTTTTCAACCATTAATCCTGACAGTAATCCGGAGGATTTTAAACATAGGTGAATACAGGAGCATGGATGTAGGTGATGTGTCTGAATGGTAACAAACTCAACTTATAAAAGACAAAGTCCACCATTTTTCAATTCTCGTACAGCTCTCCCAACAAAAAATACTTGCTGCACATAAACAGCTTTGCTGTATCGGCCCTGACAGCATCGTGCGGAAAAACATGCAACAAATCCGTGGATCATAGATACAAACACATGGGGACCCTTCATGAACGGCTAAATACTCTGAGCCATGCATGAAAGCTGTCTTACCCAGTCATTGGCTCTTACAGCTTGGCAGTTTGGCCTTGCCTTCGGAAAGCATGTGCTCTCATGAATAATTAAGAAGCAGCGTCTTCTCATAGGACAAGAAAACTCCACGATGAATAATAATGAGAAACTGATGCGTCATTACTTCACTAGCAGATTCGCACTATTTCTCCAATTTTGATCCCGCATTAATAATTATTTTAAACCCGGAAAATGAAATTAGCTGACAAAAGCTCAAAATTGTCCAGTTTTCCCCACAATTAAAGCTAACGGGTGAACCTTTTAATGTTTTTTTGTATTGTCTCTTATTCATATGTAAAGTTGTGAAATATAATATGTTCTTATCTATATTGATCTGACCATAAAATGGCTTTAAATTTACATATGTGGCAATAAAAAAAACTGACAAAATGGTTCTTTTTAGTTATCAATCATTCTCTTTTCTTGCGAAACTACTAACCTTTTATTAGCAGTAAAAAACATTTTCCTGTAGATGAGGATGGTTGCGTTTGAGTGTCATGTTGGTGATGATGTGCCACTGAAGATGATGCATCTTGCATTAAAAAGGTTAATGAATAATCAGTTAATTTGTTGTTAATTTAAACACAGTAGGCATGGGCCAGTATAAGATTCTGACGGTATGATAACCTTGGATAAAAATATCATGGTTTCACAGTATCTTTGTATTGTGATTACTGCTCTAGAATATGCTCTTTTTAAATCTCTGGTAAAAATCAAAACCTTTTTTCCCCTTTGAAAACAATATATTTAATTTTTTGAAAGATTTCTAATATTTTGGAGCAGTAAACATGCTTCACAGATGCTCCACAGATTTCTTTACAATTTAAAACGGCATCGTTTGATATTTTTTTTTGCTGGAAATACTGTTTTCCTAAAAAAAAACCAAAAAAAAAAACAAGGTAAATAAAAAATCTTACACATACCTTAGGAACGGTATTACAGGAAATTTTGACGGTTTTAAAACCTTGACTTTTCCAAACCGCGGTATACCTTGAAAACGGTTATTGTCCCATGCCTAAAACACAGACGTTTAAAGTTCATCAGTATAAATTATATTGGGCAGCATCTCCTATCTTTTGAAAATATATTGGTGCCTACAGTGAGTTGCATTGGTTATTTCGAAAAGCCCATATTCAATTTTTCCATAATAACGTGTACATTACACACCTACGCTGTGAGTAGTAACATACTCATACATGACACTCACTTGCCATATATTGTGTCCAAATCCACTTTGCTGAGGTGTGAACTTTTTAACTTTGACATCTCTCACATTTCGCTCTGAAGTGAGAAGTACACACTGTTACTGTTGCTGTTTAAATCGCCAATACATTCGAGTTTTACAAACAAACCTAGCTCTCTGACGTGCCAACAGCTTTGATTTCACTGGCAGGAACATAGTTGGATATGAGATTTATGTAATCTCCTTGGTTGGACAGAAATGGAGAGACAAGGCTCACAGAGAAACCTTTGTTAAAAGTCCAAATGAGAGCAGGGAGAAAGTGAACATCGGGTTGCTTATAGCTTAAGCCTTTGATATTTCTTGCTCGCTTTAAGAGATATGACACTTATCATCATCATCTGTGTAAATGATTTATTCAGCTTTATTCCTTCTAACCTTTTCTTGTAGAGGTCGTCTGCTTCATGGCCGACATTTCACATTTAAAAGTATTAACGGAGACACAGCAATCACCTTCGTATCCACTGGGGTGGAAGGAGCCTTTGCCACAGAAGAGCATCCGTATGCTGCGCACGGACCGTGGCTACAGGTAACAGACTCACATTACTATTAATATACCAATATACTCATAGCACAGTACTTTAAAACGGAGTCAAAAGAAGGTTGAAACATGTGACGAGCTGTATGTGTGCTCTTCTGTTACTGTAATCATTAAGAGATTAAAATATTTATTACTTATATTGCTTATAGTTATTACTATTAATGAAATACCACATCTGCCACAATTACATAGGTAATGTTACTATAGTAAGTCATAGGGGTGTCAAAATGAATTGTTTCTTCAGTGCACCGGGATGCAAATGGGGACAATTCGTTATCGGTTCAGTAATAATCATAACCGGTTATTGCAAACTGACGTCATTTATCCCCTATGCGCGATGTCGCTGTAGAATACTATGGCAAAGGAGGTGAGGGCAAGTAAATAAACCGCTCCTACTACTTAAAAGGTAAATAATTATGCACAATTTACTGCTTGTGAGTGTGCTGGACAGTCTTTCACTGACACTGAAGGAGGTACAGCACGAGCCGCTATTTCACTACTAGGGAGAAATGCTGTAAAATTTCTCTCTGTTTCTCTCTCTCTCTCTCTCTCTCACTCACACACACACACACGCTTCAGACATTTGGCCCGCTGGGGTGTTCGTGGGGTAACTTTTCTCTCCTCTCGGCTGTTAAAGTGATACTTGTGGATCCAGACACCAGCGTATTAGACTGTAACCATGGCTGTTCTTCCCGCGTCACTCATCGGTGAACAGTGCTTTCATTTTTAATGCCAATCGCAGCCCTTTCTGTTGAGCAGGTGAAGACAATGACCGATCATAAGGGTTTAAGACCTTGCTTGTCATTGCTCAAAAAGCAAGCGGGATAATATTTATATTAGTTTATTTG
The DNA here is from genome assembly GCA_903798205.1 of Danio tinwini. Taxonomy (NCBI): domain Eukaryota; kingdom Metazoa; phylum Chordata; class Actinopteri; order Cypriniformes; family Danionidae; genus Danio; species Danio tinwini. Next base: position 1,872,341 of record CAIGQZ010032400.1, read on the forward strand.
CTATAAATGCTCATGTTGTCGTCTGTGTATGTACTTGAGTTTTGTCTAAAACGTTCAAAAAGAGAGTTTTCTTTGAGCAGGTAAAATTAAAGGTACAGTTCATATATTCTACTGCTTGTATTAAAGGACAAAATTGTATTACAAATAATGTATAAATATTAATATATTTATAGATTTTAATAAAAAAAAATCTTGTGCTCTGAAGACAAAATCTAATTGTGTATGTTAAGCATCGTCAATGCACCGTGATGCACCGAGATATCAAATTGAACCGAATCGATGGCATGATAATTGTAACTGATCCGTGAGACCAGTGTAGGTTCACACCCCTAGTAAATCAGTGACTACATTTACATGGACATCAGTAATCTAATTATCTGCCCTAATCTAAATAAGGCAATAATATGATTAAGGTGTTTACATCAGTTGCTTTTTGATGAGTTGTTCCTTTCATGATCCTGTTTTACATGTTATAGCACATGATTCGATTAACATCGTGTCACCACTCTTTTCACATTTCCTCCGTAGTTTCTTGTAATTTCAGGTGTTTCAGGTTTAATTTTTCAACTTTTAACTGCAGTTCAGCACTTTCACTTTCATTCAGGAACATTTCATGCATGCCCCACGTGACAAACGTGACATTATGCTATAATAAATCACAAACACATTTGTGATTTGAACAAAAGAAATATACATTACAGTGGGATGAGATCCAAGATCTGTGAAGAGATGATGCCAACTGAGGAGGACACATACACTTAATACTCAAATACACTTCATTGAACATGTACACATAGACATCACCTATATAGTACATAACTGCAGGTTAACTATATGTTTATATCTATTAACTATAACTGTTAAAGGATATTAGTTATTAATAACTAATAAAGTTATGGTAACTAAAAACCTTAACTCTAACTGATTTTGTTTGTAATGCAGTAATGTGCACCTTTTGTAAAGCTGCTTTGAAACAATAATTGTTGTGAAAAGTACTCTACAAATACTTTAAACTTGAATTGTGACCAGTCAGTGTAGTAAATGCTCTAAGCTTTCATTTGAGCCAATTAATGCTGATTCATTGCAGCTTGCAGTTTAAATGTAGTGAATGGCAATGCAATCAGTTATCAGCAAATTGGTTGTTCTACCAGTGCAACATCTAGCAAAATTAAGTTGCACCATCAGTAAAAGGTCATAAAATGCGACTATTTAGTAGCAGTCTGGAAACTTGATATTACTTTACAGGACTTGTGAAATTTTTATTATTTTACTATCAGTTAGTATCAGTATGTTTATTTTAAGGATATCTATAAGCTAGTGTGATCCAAGACGGTGACAACAATCACATTTAGAAGATATAGATCATAGGGCTGGGCGATTTGGCCTAAAAGTGAAATCTTGATTAATTGAACATTTTATCTCGATTACGATTAATGAATGATTATTTATTTATTTATTTTTTGCCCTCATAGTTGACTGACATGTTTTATACAGTAAATATGCTCACATATTACAAGTGAGAGATTTCTAAATAAAGGGTGCGTTACTTGATTGAGTCACGTAACTCCACACGTGGTAGGGAAAGTAATAAAAAAAAATCAACCTAGATCGATTCTAGGTTCTGAATGTCGATTTAGATTAATCGCCCAGCGCTAATAGATCAAATGTAAACGTTCAAAGCTTAAGATTTGCCTCTTTCGCCTAAATGAATCAACAATTTTTTTTTTACATCACCTCATGCTTTAGTTTCTCTCCAAATCCAAATTAAATCAAATGCTCTCTAGTATTTGATGTGCCCTTTAAGACTCTTCTTATTTGCTTTTCTTTTGATGTGCTTGAGCTCCACCACTTTTACTGCCAGAGCTGTCATAAAACAAATGCTATTGGCTGTTTTTTTTTTTTTCAAAGGAGGAGCTACTCTATGGCCCAATCCCAATTCTATTTTGTACTCTATTCTATTTTATACCCCTTCCCCTTCCCCTTGGCCCTTACAACCGAGGGTTAAGGGGAAGGGCTTCAAAACTTACCCCTAAGAATTGGGACAGCACTTCAACACCTGCACACGTCATCATTTGTCTTCGTGATCTCTGGCTTCATATGAGATCAGACGATTGCGACTGCTGTAGTTATGCCAGTTGTGTTATTTTTTGGTATTTATCTTCAGGAAATCACTGAAGGGATATATTATGGTAGCATAACAATCTAATGTGGCAGTAAGATTATAACTGTACTGTGCATTTACACAGGGGCCATATTCATCTATGTAAACACACGAAAACAGCATTAACATTATCCCAGACACTGTAAAAAGCTCATTTTCAGCCACTTGACTGCTCTGACAGGGTGTTCGAGTCTCAGAATGTTGTGGGACTGCTGTACAGGAGTTATTATTAGGGATTATAGATCGCGAAATTTAGCGAATTTTATTTTATTTTTTAAATTTAATTTAATTTTTATAAAAACATGACGGTAAAACACGAACGCGGTTATGAATATATTTAACGTGTTTGTCATAAAAATTGTAATAATGACAAAAAAAAACTCATTTGTGGATCTCTTTACTTCCGGGTTCAGCACTACTGCCGTTATGGCAGGTGTATTCTGGGAAGTTTCCTTACCCCTCCGTTTTGAGTGTGGTCCTGAAAAATCTTCGTTGGAAGTGTGTATACCCCTTGCCCTTAGCCCTACGCCTTCAAGCTAAAGAGAATTGGGACACCACTACCCCATGAGGAAAACACACAAAACGAGGGGTAAGGGGAAGGGCTAAGGGGTAGAACTGGGATTGGGTCTATATCCCTGTTTAGAGATTGTCAAGCATTGAATAAAAATACACATTTAAAGCAGATCACTGCACCTTCAAATCAAGTTTACACCACTAAACATGACATATTATTGCTTTCAATTTAAAATTCAAGTCTTTTTATGCTGTTAAATCTGAAATGTTTGTGTTATTTGTGTACATTTTCACCTGATTTTGGTTAAAATGAAGTCACTCCAGTTGTGAAGTTGTTGCTTATAGCATTGTTCCACAATAAAAAAAAAATTCTGATTTCTTTCTTTCAGATATTACTTACTGAGGAATTTGTAGAGCAGATGCTAGCAGAGATTCGGGATTTGAGCACCCGTGATGTGGTAAGGTTTTTTCCTTTACCTCACATTAACATATTTCAGCATGCTTTGTAAACTTTTTAAAAAGCCATATATCTGTTTCCCCCTTCACCCAGTGTAAGCTGCCGAAAGAGTACAGCTGGCCTGATAAGAAGCTAAAGATCTCAGTCCTGCCAGACACTGTGTTTGACAGCCCCCTGCAATAAGACTCACTGTGCCTGATTACAAACCCACAAACTCTTTTGCCTACAGACAGCTGAAGGAAACAGACACTCTTGTCCCAGAGAGTATCGTAGATGATTGCACAAGACAGAACATTTTATAAATGTACTACATTTTGAATTGTGTCCTTTATACCACTTGTCTTTGTGTGGGTCTACCTATTCAATCCTAATTTTGTTTTTTGTCTCAGTTTCAAAAGACGTGCTATGTATTTCTTGTTGAAATTTTAGCAGCACAAGACAACGTGCAAGCACTGCTGCCTTTATTTACCCTGGAGTGTCATCTTGAGATAAAAATCACCTTTCTTAAAGGAACAATTCACCCAGAAATCAAACGGTCGTCGTTTACTCCCACTTAACTTGTTCCAGACCTGTTTGAGTCTCTTTCATCTGTTCATATTGTTTTTCTTGATGTCAAAACTACCGGTTTTCAACAGTCTTCACTGTTGTTTTGTGTTCAACAGATTATTAGAAGGACAAAACATTTGGGAACCACTTGAGAATGAGTAAATAGTTCTTTTTGGGTGAACTGTCCCTTTAAAATCCTGCTTGTAATGTGAAGGTAAGCATACTACAATGTTGATATATAAATACTAAGTCTGAGTATCTGGTTTTACTCAATTTACTTATTTAAAACCCAGTAGTGCCTATTAAATGATGATCATCTTTCATAAGGGCTATAGCTGTTCAACAATCGTCGATTCACCTACCCAAAACCAAAGCCTGTACATTGTGTAATTGCATACAGCATGCAGAGTAACATGATGGGGAGCATGAAATATCTTCCTAATGTTTGTTTTATTTTTAACAATTTCACTTGTATTAAACTTAATTTCCCTTGACATTTGATTGCATTCCAAGCCGCCTTATAGGAAAGCAAACTAACTGGTTTCTAAATGGCAGTCAATTTAGTTTTTTTGGGATATGTGCTCAATATTTTAGGTCAAAGTGTATAAAAGAACCTCTATTAGTGCTTTTTAAAGATGAATTTAATTAGAGTGTACTGACATTTTTTGTTTTTGAATCACTACACTGCCTGTGGTTTTGTTACCTTTAAGTGCATTAAAGTTATTTACATAAATCACAGTGTTTGTGTTCATTTTAACTGCGCAGTCTGAAAGCAGCACACAGTTACTGCTAATTTGTTGACTGCACATCCATGGTAATCTGTTCCAGCAAATCCTAGTGCTGCTCTTGAATCGAGATCTGGTGACTGGAGGTCATTTGAGCACAGTAAACTTGGGGTCATGTTCAACAAAACAGTTTCAGTTGTTGGAGTTCTGTGATATGGTGTGTTATCTTGCTGGAAGCAACATCACAAGATGTGTACGCTACGGTAGACGCGATCAGTTATAGTACTCAGGTAGACTTTGGTGGCGTTGAAACAACACAACTAAGTTTGAAAGTGTGCCTAGAAAAAACATTCCTGCCCATGACAGCAGCTTGAACCATTGATGCAAGGCAGGATGGCTCTATATATTTTGTAATTACGCCTATTTGGTCATATACCATTTCTGTTTTTTCTCTACCAGTGAGTTTTTTTCTCATTCCGGTTGGTTAATTCTAATTTGAATTTAGGCATAAAAAAGGAAAAATGAGGACAATGTTTCCACTTTGTATTGTTGTTGTTTTTTGTATTGTAATAAAACATAAAAAAGATGGTCCCACTTTATATTAGGTGGCCTTAACTAATATACACTGAAATTAATCATTTGTTACAATGTACTTACTGTGTAAATACATGTTTTTACATTGTACTTATGATAAATTAAATGCCTGCATGTAATTACAATGTTGACACCTTATACCATAGGTCTCAAACTCAATTCCTGGAGGGCCGCAGCCCTGCACAGTTGTGCTCCAATCCTATTCTAACACAACTGATCCAACTAATCAAGGTGTTCAAGACTACTAGAGACTGCCAAGCAGGTGTGAGTTAGAGGTGGTTGGAGCTAAACTGGATAGAGCTGCGGCCCTCCAGGAATTGAGTTCGGGACCTCTGCCTTACACCTTAACCCACTCTTAAACATACCCATACCACCAAATCTGTCCCAAACCCTACCTATGTCCCTCCTCAAGAGCACCAGAAGTGTTCTGCGATACATTATAAACACAGTAACTACATTGTATTTATTTTTTATGCAAATATATAGTAGTTAAGCTATTATAAAGTGAGACCAAAAGAATCCATACTTTCATGTTGTTTATGGCAGACCTGACCCAACTATTCAAGTGTTGCCGCAGAAATCTATTTTCTCATTCATTGTTTTTCTACTTTTCAGTTAAATATTTTGTTTAGCCTGTGCGAATGGAAGCCTCATTTAGCTGTTTTTTCACAGGAGTGTCACTGGACCTGCTGCTGTAGCTCATCTGCTTCAAGGTTTGACGTGTGTTCAGAGATGCTCTTCTGCAGATCTGTTACTGTAGTGTTTCCATTAACTTAAATGACCCTCTAACAATTCTCTTCTGGCCCCTGCCACCAAGGCATTTTCACAAAAAGACCTGACACTTCTGTGTGTGAAATTCTCTGTGAACCTATTGTGCCTGAAAAAATCCAGTAGATCAGCAGTTACTCGGACCAGTCTGTTTGGTACCATCAATCATGATACATTCAAAATCACCTTAATATGTCAATTCTGATGGTCAATTTAAACTTCAGCAATTCATGCCTAAAAGCGATGAGTTACTGCCATATGGTTGGCTTATTAAATGTGTGCGGAAACAAGCAGTTGAAAAGTTATATCTAATAAATTGGCCAGCAAATACATTTCAGACTGCTCTTTATATTGTTTTATAATATAAACTCATGAACTTGGCAACTCATGAACCTAACACTATTACTAAGCAAGTCAGCAAACCTCTTGTGTCTGACATTTAGCATTTATGTCTTGTAATGGTAAGCTGTTCCTTTAAGATGCCCATGCAAATGTCCTGCGTGCAATATACAACACTCTATTGGGCTGTTAAGATGCTGATTAGTAGATTCAAACAGAGCTGATTTGTATTAAAGTTGTAATTTCCCACAAAACTCATCGTTTATTTAGCTTTCACTTGTTCAAAATGGCCATGGGTTGCATTCTTCTGTTAAATACAAAAAATGATATTTTGTAAAAGTAGTTTATTATCACTGACTTCCGTAGCATTATTTTTTCTACTCTAGAAGTCAAGAGAATTAATTGTCTGGTTACCAACATTTATCAAAATACATTATTAAAGTATAGTTCACTCAAAGCTAAGAATCATGTCATGATTTATCTAGCTTTTACTTGCTTCAAACCTTTATGACTTTCTTTATTCTGTTAACCAAATAAGATATTTGGAAACCTGTAACCATTGACTTTCATAGTATTTGTTATTCTTAATATGGAAGTCAATGGTTGCAGGTTTTCAAGCTTTCTCCAAAATAGTGTTTAGCAGAGTAAAGAAAGTCATAAAAGTATGGAACCACTTGAGATACAGTGAATTTTCATTTTTGGTGTGAACTTTGCATATAAAACAAAACAATAAACATTTTTTACCATGGATTTCAGTTTATATTAATTTGAGTAAAATTATGTCTGTACTTAATAAAAAGGCCTAATTTAGAAGACTACTGTACAATTATTCAACTGTTTTATATTGTGTGTTTTAATACGTTGCTAAATATCCATGCATGTTCCAGTAATTCTTAAGTCATCATTATTAATAACTCCTCTAATTTACTGGAAAACCCAAAGTTTTAAAGGGCACCTATTTTACCCCTTTTACAAGATATAAACCTTTGGTGTCTCCAGAATGTGTCTGTAAAGTTTCAGCTCAAAATACCCATCAGATTATTTATTATAGCCTCCAGAATCTGGCCATTTTTGTATACTGTAGCTATTTTTGTAGCCTGTGGCTTTAAATGCAAATGAGCTGCTTCTCCCCGCCCACCATTCCCAAGTGCATGTCTGCTTCTCATAATCATGCGTTATGTCAGATAAACAGCAGTCAGTGATTGAGACAGACACGGTTGAAGCTGAAATAAGATCACTAGTCAACAAAATAACAAGTATGTTTATTTGATGTATTTGTGGTTTATTCAAGCCTTCCTGAAATGATGAGTCTCACACAAATGCCGTTTGCAGTACACACACACATATGTGCGTTTACTGACACCATGCGGCCCTGGTGATTATAGCTGTTAAGTATTACATAGAGATTTCACTCTCTTTATTACAATAAGCTCTGTTTTACAAACGTTTTAAACTTATCACAGAGATCAAAAAAAATCACAGAGAGTTGTAACAAATATTTTAATCCTAGTTTATTTACAAAAATGACCTGTGGTCGTGTATATATGTTATTATAGAAACATGAAGCCTGTCAATCAATTCGCTGGGTGCGAAAAACCGCACTCCAACATCACATTGCGGTGGGCCTCAAAATCACTGGGATTGGGTCCTATTTTAATGTCAGGAATTTAAAAAAGAGACTTAGGGTGCTTTCACACCAGCGAATCGATTCATTTATTCCGAAACAGGGATTGAAATTGTTACATTGTTGCTTTTTGTTCTTAGTGTGGTTCACTTTCACACGGCAAAGTTTCTAAAAGGACCAAAATAGCTAAAACAAGTCACGTGTGAGTAAACGCTCCTCACATTGGTCAGAGTTTCACAATTTATTTTGCAGAGTCCCGCTCAGCTGTCGGGGGTGGTTTGGTGGTGTTTGACAGGGTGCGCGCGAGAAAGGATGCGGTGGGGAGGGGTGATGAGAAGGGTGCGCAACGTATTTTGAGGACTGGGAGGGAGACGCGCAATTTCCAGGAGATGATCACTCGTTTGCAGGCATCCGGGAGTCTCTGTGCATTTGCGGGAGACTCCCCAAACTTCCGGGAGACTTGGGATGTCTGGAATGACCTCCCGCCCTACTCATAATTCTCTCTTCATATAGCCGTATGCCTATTACATATCCATAAAACACTGTGATATAGCCGGGCTCGGATCGAATCGCTTTCTCACTACAAATGATCCGCTCCAGAGTTCGTTTCAATCGAGCCGAGACCACCTCATTCAGGCGGTCTCGGAGCGATTGCTTTGGCGCAGATCCGAGCGCGATTGGCCTGTTCACATATGCCAAACGAACAGTGATAACTGGGCAAACGCGCCAGGTTCCGGAACAAAAGTCTAGGTGTGAAAGCACCCTTACTGTGTTTTATCACTCCAATATGACAGTGGACACACTATACATGCACACCAGCTTACAGTTCTGTCCCAACAGCTTACAAAAGATGATTTTCATTATAACATGCCCTTTAACATTGGACAAGTCAGGCACAAAACTAGAGGCATGTCCCTTTAATTCATACCCCACCCCCATTTATGAACTCCTCCCACTTTAATGTATCAAGTCGGCGCAGATCACGTGACTCTGGAAGGGGGAGTATGTGAACTGTATCCTGAGTTGCAGTCCTGTGCCTGCATTCCTCTCATCTAGGATATGCTAAAAGGAGAAAAAAAAAATCATAAATAATAACAGACGCAGATTGGAATACGACGCTGAAGCATCTGTTTTCAATCAGGAGTAACGTTTTAAAGGGACGCGATACCCCTGGACCATCGCAGATACGGATCTTTTTTACGCTTTACGTGAAGCGCCTATATAAAGGGCACACAAACGAGAGGAAAAGTAAATAAGATACGTCGTTTTTAATTCCCGTTAAACAGGAAAACAAGATGGCTGATGAGCGATAACAACGGCCAAACGATATCGTCTCCTTTAAGAACAACAAAGGTATCTGGCGTTAATACATGAATATTTTAGACGAGTTCGCTTCGGCAACGTAAAATACATGACATTAGGCACTAAAAAAATGAACGCAATCCGTCTCTGCTAAGTGCGGACAGGTAAACATGGACCGGGATCGCGTTATGGATCAGTCTATAATGTTTAACCAACAAAGATAGCGAGAAAATAGCTTTGACAGCGATACGATCTGGATTTAATGCTACGGGAGCATGTTGGCATACATAAATACGCGTCGATTGTGTGTTCATTCAAAGTCGCGTCACGGTAACAGATAAACAGCCTTTCTGGCTTTACCGGCTGCTTTCCTGACAGTTGTACGAGACCGAAATCCTATCGACATATATAGTGTTACGAGAGAGGCTCAGGTCTACTTTATTATAATTCCAGCAGGGCAAATGTCATGTGCCCCGTGCATGCGTGATCGGTAAATGACTGTCCATCTGCTTACGAAAGAACGATTTCGGTGCTTCGCGAACTTGTGGCGTCATCCCTTTTCCTGTTTTAAACTTAGCGAATGACTACATGCTTCCGATCCGACGATACCACATTTTCAGTTGGATTTGACTGGTCTTATCTTGACTGACACCGGCTTTTAGAGTACGCCAGAGCCTTTGACTAGTAGTTTGGTTATCTTTCAGCGGATACTCAAGCATCTGGATTTCCACAATTAGACTCATACGTTGTAGATATTCACTTTTACTGATTTATGTCCTCGTTTAGGCTATTGGATCGAAGAAGAATATTTACAGGTAACTCTTCTTTAATATATTGGTATATGTAAATATATGTATATATATTTAATAGTCTCGAAAAGGAAGAAAATGTGTGGCTTTAAATTCAGACAAAACCTAAAACATTGATGCTATTCGGTCACAATAACTGCGTAAATGCAATAACAATAATTATGTATGTGGTAAAATTATTCGTAATGCTTATTATATGTTTATTATTGTAGTTTAAGTTATTTATTTAGTATTTAGTTGTAGTTAGTTATTAACCACTGTGGTCACTATATAGTCAGTGATTTTTATATGGGTCGTTTTATATACGTAAAGCAATTATTAACCAACTTAATTAATAATTTATAATAGACTTAATAACAATTAATAATGAACTTAACTAATAGTATTCTTTTTTCCAATCAATTCAGTTGTACATTAAGAAGAAGCACAAGTCTTGAATCTCAGCGCTGATCGTCAGACTCACGCCCGGCTGTGGTATTTGATTGCTGACTAACTTTTGCCAGGAGCACGAAACGCTCGCTGGGCATGCTCGGTTCTGATCAACAGCTGTTTCTCTGGGGCTTCTGTGCTCGCATGGCCTTCATTAACTGACCAAACATCTGGATCTATACATGGAGGCGTCGCGAGAATGAGCGAAACGTTGTAAAACTCGCGGATCAACTCAAAGCTGGATGTCTGATCAAATGGCGGAGATGGCGGAGAACTGGCGGAACTGCTTTGAGGAGGAACTCATTTGTCCTATTTGTTTGCATGTGTTCGTGGAGCCAGTGCAGCTGCCGTGCAAGCACAACTTCTGCCGGGGCTGCATCAGCGAGGCCTGGGCCAAAGACGCCGCCAATGTGCGCTGCCCGGAGTGCAACCACGCGTACAGCCAGAAGCCAAACCTGGAGAAAAACATCAAACTGAACAACATCGTGGAGAAGTTCAACGCGCTGAACGTCGAGAAAGCACCGGCCGTGTTGCATTGCATCCTCTGTCGGCGAGGACCTCCTCTTCAAGCGCAGAAAGTGTGCCTTCGTTGTAATGCACCTTGCTGCCAGTCCCACATCCAGACGCACCTCCAGCAGCCCTGTCCGGCACCTGGGCATCTGCTGGTAGCCACTGAGGAGGTCCGGGCATGGAGCTGCCCGCACCACGACGAGTACAGGCTGTATCACTGCGATGTGGAGCAGGTGTCGGTTTGCAAGTACTGCTGCTTCTCCAGATGTGCGCCAAATCACGGCCATGCGGTGTGCGACGTGGAGGTGCGACGTAATGACATCAGGGTGAGTGACTTTGAGTTGAACTTCACTCTAGACTCCGCCAAAATTAAAGAATTAAAGCCCATTTTTGACATCTACCAGCAATCTTTTTTTTTTGGTTTTAAAAAGAATTCTAATAGATGTCTAATAGACGTCTAAACATAGTCGTCTTGGCTAAAACAAGGCTAAATTTGGGCTGTCAGTGAAAATCCAATAGACGTCCAAGAATAGGCCAAAACTAGACTAGTCATCAAACAAACAGAAATTAATTACTAAACATATGAAGTCTGTTTGTTTGACGACTAGTATAGTTTTGGGATAATCTTAGATGTCTATTAGATTTTCACTGACAGCCGAAGTTTAGCCTTGTTTTAGCCAAGCTGTTTACGTTTAAATGTCTATTAGACGTCTATTAAACACAAAATAGTTTTTTGGGGCTGATGCATACTGTGTATTTAAGATATTATTTACCCGTTTTACTGGTTTACAGACTTGCAAATGCACGAGCCCCTATGATACCCATTGTGAGCTACAATGTGCCAACATATTCAAATACATTGGTGGAATAAAATCCAGTGTCAATGTGCTGCAATAGTGATGAAATGTTGGTAGCAACAGATAGGTCAATTCAGAGGTCAACTTTCAGATCGCTTCCGCAGTTGTTTGATTGGATGGAGGCTGATGTTATTGAGCTAAAGTTGGTTTTATAATCGCACATTCATTCGTTTTTGATCGGTGACAACTTGACACTCGGTATAGTGTTTACCACTACTTTGAATATTGGGTCATGAAATCGAATGTAAGAATGACTTCAAAACAGCATTAGGACTGTTTAATTGACAGCGAACAATGTTGTACGATGAGTACGTTTACATGGACACCAATAATCAGATTTTAATGTTTGACACTATTCTCTACACCTACCAGGTCAGTGAAGGGCCACAGACACCTGCATCGCAGAATGCAGAGTTTTTTTTCCTGTTCGGCCTGCGGTATCAAATTTCATTAAAACTACATTGTTCCAGCAGTTCATACTCGCATTCAATATCTCGTTTGTCACAGGGGGCATGCATGAAATGTTCCTGAATGAAAGTGAAAGTGCCGAACTGCAGTAAAAGTCGAAAATTTTAAAATGAAACACTTGAAATTACATGAAACTCCAGGAGAAAACGTGGATAGCGTGGAGACGCAATGGCGTTAATCGATTTATGCGCTATAACATGTAAAACGGGATCATGAAAGGAATATTAAAAAGCAACTTATGTAAACACCTTAAACATATTATTGTCTTATTCAGATTAAGCCAAATAATTCAATTACTGATATCCATATAAACGCAGTCACTGATTGTCATTGATAATATGATTTCCCTATTTAGAATTTGCAAACAATACTTTTCTGAAATTATATTATTAAGGAGAATGTCTGAATGTGCGAAAAATAAAACCAACTTTACCCCAATGCAGATGACTGAGCTTGCAGTTGCAAGGGGCGAAGTTTATGGACTAAATGATTGGATAAATATTGTATGCGTCGTCTGAGAGAAGTTGTTCTTTTCATTGCAACATTGCAGTTCAATTAATGTCCCGTCTTCACAGCGAATGATTAAGGTCAATCTGCAAACATTTAATACCATGTTGGCCTTTCATCCACACGGCAACAGTGTTGTTGGTGCCCTGAAACAAACTTTTTGGATAGTGGGTAACAAGAGTGGGAAAAGAAAATCTCAAAAACAGCACATTTTGGAAATCATGACATGACAGTACCATGTGTAATAAATGCACTATATAAATACACAATACATTACATTACATGTGACCAGAAGGAAGAATCCTGCATATAAAAACCAGTAACATCAGCAGTGATGGATTATAGAGCTGTGTTTGTGCTACAGACGTTGGTGCTACATTTATAAGCACTATTACAACAAAACCTGGTAACCGATAACAACTAGACGACCAGTGGAGATGCATTAACAGTTACATACTTCAGATATTTCTAAATCCACCAGTGTCCTGTTTATATCTGCACTATAAAGAAGGACTTGCGCATGCTAACGTTATTTAGCATATTCTGCATCTCTGTCTGTGTTTGTTTAAAATGCCTCATCCAGGTGTGACATAAGTATTACTCCGTTTTAACCCAGTTTTCCCATTTCTACGTGAATGCAGACCTTTCTTGAAACGATTTGTGTATGGGCGTGAAACGGCACAAGAGGCTTCATCCTTTGAATGTCATGAACTTTAAAGGTGTGTCCTATGTTCATGCACGCTAAACCAAACATTGTGAAATGAGTTGCCATTGATGAGCAGCAGTAACTTATGAATTTGACTTTTTTCTAATTTTATATTTAAGAATATTAAAACACAATACTTACACATAACTGTGTAAATACATACACTAAATACTAGGGCTGGGCGATATGAGCAAAAAATCATATCTCAGTATTTTTAGGAGAAATGACGGTAAATGATATATATCTGGTATTTTCCCATAAATGGTTACTTGAGAGTCAAAGCATTTAAACTTTATTAAACAGCTTTTGAGCAAAATATAATTCAAACACATGGGGTTCCCTCCCTGTTTACAAATAAACAGCTGCACAAAAAATAACAGCTGCACGAAATCTTTGATAATTAAAATACAGTACAGGTATTTCTCCTGCTTAAAACTATAAGTTGCACAACATTTCAAATTATAAAAAAAACTATTTGATAAATAAATACAGTACAGGTTTTTTTCTGCTTAACACTATACACAGCACTACTGTGCTGCTGTGCAGATAACAAAGTAAACAGAACCATAGAACACATAGCTACAGAGTCAGAGCAAAAAAAGGAATAGTAACACAACAAAAAGTATTGTAGATAGAAAAGAACCACATTGAATGTAAATATGAAACACACAGTATTTTGTCACAATTACAGTGTTGTTATAAGTAATCCTGTATACAACAGTTGTGTGATTTAAAAAAACAACAATTAAATCAGCGGTATATGTTTTTTTAGTTACACATTACATGTATGTATTGTGCACAATTATTAAACAGTGCACATATGGAAGATATCTAAAGATGTCTTTCACTCCATGTAAAAAAAATCCTAGGCTGCGTCCGAATCCGCCTACTACTACTCAGTAGGTACTGCATTTGAATTTAAACGTACTACTTGGTTGTTAGAAAAGTTTGTTCTATACAGTATGAATGTAAGAAGTATGAATGGAATTTGGACGTTCTACATCCGCCATTATGTCATGGTCACGTGTCCTACCTGCGTCAGTTGCGTCGATTCATTCCCATTCATGAATTCTCTCGCGGAGCATCATGGGATATCGCAGCGTGCATGGGATGCGCACTTCAGAATCTCGCCGGAAGTAGTAAGTCATCCGGGTACTTCTCGCATATTGATTTTCGAATTATATGAATTCGGACATACTACTCAGCTCGCATACTGATTTTAGCGTACTGTATAGTATGGAAGTATGTGGTTTCGGACGCAGCCCTACACTTTTTCTTTTGTTTTGTTTTGACTAAATGTGTTTCACTAAATATTAAATGAGATGAAAATGAATAGACTATAGATATGAGAAGTAACAAAATTGTATCAGAGAACTGTGATGAAATGCTGGTTAAGCATATAAATGTAAACAGTCATTACTGCAAACAATCATTTTACTAGCATAACAATCATTTACTACTTGCACTTAGTGAATAGTTCACAGGTTCAAATAAAAACGTAATAAGTCACCGCATTAGTTATCTCGCCCCACTTGCAACTTTTCTTTTCGTAAGGCACACTTTGGGTAAAAGATGCTTTCCAGAGAGCTTTGTTTCGGGGCAGATATTTTGGTTTGCGTTTTTTTCAAACCATATCGATATGAAAGATATTGGATAATCCCGCATCGCCTTGGGGAATCATATATCGATATATCCCCAGAACTCGATATACCGCCCAGCCCTACTTAATACACAAATACACTTTGTTGAACATCTACACTTAGACATCACATACATACTATATAACTGCAGGTTAACTATGTTTGTACATATAATAACTTGAACTATTAAAAGAGATTAGTAATTAGTTACTAGTTAATTAAATTTATTAGTAACTAAAGTTATGGTAACTAATAACCTTAACATTTCAAATTATGATTGTAATGCAATGTAATGTAGCGCTATACAAATAAAGTTGAATTGAATTTTTTTTTGAATAATTAGAAAAATTACCTGCAATCTTGGGATATTCTGAGTCGCAAAAGATCCATTGGTTGTTTTCTTCACTTCCTGCAAAAAACAAAGGCCCCATTTAAAGGGCCCATGAATTGAGACAGCCTTTGTCACACTGTGATGATGAAATCGGCTTTTAAATGTGATCTTTGAAGAATGTAGCCTCCTAATCAAGACACAGCTCTAATGCTTTGTTTAAAAACATGAAACAAAAAAAACTTGCATTGATTAATTGTTTCAGTTAGAGCTGCACAATATTTCGTTTCAGCATCGATGTTGCAATTTGTGAATCTCCAATAGTTACATCGCAGGAACTCAAGAGATTTCAAGTTAATTCGGACAAAAGACATTATAACATTTTCTGCTTTAACAATTAGACAAAATTCAATTGATTGGGTTTATATTTTTATAAACAGAAGAAAAAGTATATAAATTATATAACATAATTTTTTTTTTAATAATTTATATATTTATTAAAAAAGACACTGTTATTTTACATTTGATTATTAAATTCCTCTCAATATCAATACTGTTAGACTCCACCAAAACCATAACGTGTTGCTTATTTCAATTTTATCTTTGTTCTATTGTTTTCATCTGTGCTTTAAATGATATTATGTTGTGTATTTTTGTATAGTTATGTATGCCTTATGCAAATGTACTCCCCTTGTTTTCAAAATAGTCATCTTATGAAATCCTATTCATACCCAGTATAAATCACTGACAAACAAAATATTGCAGTGCCAGTTTTGTCTAATATCGTGCAGCACTAGATTCAGTCATATCATACATTTTTTTTATTAATTAAGACCATACTTACACTATGTACAGTTGCCTTGAACCGGGCCAAAGCACGCTTGTCCCCCCTCCCGTCTCCCCCGACGGCCCGCACTCACATTACATTCGGGTCTGGGTGCGCTTACGTCATCGATGATGCGCTCCTCAGTATGCCCTCTCGTTCAGCACAGTGGAGATTTCTTTAGTTATATCGTTTAAGTTGTTTGATATGCGGTGACACGCAGTCAATTTTTTTCGCTGAACAGATTAGCCACTTTTGATGCTCATAAACAGTCCTTGTGCTGCAGGAATTAGGAAGTTTGTTGAAGGTGCAGCTGACGTGCAGTGAGGGATTTGCGCCTTTAATAATCTACGACAGTTTGCGTTCATTGAACAGTACGAATGATTAATTAATCCATATGAAACAGTCCCTTAAAAGTCACGTCTTGCTTTCAGTTTCGGGCTTAGGCACGCTTGCACTCACACTGTAAGCATACCGCGCCTGAGCCCAAGTGAACCGTGCTCTAGCCCACTTCTTCAAACCGGGCCAGGGCTGCCCAAGTGTACCATGCCTGAGCCCAATTCAGAGCATTCACACTTCTCAAACAATCCGGGAAACGGGCCTGGGCACGGTTCGGATAGCATAGTGTGAGTAAGCCCTGAAACAAAAAGTGGGCAGCGCGGTGGCGCAGTGGGTAGCACATTCGCCTCACAGCAAGAAGGTCGCTGGTTCAAGCCCTGGCTGGGTCAGTTGGCATTTCTGTGTGGAGTTTGCATGTTCTCTCCGTGTTCGCATGGGTTTCCATCGGGTGCTCTGGTTTTCCCCACAAGTCCAAAAACATGTGGTATAGGTGAATTGGGTAGGCTAAATTGTCCGTAGTTATGTGTGTGAATAAGTGTGTATGGCTGTTTCCCAGTGATGCGTTGCAGATGGAAAGGCATCAGCTGCGTAAAACATATGCTAGATAAGTTGGCGGTTCATTCCGCTGTGGCGACCCCAGATTAATAAAGGGACTAAGCCGAAAAGAAATTGAATAAATGTATGAAACAGAAAGTCAGAACATTTAAGAAAGCTGTTTTTTGAATGATTTTTAATTCACTTTTTTCATTGTAGGTGCATTTTTTTGTTTTTTTATGTTTTGTTGTCCAAAGTTATTGTCCTGTCATTTATTATCCATTTAGAAAGTACTTTTATTTGTTTTACATAACAAACAAATTCATACTTATTCAATTTTTAATTGGGTGACACGGTGGCTTAGAGGTTAGCACTGTCACTCCGCAGCAAGAAGGTCGCTGGTTCGAGTCCCGACTAGGCCAGTTGGCATTTCTGTGCGGAGTTTGCATGTTCTCCCTGTGTTCGTGTGGATTTCCACCGGGTGCTCCGGTTTCCCCCAAAGTCCAAAGATATGTGGTATAGGTTAATTGAATAAACTAAATTGGCCGTAGTGTATGAGCGTGTGTGTGAATGAGTGTATATTAATGTTTCCCAATATGTGACTGAAAGGGCATCCGCTGTGTAAAATATAGGCTGAAACAGTTGTCGGTTCATTCCGCTGTGGCGACCTCTGAAATAGAGACTAAACCGAAGGAAAATGAATGAATGAATAAATTTAAAATTGAATGTAATGTTTTAAGCCTAATGCTACACTCAAAAAATACATTTTGCTGCTTGTTTAAACTGCTTATTTAAAATACATTGAAACAACACAATTCTTAAGATTGTTTTTGGGACAACTTAATTGTTTTATGTTCTATCTGCTTGAATTTGTAAATACGATTAGGTTAACTTATTCAATTTGTGTTGTGTTGAACCCATCTTTTTTTTTTTTTTTACATTGTAAGTAGTATATAATTATATCAAAAAGCTCAATGAAACATTTTCCTGTTCAGTTTTACAATGTTTAATCATGAATCAAGCTATTGGAGAGGGATGGGCTGAACAGGGAACTTCCTTTCAAAGGCTGAAGCAATCACTTCCTCTTGAAACATTAGTTATACTGGAACATGATTATTATGCTGCCATTCCTACACAGTTCTGTCATATCCTGAGTCAAATGTTAATGCCAGTATAATGACACTGACAACACTCCTCAGAGCGAGAAATACTGGGATCGTAATAGTAACTAATTGCCCAAAAGTCAGCGAGAATAAGTGTGAGAAACTAGCTTTATTGCCATCTGTAGTGTTTTGTAGCTTTATTGTTTCATATCAAAGCAACTAAAAGTCTTTGATCATTTCTGTTCTATTGGTTTATCAACACTAAACTTGATTCTATAGGTTGTTTTATTATCTAAAACTCATTTTAAAAATAATTTAGTTACAATTAAAAGGTTAAAAATAAGTCTGTGGAAAGAATCCTTTTTTTTTTTTATTCACGGCTCCAAAGACGTTTATTTTCAGAGTGCTTGATTTGAAATGTTCACTGCATGATGAACGCCACCTACACATATTTTATTCTTCCCTGTGAGATTGATTGCCAAATAGCAGAAAGAAATAATGAGCCTATCCATAAAACGGGCTTTATGGAGTAGCATTTCACAGAGGAAGACTTCACTTGTTTGTTTTATAGATGAGACCGTTTACATAGACTTGTCAACGTCAAGCCCTTGAATATTGGAAAACTGAATGTCTGATAATCATATACCAGCACAGACATGGAGCGGGGTCCAAAAGTCCACTTGGATTGATGCAAATGGAGAAATGTTTCAGATCTCTATGGTAACTAATCAAATAAGAAAGTATGTGAGACTGATAACAAGACTTTTTGTACAGACTCTTAGATGCGTTTCTTAAATGGAAGCTCAAGATGCTTTTTGAATTATCTTACATCATGCTGGAGAATGTGACCATCACAAAGCTTGAATGCAGCTGCAATGCAGAGAGAAACTGTTATGCAGATGATATTCATAAGTGTTGGTAAGAGTAACTATTTATAACCATACAGTATCATGTATGGTTTACTTCAAATTAAAGTTTTGAATTTGGCATCACAAAATATGGTATTGTCACATCAATAACTGTAAACCCAGAATTGCAATGTCAGTGTTGGGTGTAATCTGGTGCAAAGTAGCCAGTTGCTGTAGTTAAATTACGTCTCTGCTGAAAAAGTCAAAAAATATATTATTTTTTATTTTTAGGTTACTTTAATTACAGTTACTTACAGCAGTAAATGATTATTGAACAGGTCATGTTTTTTT
>CAIGQZ010032400.1:1897692-1911515 GCA_903798205.1 Danio tinwini
CCCCTCACACTGTTCCTTTAGCTGCCTCCTAGAATAATGAACTGTTGTGAGGTGAGCTGCTGCTGCTGGACTTGGCAGGGAGGACTTCTGGATGCGTGGAGGAATGCTTTTTAGATGGCCAATGTGTCATGGCTCCTAAAGCAGCCAAGTGTCTGTGAAAGGAGGGGGGAAAGAGAGGGAGGAAATGGACGCAAGGCTCGCTCTGCCCACAGCTGTTGTTGAAAGACACACACATCCCTCTGTTCTTTCTTTCGCAAGTGCATAAATTTAGAGAGTGTGACTCAAGTGGTCCCACAGTAAAACTGCCTGGCCTTTTTCGCTCCCTCGCCTCTTGTTCAGGAATAGGACGTGGGTTTTCGGGCAGACACAGGAAGGGAGTGACCTCAGTTCCCTCTCCGCTCCGTTCCCAATAATCTGCCTCCTGTTTGTGAGGATGACATCATGGGAGATCCAATGGAGGATCACCCTGCTGTCCTATTCCTCCTTTTTTTCTTCACTCATTTTTATGACACATATCTCACTTGTTTACTCTTTTGGACAGCACAATGACATTCACGCTACATAAAACAACTTCCAGCATTAACTGCGGTGCGTGAATGCCAGGCTCAGTCCACGTTTAACCATTCTCTGCAAATTAGTCATGCTCGCAGTTGGACCGGATCAGTGGAAATGTAACTCTCCCCTACATTTTGCTCTAGAAAGACTTGAAAATTGATTGTGGTGTCACTGAATAATTTGAGAGGCCATTCTTATCACACTGCTGCACGCGGGCAAGTCCGAACAGCCTTGTATGGCTCCTGCAGTTGGCCTTGAGAAACGTTCAGTTCAGTCGGATGACTTCAGATGTTTAGAATCGCAGTCTTATTATTGAGATAGTGGTGAATAAGAGTCACTGTTTTCACCCATGACTAGTGTGTAAGATCACATAGACATGTAATCATAAAAAAAGTGTTCTGGATTGTATCTATTGTAGTATGAATATAAGAAGGGTGCGATTTGGGAAGTGAGCTTGCTGTAACATTGATGGCTTTAGTGATGTGGATTGATGTGGACGAAGCTGCGGCAGATGAATGCGCAATGTGATTATGTCAAACTAGTTTGTACTGTAAAATGGTGCTTTGCTTCCTCGTGCTGGGTTCCGTGCCATTTTACATAGTCATCATGCGGCTGCCAAGAAAAGCAGGTTTCTTTTCGGGTTTTTTTTATATTGTCAGATAACCTGTTCAGAGTAAATAAACAATGTAAAGCAGAATCTGTTTATCTGTTCTTCTTTTTTGTTTATGTATCTGTAAATTTTGTTGTATTATGTAGACATGGAACTATAACCAGTTTACCGCAAAAGTCAAGGGTTTTGAAAACCACAAAAATTATGTATATGTAAAGTTTTTTTATTAGTTTTTATAATTATAATAATAATAATACATTTTATTAAAAGCGCCTTTCAAGAATCCCAAGCTCACTGTACAACATCATATACACAATTCAATAATTAAAAAATAACTCAATAGTATAAAAATAGAGAAGATGATAAAATACAAAGACATGATACAGAGTGTAGTATGCAGTTATAAAGAGTAAGTTATTTTGAAAAGATGAGTTTTAAGTCTGGATTTAAACAGAGGGAGAGAGTCAATGTTGCGGATGTCAGGAGGAAGAGAATTTCAGAGTTTGGAAGCAGAGCGACTGAAAGCTCTGCTCCCCATTGTGCTGAGACGGGCAGAGGGAACAGAGAGAGGTGAATGGAGGAGGAGGATCTAAGGGAGCGGGAATGAGTGGTGATATGGAGAAGATCAGACAAGTAAGAAGGTAAGAGGTTATAGATGGCCTTGAATGTATGCAGGAGGATTTTATATTCGACTCTGGGTTGTAAGATATCTGTACTTTTGAAACTAATGAAGACAGCAGAAGTCAATGATTTATTTGAATTATTTAGTCTGACGTGTTTACTGTTCCAAAATATTATAAATGTTTCCTAAAAATATTATATATTGTGTTCATGTTGTGATTTTTTTTAACCAGACATTTAAAAAGAACTGATTTTAGAGCTGTATTCACAATGAGATATTGTGAAACCGTGATATTTTTTTCCAAGGTTATCATATTGTCACAGACCTCCTTGCAAGCATTTTTTGTTTTTAAAAGGTGTCTAATAGACATCTAAACATAGTCGTCTTGGCTAAAACAAGGCTAAATTTGGGCTGTCAGTGAAAATCTAATAGACCTCTAAGAATAGGCCAAAACTGGACTAGTCATCAAGTAAACAGACGAATGACTACACATATTCTTAGATGTCTATAGATTTTCACTGACAGCCCAAGTTTAACCTTATTTTAGCCAAGCTGTTTACGATTAGATGTCTATTAGACATATATTAAACACAAAATTGTTTGCTGGGTTATACCAGCCCACACCTATATGAAAACCCAGATTATGAGACATTTGTGAGAGTTTGATTTTGAGATAAGGTAACTGTTCTGTGGGTGGCAGCACGGGGGCTCAGTGGTTAGCACTGTTGCCTCACAGCAAGAAGGTCACCAGTTTAAGACATTTTCAATTAATTAAAAATTGTAATTCATATGATTAATTGTGGGCATCATGGTGGCACAGTGGGTAGCATGATCACCTCATAGCAAGAAGGTCGCTGGTTCAAGCCTCGGCGGGGTCAGTTGGCATTTCTGTGTGGAGTTTGCAAGTTCTCCCCCATGATCGCGTGGGTTTCCTCCGGGAGCTTTGGTTTCCCCCACAGTCCAAAAACATGCGGTACAGGTGAACTTGGTAAGCTAAATTATCAGCAGTGTATGTGTGTGAATGGGTGTGTATGGATGTTTCCCAGTGTTGGGTTGCGGCTGGAAGGGCAATTGAATTGAATTGAATCATCTCAACTAAAGAGAAATAAGTTTTAACTAGTATATTTCTTGAAATCTTATGTAAATGTGTAACTATTTTACATGTTAGTGAATTAGTGGTCACATCGCGGTTATACTTTTTTTTGCAGTCTTTCATGCCCCAATGAGTCAATGACTGTTCAGTTTAAGCCTCATTCACACTATGAGCGACTCACAGCGGCACAGCGACAAGCGACCGTTCATTTCAACGGAGAGTGAGTGACTTCCTGCGACCTCCGTCTACGCGAGCGACAGCGACCGTTGGCAACTAGGTGGACGTGTCGAGTTGAGAAACCTTCAATTTTATGCAAATGAAGAGCGAATTTCTAGAGCAACAGCCAATGGGAGCACCAGTAGAGCTCACATACACAGACTTGCATTTGCAGCAGGTCGCCACCCAGAGCAACAGGCAGCTACAAAGTCACTGCTAGTGTGAATAAGGCATTAGAGTCATGGTTAGAGATCATGCTTACTTTTTTTCATAAAAATCAAACATTTTTAAAATCATACATTTGCTGCTAATACTTCAAAATATAAAAATTCACTAATTTCTTTGCAATAGCAAGATTTACAGTTTGAATGAATGCAGTCAATGCACTTAAAATACGGAATGACTAGTAAATGTAATGAGGGCTCTAAAAGCTTTTATGTCACAATTGTTGAAAACAGACATATTGAATTCAATTCATCTTTATTTCTATAACACTTTTACAATGTAGATTGTGTCAAAACAGCTTAACATAGAAGTTCTAGTAAATTTAAATTCTAGTAAACTGAAACTGTGTCAGTCCAGCTTTTAGATTTGAGTTCAGTTTAGTTCCGGACATAATAGGACAGTCTGTAATCACCATTAATCTCGGTACTTTTCATTTTAGGTTAGTTTTATGTTAGTTAATAGTTTATTAAACCTATTTATTAGTTCTCATTGTCTATTTTTTAGCACACAACAGCACTGTATTTATGAAAAGTGCCAGATCGGTATGTACAGTGGGATTTGCCAATACTGACCTTGTTTTGAAGAGATCTACTCTTTTGTAAAATCATGCACCCTTCTTTTGAAAACTCTCAAAGTTGTAATCTGTGCTTATGAATGAGTGCTACGAGAGTCACACAAGTTTTCTCCATTTATAATGTGAATCGTATAAGTTATCACTATGCACTCAGAGCACTGTGCCATTCGCACATTTCACATCTCGCTGCCAGGACGCCTGACCTTTTGTCTTTGCTAAGAATGCACGTGGGTTGTTTTGAGTCACTTACAAACTGCAGAAATAAATCAACCCCATCCAGCATTTAGCTGTGAAATTCACACACGCCCCTCACACTACCCCACAAAACCAGAGTATTCTGCCTCCAGGCTTTTTCACCTTAAATGCCTAAAAAAAAAGCAAGCCTTCGACAAGCCTATCATCAGGCTTTGCATCTGTGCAATTAAACGGCTTACATTTATCACAGAGACAGTTAATTGTCTGTAAGTCTGCAGATTCTTCAGACGCTACCTTCCGTGCTCCGAGTCAAAAAGAGATTGACAGGTTGTATCTGCACATCTGCGTGTTTTGAATCGTGAAGCGCTCGCACAGATGTGTACGTTCATCTGTACGCCAACAATCATAACAAATGAAGAAACCTTAAATTAAAAAAGTGCTCTTTTGAATGCAGATAGGCTAAATGGCAGCAAGAGTGCAGTCATTTGCTGCAACTTCCTGCTGGTATCTTGCGTGAAGCTTTGGCCATTGTTGAGCTAAAGAGACGGAGAGTTTCCTGTACTGTGTGCAATCAGTGACTAAGTCTGATACTGTTGACATGGCGCTCCAAATGCCAGTATGTAAGAGCAGAGCTATGGTACACTCATCTGGTAAAGCTATTGATCTGTTTGTGAGCTGTTTTGCTATCCGCTGCCTACATAGACAGCTGTCTTTATTAATAAAAAAAACTAAATAGCTCCTGCTAGATCAAGTTTGATTTTAACTTCATATTTCAGCAACTAAACAACACATTTGCATGCATGGTAGGGTTGTCACGATACTGGAATTCGGGACTAATCGATACTGTTATTTTAAAAACGTCCATTTCCCACTTACATTTTAGCACATTCTTAAACACCGCTGATTTGCCATAATGTTTATGTGCTCAACAGGAATGACTGTGATTGGCCAGGAAGGTCATCAGTTCACCAAACTCACCGCTGTTTACTGAGTGTAATAGTTATGCGCGGATGGCAGTTATATTCGCGGGTGCTGCGGATAATCCGCGGGTCGGGTAATAAAAAAAAACATTATAAATAATTGGCGGTGGGTCGCGGGTGGATGTAGCAGGACATCACAGTTGACCAGCAAAAAAGCAGAGAGTGGACTTCGCAGAATGTGAAGATAAGACGCCCAAAATAATGGATGAAGTGCAAGAGTACTGTGCAAACTTTCAGTCAGAGGAGTTATCAGAGGAAAATCTGCTATCGTTCTGGGAGAAACAAGATCGCTTACACGACTGCAGCGCCTTGCAGCTTGTGCATTTCTGCAATAAGCGGTGCGAACGCTCATTTAGTGTAGCTGGCCGTGTTTTGGAGGTGAGGCGGAATCGCCCGAATCCAGGCACAGTACACTTTCAGAAATAAAGGTACGTGAGTTGTCACTGGGGTGGTACCTTTACTAAAGGTACAAATTTGTACCTAAAAGGTCCATATTAATACCTCAAGGGTACATATAAGTACCTAAAAAGTACAAAAGTGTTCCTCTTAAAATTTGTAGGTGCTAATATATACTTCTGAGGTACCAATATGGACCCTTCAAGTACAAATGTGTACCTTTTGAAAAGGTACCACCCCAGTGACAGCTTGTGTACCTTTATTTCTGAGAGTGTAGATGCTATTCTGTTTTTGCACAGTGCAAAGAAAAAGGCCAAGTAAACATAACATAGCTGCCGTTTAGGCTGAAGTGGCACCATTTTTGTTATTTTTTTCCTGTAGCCTATATGTAAAAGCTGAATCTGCTGTTAATAACGAACAATCCATGGTGACCTATCATCATGCTTAAAAAAAAGAATTAGAATTATTAAAGTGTCGATCGGGTGCAGGTCGGGTGCAGATACATATATCAGATAAAATAATGTGCGGGTGGCGGGTGGATGATTAGAATGAAGAAGCGGATTCGGGTAACCTTTCAGCTGATCCACGTATCTCTAGAGTGTAACCACAGATACAGGGACACTGGAGCGGTTTAAAGACGCGATTCATTAGCGGATCGCTCGTATGTCAGCTTATAGACAAATCAACGTGACTTTGAATAGAGCTGGGTCATCTCGATAATTATTTTCCATATTAAATGATAACAATAAATATTTCAATATAAGTTGTTAATGCCTCCAGATTCAAAAGAGTATCCCAACAATGCCACAAAAATTAGAGAGTCCATTAAAAGGCGAAACATATTTTCGGTCGTTAAATTATCAGTGGTTAAAAAATTCGGTACATCTCTAATAGACCATTTCAATGTGGTGTTGTCTTTGCCCCTTGAACATTTTCTGCTTGTTGTCAAACTATTTTATATCTGTAACAAGAAGCGATTCAATCAGACCTTGATCTTACAACAGCTATCGTAACATTATTTATCAATATGTGAAACTTTTTGGACTTTCAGAAGCTACGGAAATTTAAAATGTAAAACAGAAAATGCGTCAGCACCATTGTTATTGTTTACATCCCTCAAAATGGTCTATCAACACACTTTAGATTTCGTTTGTTGCATATTTTAACAAACTTCTCAAGACTCACCTTTTTACCGTTGCTTTTAATTTAGATTATTTTTGTCAGTTTAATCATTCAATTTTATTGTTCATATTTTATTATCTTATTGTGGTGTTTTTACAGTTTTTTTCATTGTTCTGCTTTGTTACTGTTTGCCTTGTGGTGCTTTACGTCTGAGAAAAGCGCACTATAAATAAAGTGTATTATTATTATTATTTCTGCTGTGTGATTGGCTCTTAGATCAATATAGAGTAAAAAAAAGTTTAGAGCTTATCATTGTTATTGAAATAAATTTTATCGCGATTCGATATAATATTGTTTATCGGCCCAGCCCTACTTTGAAATGCTCCAGTGTCCCTGTATCTGTAGTTACACTCAGTAAACAGCAGTGAGTTCGGTGAACTGATGATGTTCCTGGCCAATCACAGTCATTTCTGTTGAGCACATGAACACAGTGGCAAATCAGCGTTGTTTAAGAACATGCTCAATTGTTAGCAGGAAATGGATGTTTTTAAAATCTTCAGTATCGATTGGTATCGAATTCCAGTATCGTGACAACACTAATGCATGGTTTCAGTTCTTTAGTGTTTATGAAATGTTTTATTTGTATGAATTGACAGTGTAGGGCTACATTTACACTAATCTGGATAAATAAATAAAAAACTTATATTTTTAGTTCTGTCCATCATCCACACTATTACGACACGAAAACTATTTCGTCTAAACTATCCATATCCTTTGAAGAGAGGCAATATGGAGCATGCACAAACTGACATTAATCTTTTATAAAGCTTTTAAAAATAGACAGCATTTAAAACATCTGCTTTACAATGTCATCCACCATGTTGCTGAATTGGTCACATGACTGCATCACATGGACTAAAATACTAAATTGTTTTCGAAAGCAACACAAAAGCTGCATTTTCAAATTTATCCACTTTGGACAGCGTTTTCAAAAAGATATATTTTCATTTTGAAAAACGCCATCTCAATGTGGATGGAAGGCCAAAATGAAGAGAAAAATATGCGTTTTTAAACTAAAACATATTAGTGTGGACATGACCTAGGTCTGCACAGTTTGGTTACAAAAAGTTTGACAGGGCATTTTTTTTCTCATGTGATTTTACGAGAGATTTTTTTTTTCGTTTTTTCGTGAGTTTTTTTTTTTTTTCTCGTGAACTGTGATGGATTTTTTCATGAGAAAATGGCTTATACTGCTGCTCCAAATCCAGATAAAAAAAACAAAAAAACATTTGTTATTGTTTGTTTTTATTTCTAACTGAAATGTTTGAAAGGAGGAATCTTCAAAGGATACTTCACACAAAATTTTAAATATGCTCTTCATTTTTAAAATACATTACTTAACTTTAACTTTATGTGTGTATGTTTTTTGACTTTTAAATAGTTGCACTTTATGAATCACCAATCAATTTCTTAAAATAAAATGTCTTTATTCCTCTACTGGAAAAAAAGAGTCTGAGACTTCATTTATTGTGAATTTCTGTTCACTTTTTCTCTCACAATTTTATTTCACATTATACATTTACAAATTGTGAGACATAAAGTCAGAACTGTAAGAGTTTGTTATTCTGTAAGGAAATTAATTGCATAAAGTAACTGTTCCAGATTTGTGTTTATATTTGGGCTGCACAATATATCGTGAAACTATTGTCATAGTCATAATAGTATATGTAATGTATGTTTTGCAGACAAAATGTTTAAATTACATTTATTTTATGCATTGCTTGTTTTTACTCAGTGTTTTATTAACTAATTGTTTACACCAGTTCTTTAGTCTGTATTGGATTTGAAAAAAATATCCATTACCTCTTTATTTTACTCTTTTACTATCATTACTTTCATTTCATCGCACTACATTGCACTAATTCATCTTGAGTTGTACATATCCATTGTGCATATACATTTGTAATTATGTTTATATACTTCTGATTTTTAATAGCAACCAGTACATATATGAGCAATTCCATGTAAATGTCAACCTTGCCGTGACAAAAATTACGTATTTGTCGAAATTGCGAAATAGTTTCTGCGTTTGTTTGTGTAAGCAAGTATTTTACAGTGCTTTAAAAATACTCAAAAATGTTTCTGTCAATGTTTTCAAACAATTATATTTGATTTACAAAAGTCGCACAAGTGGCAATTTCACATTCGTTACATCCATAACAGAGAGATGTCACATCTAAAACGAAGCTTTTTCCTTATAAATGCAAAAATGTAAAATCAAATAAATTCAATCCTTTTTGTTCTATAGTGAGCCAACTCTTATCCTTTTGATTAGCATTATTTATTTTGTGTTGTGCAGTTTAATTCATAGAACTTCTACAAAGTATGTTGTATACTGTAAACTTGCAGACTTTTTTGGTCACATCCATAACGCATCTTTATTTTTCTTATTTAAAATATAAAAAATGTTTACGGATTGATATTTTTCTGATCCCATAACTCTGTGGTTAGTTGTTATGGAAAATATAAACAGATGTATCAATATAATATACTTTCTCTGTGAATTTATGTTTTGAGATTTTACTGCAAATGTCACATCCATTACGCTAAAATTGCTCATATTTATCTATTGTAAATCTCTGATCATAGTTAATACAACCTGTATATAATGTTCATAGTACATCCATCTGTAAATACAACCATAGTTTTTCTATATAACGTATACCTGTATCCTGCACTTGCTCCTATTGCACATCTGCTTAGAGCTAAACTGCATTTCGCTGCTTTGTACTTGTACATGTCTAATGACAATAAAGTTGAATCTAATCTAATCTACTCTAATAACATATATAAATTATGAAAAATGTTATTTTTTTTCTCTAGGGAAATGTTAAGAAATATCGTGATCACAACACTCAACAACAATATCGCATATTTTTCCATTATCGTGGAGTCCTAGTTTATATTATGCTGTTAGAGTTTCTCTTGGAATTGTCAAAAAAAAATTCCTAATTGCGAGATAAAAACTCAGTAACCATTTTCTTTTTTTGCTGTCTTGTGGGAGAACCCACAGAGCCATCATTCAGAGCTGACAGAGAAAATGAATTTGATTTTATTGAGTTATTTTTGGACCGTTACCTCTATTGGTTTCTTTAGTGACCAGTAATAATAACTGTCAAATGTTGACTGTTTGTTTTGGAGCCCGTTTGCTGAAGGCCCCAAGAATGTCTCTCCTCTCACGTGACCTATAGATCCTGCAGCGTTTCATGCACATCTCCCTATCGGCGTATAACATGACAATCTGTCACTGACACTGAAAGCAGCTCGTGCAAACAAAGGGAGAGATGGTGACCAAAACGAGAGCCTTGCCCCCTCTCGCGCTGCTTCAAATTTCCACACTTATTAATGCACACACTCGTGCATGCACAATGTGCGTTATTGTTGTCATGACAGCTGCTTTCCCCATTTCGCAATCGCCCGATTGCATGTTGCACAGACATTTATGTGATTAAACAAGTAAATTGGCTTGCTATTCAGCATCCTGTGGACTTTGGTGTGGCGAGGTGCAGTGTTTCTTCTGGTGGGCATGTGAATCCGAGTATAAAGGGTATTATAAAGGCTTCAGCACACTGTCAGGCTTTGATTTGGCTGGGGGATGGGGAGCTGTGGGGTTAGTGGCTTCCTCTGAATCCAATTTAAAACCTGTCCAGACACCTAATAGCAGGCAGAATCACAGCAAACGTGCAAAGAGTGATTCTGATGAATTAGTCTCATTGCCGACATGTTTTGTTTGCCTCATTTGCTGTAATAAGGTCGGTATTTTTTGGGACGTCCTAGAGAGGGCTTGTGCAGGGATGCAAGCTTGTACGGCCCAAGCTACATTACAGAATATGATGTTTTATCTCTGTACATAAGATATGTTTTTTTAATGTTTATTTATCATTAAATATTGCTACATGTAGTACACCATAGTACATTTTTAGTCATAGCACTCAGGTTTCTTAAGGGAATGGATGCCAATAACTTTATAAAACCTCATCCTTTTGTATAGGGGTTATTAATATTAATTCTTGCCTGTGTTTTTATATACGTTAAAGCTTAAAATACATCAGTGTCTGTCTCTTTTGTCAAGTATAATTTTTATTTTACCTATATTTCATCCAAAACACAACTTAGGAGGAGTAAACTAGCACAAAGATATCTTGCTCACTCCTAGCTAAAATAAACCTCAGTTGAAAAGATGTGTTTAAACCCAAGCTTCCTATTCTCATTAGCCTTAAATGTTTCATGTTGCTACATCTAGATTTTTAGGGATGTACAGTTATGGACATGTCTGATTCTGATAACCTACAAAGAGGGCTGGTTAATTTATCAAAAAGAACCCGTAGCTGAAATTCACAACCTACAGCTGACCCAGTTACCCCATGTGAGTAGTTTTGTGTGTTGTTTTTAATTGTGTTGATACTATCCCTATAAAAGCCACTGCTGTGGGGGCTTGAGAGTTTCAGTAGCTACGTTTCGATCCACCTATTTTCAAGTATATTTTGGATATGCACATAAAAACTGGTTGATGGAAACACCAAGAATAAAGGCATAAAAAACATATGTGCATAACTCAGTTAAATAACCTTTTTTCAATAAGAAAAGATGTGCATAAACTACGATGGAAACACTTTTACCGAACAAATTCCTGTATGCGTGTTAAAAAAAGTCATGTGATTTTGTTATAAGAGATCATGTGATGACAATAAATATGTGTGAATGGATAAACCAGCAGGCTGAGCACACTGTAAAGCATCTGAAATGTTGTTTTGGTCATTCTAAAACGCCTTAACCGTTTCAGTTTTTGTGTTATTAAATTATTAATGACCTCCAGAATCAAGAGCGTCTGTACTGCGCATCTCACGTCTTTAAACGTCACCGCAAGTTCACTGCGTGTCAGGATTGCCTTCTGAGGTGCAAGTCATTTATTAAATAATGAAAAGATTCACGCAGCTTCTCCTATCACAACAAATTAAGTTTTTACTGTTGATATTTGGCGCCAGTTAATCAGTAAGTGACGATTCTGTTCTCTTTGACTCGTTGAATGGAAACGCTGCATTATTCGCAAGTCTTTTATGCAATATTCCAGTTTTGCGCATAAATTTAATTCACATTTTTGGATGGACACATAGCTACTGACAGTGCAGTAAGTGCATTGATCATATGAGTGGCATATTGTACTTTTCCCATAGCATTATTAAATATGGTTCATATTGGAAAGATTTCCAAATGAGCGTTTAAAATGTAATTGTGCTTACAATAGATGCTGGTTAATTTCCTCTTGTGACATTCATATGATAATTTATTTTGTAACTTGCTTTTTCACATTAAAACTAGGGCTGCACAACATATCGTTTTAGCATCTATATCGCAATGTGTGTATTCGCAACAATCACATCGCAGGATTTGTAATGTGGAGGCAGGATTATATGGGTCATTTCCACTGACTGGTATGGTACGGGTCGGTACGCTTTTCCACTGTCAAAAGGCGTACCGAACCATACCACTTTTTCGGCACCCTTTCGAAAGAGTACCAAACATGAGAAAGGGTACCAAAAGGGTCCCAAAGGCGGAGCTAGACGTGCAGCTGAACGCTATTGGTTTACAGAGATACGTCATTCGCTCACGCAACAAGCCAGAATGAAAACAAAGGAGCCGCCATGTTTTCATACACAGCCGAGAGATTACAGCGTAATTATATATACATATAATAATGAGCCCTGTTCGATCTGGGCTCAAATAAACATTGTCATTGTCTTGATGAACAGCCACAAAGGCAAAAAGAAGAGCAGATTTTACCCTGTGTCCCGTAGTTTTTTACGAGCCAGTCTGAAGCGTGAGCGGTTTTGTTTTTTGCTTGCGCGAGCCGCGCGTCTATATCTGAAATAACAAACTTCTTGATCTGATGATAATAACGTGCGCTTGATTATTGTCGTGCTTTTGAAACCTGATCCTGTCAGAAAAAACAAAAAACAAAAGGAGAAGCCGGAAAAAAGGAGCACATTATTTTTTCAGCAAACATGAACAAACTGCCATGTTTAACTATTATCATCACCTTTTGGACTATTATGAACTCGGAATGATGGAATTACTTTCTAACAAGAGGCTACTTGTGCTGCTGAAGATTAAAGACACATTTAAATAATGAGAGGTGTGCAGTAACTGTTCGCTCTATTTTGTGTTGTTTTGAACCTAAATAAGGACTAAATGTATGCTGTGTGTAGTTTTTCTGTAAGTGGTAACATATCGGAGATTGTAAGGGTCTGTATGTGTTCATATGTTGCATTTATTTATTTATTTTATATAATTGCAGATGTTACAGTAGTCTATTTCGCACTGTCATTGATCTGCAGTTATAATCAAATCATGTTCAAACAGAAGTATTTATGTGTGTAAAGCATCTGTTTTGTGAGAAGAGCTTCTCATATGATGTGAGCGACCCGTACAGCTTTACTGTAGACATTTTCTCGAGCGAAAATGACGTTGACTGCAACTTTCTGTCGTACACCACACCCACCAAAAGAGTACCATTGGTACCCCTTTAGCAGTGGAAACGCAAGCCTGATAAAGGTGACCCGTACCGTACCGTACTGTACCAGTCAGTGGAAACGAGCCAATAGTTGACCAGGTACAATTGTGGAGTCATTTCAGTTTTGCCATAAAAAAGTAAAGTTAATCAATTCTAAACATTTGGGCACAAGCAATTATTGCATTTTTTTTATTGTATTCATTTAGGCAGCACGGTGGCGCAGTGGGTAGCACAATCGCCTCACAGCAAGAATGGATGTTTCCCAGTGATGGGTTGCAGCTGGAAGGACATCCGCTGCGTAAAACATATGCTGAATAAGTTGGTGGTTCATTTCGCTGTGGCTACCCCAAATTAATAAAGGGACTAAGCCGAAAAGAAAATGAATGAATAAATTAATTAATTTATACAATGAACACCATACAACTTTATTGTACATTTTATTATTTTATGGCGGCATGGTGGCTCAGTGGTTAGCACTGTCACCTCACAGCAAGAAGGTTTCAGTTGGCATTTCTTTGCATGTTCTCGCCATGTTCGCGTGGGTTTCCTCCAGGTGCTCCGTTTTCCCCCACAGTCCAAACTCATGTGCTATAGGTGAATTGGGTATAATAGGTCATTGTGTGTGTGTGTGTGTGTGTGTGTGTGTGTGTGTGTGTGTGTGTGT
>CAIGQZ010032400.1:1911525-1929843 GCA_903798205.1 Danio tinwini
GTGTGTGTGTGTGTGTGTGTGTGTGTGTGTGTGTGTGTGTGTGTGTGAATGTGAGAGTGTATGGGTGTTTACCAGTACTGGGTTGTGGCTGTAAGGACATCCAAAAATATATCACAATGTACGTTTTTTCCAATATGGTGGAGTCCATGAAATGTGACCTTTTTTCAGAAGATGTATTCATCTGTTTTAGTTATTATTTCAGTTTGCTGTATTCATCAGATTACCATAAATAGTTTTTTTTTATTATATACACTTAATAAAATGCTATAGATGAACCCATATGGAACGTTTGTGATACATATAACTAAATGCTCTTTATATTTGTAAGACAATAACCAACATGTAACCATCTCTATCCACAGATTTTTTTTAAATATACAAATGAAGTCATAATTATTAGCCCCCCTGAATTATTAGCCCCCCTATTTAATTTTTTCCACCAATTTCTGTTTAACGGAGAGAAGATTATTCAACACATTTCTAAACATAATAGTTTTAATAACTCATTTCTAATAACTGATTTATTTTATCTTTGACATGATGACAGTAAATAATATTTGCCTGGATATTTTTCTAGACACTTCTATACAGCTTAAAGTGACATTTAAAGGCTTAATTAGGTTAACTAGGCAGGTTAGGGTAATTAGGCAAGTTATTGTATAATGATGGTTTGTTCTGTAGACTATTGAATAAAAATAGCTTAAAGGGCCTAATAATTTTGACCTTAAAATGGTTCTTAAAAAAATAAAAGCTGCTTTTATTCTAGCCAAAATAAAACAAAAAATACTTTTTCTGAAAGAAAAAATATTATCAGACATACTGTGAAAATTTCCTTGCTCTGTTAAACATCATTTGGAAAATATTTTAAAAAGAAAAAAAATTCAAAAGGGGGGCTAATAATTCTGACTTCAACTGTATATGTATATACAGAAACCATAACGATGTGGGGACAGCGGTCTCTCATCAGTGTCATGTTTTTCATTCCTGATGAGTTTGCACCCCTTTTCTGGGAATGAATTTTGGAATAGATGGAGACTGCATTGCTTTTGTTTTCGTGGGTTTCGCTGTAATTTAGCATGCTATCATTAACCAAAATTAGCAGTTAAAGGCTCGCGGCAGTATCTTTTTTTTTCTTGTAATACTGTTTATTTGTCATCTGTTAATGCTAATCATTTATATTAAAAATACAATTTTAGCTCAGATCTATTAAATACATTCCCAGATAAACTTCCTTTGAAATCATAGAATGATCTGGTGTGATGTTATTTGGAACAAAATAAGCTTACAGTGGGGTGAAGTTTGTTTCAGAAGTTTGCAATAGCTTTCTCTGTTAGCTTGGTCTGGTTAACACCTTAAAACTACCTTTACAACACCAGTCTGTATGAATGTGCTTTGGATTACCTCCCGAATCTAAATTGAAAGGGGACAAGCTCAAAATGTTTCCAATATTGTTGACCCTTGTATTTAGCATCGTCCATCTGTTTAGCCGATCTATGAAAGTGCATCTTAATACCAGGTTTAAGATTCGTCATTAGTCCACGTTTAAACATGAAGCCTTCTTGTAAAGTGTCAGAATCCTTCTTAAAATAGGTCCTGTTTCAGATCTGTCAAAATTGATTAGTATTGTGTTTTCTTCTCTTCTCCAGCATATGTTGATGAAGCAGCAGGACCGTATTGATGATCGGGTGAAAGACATCGAGGAGCAGCTGTATAAGCTGGAGTCTGACAAACTGCTTGTGGAGGTGAGGATTTATTCAAATGAAAGGACGCCAATGCATTTATAAAACTCATCTGTTTATGCAGAGGTTGATATTAATTCTTACCTGTGTTTTCATATACGGTAAAGCTTCAAAACACAGATGTCCCTTTTGACCAGAATAATTATAATGTAACCTATATTTCATTCAAAACACAACTCGAGAGTAAACTAGGTTAGTCTGGTAGCATAACGATATCTCACTCACTCCTTCTAGCTAAAATAAACCTCAGTTGAAAAGATGTGGTCAAAACCAAGCTTTTCATTTTAGGGGCATATAAAACAATATAAAAAATAAAAGAAGTTTTATATAATTTTTTCACTTAACTAAGCCATATATTTACAATGTATATATTTGAGAACAATTTAGCATATTGAATCAATGCACTCCAAGGCAGCTTTCAATTGGAACGCTATGTGGTCTATATATGAAGAGTTTAGATGCAAAAACCTCTAAATGTTGTCTAAAATTTTCTTCTAAAATTAAAAATTTTTTATCAGGCTCCTGTGTGTAGCTTTCGTCATTTCACTTTTACGGCAAAAGATAAGTCATTTTCATGGTCTTTAAAGTGAAATAACACAACATAAACAAAGAAGGCTGAGAAAAATGGTCATTTTCTATTAAATTTTCAGACGGCACTTAGAGGCATCTGAACTCTTCATATGTTGTTTGCATGATACCAGTTGAAAGCTTAGAATCTCTATTTTCTGACATTTACCTCAAATCTGACTTACTATGTCCTATTTATTTATTATCAACAGCGTTGTATGTGATTTTAAAGGATTTCCTGTAAAATGATACCTAAACTTTCTATTTAGACCTTCATGTGGTTATGTCAAATTTTTCATTTTGGTCAGGCCAAATCCAGGCAGAAAACTCCCTAAATAGCCGCAGAGTTTAAGTATAGCCTCATACATGAAACTGAGTTGCAAGGGAAAAATAAGTAATCCATTTTTAATTTAATATGTCAGAATGAAAGAAAAAAACAGAACTACAGTAGCAGTAAAGCAGTCACAGTGAGCTGGGTTGTGCTGACACAAGTGGAATGTTCTCACATTCAGCTACGAAAACAAAATTATCAGGAACAAAATCAGAGCGAGTGACATAATGACCTGCACTTTCTGACACAAACATGCCTGTGCTTTTATAGTTAACTGGAACTGTTAAAAAGTGTTTTCATAAGTTGACATAAAGGTGAAATAAATGCAACTGGAAAAAAAGTAAGAAAAAACAACTAAACTAAAGTTACGTTACTCACGTTTGAGATAAGTTAAAGAATAAATAAATATAAACAAATAGAATAAATAAATAAATATAAAAACTAATTCAAATGACAAAAGTACATAATGAAGTAGCAAGATAAAAGTATTAATAAAATATTAATAAATAAAATTTGTAAATAGCCTGTGCTTCCTGTAGGATTTTTTGCAGCTGTGGTGGCAGGCCTTTTACACAGATCTTCCTACTACCTATAGATTATTTCAATGACAAATGTCGTGAGCACAGTATTACGAGATCACATTCATGTAATAGGAGCTTGCAAATCTCTTTGCTTGCGCGCTGATTTCTTCTGTTCATGCACAAAACATCTTGCACACCCTCAAATATACGCTGCTCATGTGCAGATTTTCTGGTCCACTTTCAAATAAACGCTGCTAAAGTGCGATTTAGTGCATTTATGTAACAAGTATGTCTACAGATTTGCTAGGAATATTTATGAATCTCTCCAATAGACCTACAGAACAGCATTAATGTGTCCTGAAGTAAAGTAAAATAGCCATAAACTCCAGCAGCAAGATAAAGTGATTGTATGCAGAACTATAGACTTTTATCTATAACTAAAGTATAATAATGGAAACTGTGTTCATCATAACTGAAAGCTGCGGCATGTTTGCTGGCCTCACGCATCACGCATCACGCAGCCCTATCAGTCAGTCAACAACTGAAAGTTTTGAATGAGAAGCTGTAATGTAGCCATGGTGGGAATGAATGGTGTGGTGCCTCGTCATGGAAGAATGAATGTTGCGGAAACCATGATAGTCAGTATCTTAATAATAGGCAGGTAATAAGCCACTAGTTAATAGTGAGTATTGTTACTAACTAAATTGTTTCCCAATTTTATTTTTATTCAAAAGGAAAAATGTATGAGAAAATATTTTTTAAATGATGAAAGTAAAAAGAGCATTTTAGACCATGTGCTCAGAGCTTATCTCCAGTTGAACAGTGGCCACACAGTTATTCTGAGAGCGTAAAAGGATTTTGGAATAAAATATTAATGCACATGCTAATCTTCTGTGCATCTCGCAGACTATTATTAATACTTCAAAGCTCTGTTCAGTGACCTGCACTACAAACACTTCTGCACCATCCAAAGCACAAATTTGTTTTCCACATATTTTATTTCTTGCCAAATAGTTTGGGCCCAGAGGTACAATTTAGCTGTTGCTCTAAGGTTGCAAAAATAAACGTGGAGAACTCATTTATTAATCAACTTTGTCTCAGATGTTAGTTACTGCTATAAAATTCTTGTAGGGACTGATAGTGGTTAAATGGGTAAAAGTCCAAAACATTTTAGGGAATGTTTACATTCGTACTTAACATCATCCGATTGTGATCAAATTGACAAAAACGTCCTAATACAAGGCATACATGAGGCCTTTGGTAATCTCTAAGCACAGTTTGAGATTGTTCATCTGCATAAAAATGTTTCAAAATCATTCTGAAAGGGATCTGCAACAATCAAAAACATTGACAGCCGATCAGAATTCAAACAGCTTTAAATGGATGACAATTTAAACGGCTGACAACATAAATGCAGGATGCACTTATAATAAAGAAAACCTTATCATCTGTTAGTGTGAATGCTAGCTTGATTAACATTACGTTATCATCATTTGTATAAGAGGACTTTAAAGCTAAAAAAATTCAGCAAAAATCTTTCATGGCAGTGAAAACAGAGCCATAAAAAAGAAATCTTGTGAATGAGGCATTTCTGTTTTGAATTTCCTTCCCTATGAGAAACTTTTGATCGAGTGTTCATGTGAAAACTCACCTTTTAGAAATCAAAATAGCATAGATCAAATGACAAAAATCTTTGGAGGTTAGAGGTTTGGTTTATTTTCTGTCAAATGAGAGAACCCATCTGTCTTTTTTGTCTTTAATTTTCAGTTCTGCTCTAATTGAGGTCTGGTTTTCCACTTTTTGTTTTAAATTGCATAAGTTTTGTAGTGGTTACACCCTGTGTCCACACTATCACGGAATCCTCGACCCACAAAAATGAACGGTTTTAAAATTCTGAAGACTAGTATATGCAATATATATATACACTGCAGACCTATGTGATAAATCCAGCTGCAACCCAGTACCAATTAACACCAATACACTCTCGCATTCACACACACACACACTCATACACTATGACCAATTTAGTTCATCCACTTCACTTATACTGCATGTCTTTGGACTGTTGGGAAACCGGAACGCCCGGAGGAAACCCACGCGAACACGGGGAGAACATGCAAACTCTACACAGAAATGCCAACTGACCCAGCCGGGACTCAAACCAGCAATCTTCTTGTTGTGACCTGACACTGCTAATCACTGAGCCACCGTGCCACCCATTATGCATTGGTTGTTTATCTAAATTTGACCAATCAGATCGGGCCTTACTATCTTTATCTCCACCCATTGGCTGGAGCGGCCCAAAGGTGTCACTATAGCTGAAAATAAATATTTTTGGTGGGAGTCGAGACAAAAAGAGGAAATGACAACATCTGCTGAGGGTTTTACTCATTTGTAGTGTTTTAAAGATGAATCTTGACACAGTTTAATTTGAATGAATAAGATCTGAAAAATACATTTTACCTATTTTTATATCATTACATAAATAAATGATTAAAAAAACATACCAATAAAATATCATTTTTCTAGGGAAATGTTATATGCTATTAGTGAGAAGTAGTAGTATCATTATCGCAGTACTCAACAACCATATTGCATATTTTTCCAGTATCGTGCAGCCCTACTAAAAAGCCCTTTTTTGTTAGAAAAAAACGGTGATCTGTTTCAGTATAGACAGACTGAAACCCTGACTTTTGAAAAGGGAGGCATTGCTACCCGCAATCACTATTTGATCTTCTGCATTATTGCATATAGTTTCCTGATTCGTCAAGCCATTCTCATATGACCATTACACAACTGGTAGACTGCACATACGAAGAGTCTGGTAGCATAAAGAAATCTCACTCACTCCTTCTAGCCAAAATAAATCTCAATCGAAAAGGTCCAAACCGAGCTTTTCATTCTAGGGCTAATTCTAGTGGTTAGAAATTAGCGTATGAAATAATTTCTGGAGAATTTTTGGACTTACCATAGCTACATATCTATATCAGAGAGCAATTTAAATCAATGCATTCTAGGGCATCTTTAAATAGTTAAGGTCTGTGGTTAGGCCTGTCACAATAATTAATATATCGACTTATCGCACAACACATGGATTTCAATTTAATTCTTTTTAGTGATGCAATATATATCGCCCTTACATAAAAACAATTCTAGCGACATTTTTACAGATTGTGCAACATCTCTACCTCTACTGGAGTTGTCAGTATGGTTAAAAACACCTAAGTATTTACTATAAATTACGATAGTATATTTTCATGTGGATGTCTGACAACTGAATAGATCTGGTAGCAGATATATTACTTTTCACCTTGCACTTTTTTGTTAACACTAATTATTATTCATTTAGGATATGCGTTTTCACATTCTGATTCCAATGCCTAATTATTGAATTGTTAAAATGACTATAATTAAATTAAATATTCCTAAGAATAAAATATTTGTGTTTTTTGAAAGAGTGTACTTGCACTGTGATATTATATTGTTATTCTGGCATTATATAATGAGTGGCATAAAATGATCTTAAAATGACAATAATATCGTTTATCGCAATATACTTTGGTGCAATATATCGTACAACAAAAAATAGGTATCGTGACAGGCCTATCTGTGGTCTGTATATGTTATATTTATGATTTCGTTTGAAAACTTAGAATATCTATAGACCCTTTTCACATTTCCAGATTTCTCAGTAGCGGAAGTCGTCATAGTTGGGAAAGCTTAGAGCACAGTGAATGGGAGAGTACAACAAATATTTTTTTTACAATCGTACCTGCTCAAATAATAAAGGAAAAAGTTCACAATGATGTTATAAAGACTTAAGGTAATTAGTTTTTTGTAATTTGAAGTAAAGATGATATAATACATACATAAATACATATAAATGTTCATATGTTTAAAAAAAATTCTAAATATTAAAAGATTAAGATGCTGATGACTGTTAAACGTGTCATAACAGGCTTGTGAAAAGGGTCTATTGTATGACATTTATCTTAAGTCTGACTGATTTATTATTTGTTGATTTATTATAAATATTCTAATTTATTATGTATTCGATATTAATAGTGTTTTATGTTATTTTAAAGGGTTTCCTGTAAAATCTTAACATTGTATTTAGACCTTCATGTGGTTATGGGAAGTTTTTCATTTTGGTCAGGCCAAATCTATGCAGAAAACTCCCTAAATAGCCGCAGAGTATAGCCTCATACATAGCCTACTCAACTGACAGACTGCAAATACAAATGGCAACAAAATATGTGGATGCCCAGAGCATGAATGGTCATGTATCGTGTTTTAGGCTCTATAGTGGACAGAAATCTTTTTTTAAACTGCAATAAAAACACCAGTCTGAATTAGGACTAATTATAAAACACAATTTTAAATGAAACCCAGTAGTGTCAATGGCACATTAGTGTAGTAGGGCCCAAACATAAACTCAAGCCCAGGTGCCTTCAGTCCTTTAATTCCTGTCCTTATTTGTGCTACTGCTTTTAAATGGTTCATTAGTTCTTATTTTCTCTCTAACTGTTTATTTATTTTTATATGAACAATATAAACCAGAATGAGTGAAAAACTCAGAGTAATATCAGTCATTTTATTTGGCCCACTCTACATCTCAAAGGCTGCTGAAGAGAGGGTGAAGTCATTTAAGGTCATAATACATACAGTTGAAGTCAGAATTATTAGCCCCCCTTTGACTTTTTTTATTTTTTTTATTTCCCAAATGATGTTTAACAGAGCAAGAGAATTTTCACAGTATGTCTGATAATATTTTTTCTTCTGGAGAAAGCCTTATTCGTTTAATTTCGGCTAGAATAAAAGCAATTTTGAATTTTTTAAACACCATTTTAAGGACAAAATTATTAGCCCCTTTAAGCTATTTTTTTTCTATAGTCTACTGAACAAACCATCATTATACAATAACTTGCTTAATTACCCTAACCTGCTAGTTAACCTAATTAACCTAGTTAAGCCTTTAAATGTCACTTTAAGCTGTATAGAAGTGTCTTGAAAAATATCTAGTAAAATATCATTTACTGTCATCATGGCAAAGATCAAATAAATCAGTTATAAGAAATGAGTTATTAAAACTATTATGTTTAGAAATGTGTTGAAAAAATCTTCTATACGTTAAACAGAAATTGGGAAAAAAATAAACAGGGGGCTAATAATTCAGGGGGGCTAATAATTCTGACTTTTACTGTACATATATTGAAAATTAAATTAATTAACCACCAATACACATGTAAAGCAAATATGCCCCCGACCCATCCAATGTTCCCCTTGTTTGCATGCCTGTAGAAAAATTGACTGTGCTCCCCTTGTGTGTTTCAGGATAAGGTTCGGCAGTTAAAGGAGGAGGTGCGCGTGCAGTATCATAAAATGCACCAGCTTTTAGAGGACGACCTGGGCAGGACTCTGGAGGTGCTGGATAAAGCTCACTCCAAATACTGCCAGGAGAGCTCCACTCAAACCCTGCAGCTCAACGAACGCCGCCAGGAGGCCAAGAAGCTGCTCAGCTCCGTCCAGGTGGTGTTCGACAAGGCTGAGGACATTAACATTATGAAGGTCAGCTTTATTCTCTTGCTCAGCCTGCACTGATGCTTTCATCGGGTCAGCCACAAAAATCCAGCAATCCTGTGTGTTTGAGGAAGGAAATTAATTCATTAATGTCATTTTTTTTGTTCATTTAGGTTAGAGGTAGGGCTGCACGACATTGGAAAAATCTGATATTGCAATAATTTAGTGCAACATTTTCTGCAATAAATATTGCGTTATGAATACAGTTCCATAAGATTGTTTGAACTATTTGAAAGTTTTCTGGAGTCTAACAGTATTCAGGTACAGATAGTGAATAATCACAATGCCAAATATGCTTTTCGTACTTTGCTCTGTCTCATTTCTAGTCCAAATATCTACAATTTTTTAGATCAAGCAAAAATATTGTTTTGTTTTCAAGTTTAGAAGAAATGTGGTGTCTTTCCTTAAAACAAGCTAAATTATCTGCCAGTGGGGTAAGCTAAATAATCGTTCTCGCATTGAAATGTAAATAGAAATAAGACAAAACTCTTATTTTTTTACACAAATCATATAAATTCAGTATAAATACAGTGATTAAATACAATTCTGTAGCTCCTGGTCAACTACAATCCAGACTCAACACTGCATGTCTTGCAATGTGACTATTGTGGATGCGCACATTGTGATATCAATGCTGAAACGATAAATTGTGCAGCCGTAGTTAGAGGTGTGCATTGTTTATTGTTTATGGTAATACTGTGACTGGGGATGCATGATATTTATTGAACAGATAAATTAATTGGTAATTTGGGGACAAATGTCATCATATTTATTGGCTCCTCCACTTGATGGACTTGATTATTGGTTTTAACAGTTGACATTAGCTGGGTTTCTATCACCCTGATTGGATGTGTATTTTGAAGTATCGCATGAGAAATGAGTGAACCCTTTAATAATAATAAAGTTTTAGCTCTCACTTGAGGTGTATTTGAAGCATTATGCGGATAATGGGAAACGGAAATGCATTTGCTGAATGAACTCTGATGTAGCAAACATTACACCCATGATACCAAGATATCACTTGTCTCTATTATGCTTGCCTTGTTTACTGTTGGTTACTAGGTTACCAATACTACAGTCAGCCACTCTGAATTCGAAGAAAACGCACTTAAAGTCCCCATGATCCGGAAGCTGCGACCATTATTTTTTTCATACTGTGACGCAGTTCCTAGAGAAAAAGAATTTTAAATGAGCAAACAGTGGGCGTGGCTTGTTTTTCTACTGTGAGCTGATTGGATGCAGTAAAGTAAGCATTTTATTCAGAAAGATCAGGAAAAGTGTTTGAGGAGAGTTATTACAACCTAACAGACTCCTCCTTCTCACAGTTTCTGTTTGTTGTCAAAACTGACAGTTGCAGCAGCGTGGTTAAATATGTTAGCCATGCCCAATTCCTAAGATATAGGTAATCTGACAATTTAACCAAAAAAAAACAGGAAGTGCATTTAATATTTTAATTAAGGATTAGAAGGGCAAACATTTTTATTTTCTTAATGGCATGCACAGATTAGAGAATGACAACTATTTACCACAAAACTAGTAATGTGAGCTAACAAAATCAATATGGTTAGTTTTGATTTCTTGAGGACTTAAATTGACATTTGGATTTTTTTTCTTTTGTAAACTTTGAAAAGATTCAACTCCATTGTTTGCCATTGTTTGTCTCCATTCAACTCCAATTGTATGCCATTGTTCAGTATGACCGTCACTCTTTAAAATACTAACAAAAACACATATTGACAGTAAAAAAAAGGATTCACTGCACGAAGAAGACTATTTAGAGTGTAGATATGACAGCTTTTTATACATAAAGATATGATGTAGTTAATAGGGCTGATTATTGAGACCTGGCTGATTTAATCTGAAATTAATTTAAATTTGATGTAAGTTGATCATTATTTAAAGATGTTCGATTTTAACACTTGGACATCAGATTTAAAGTCAAATTCTGGTAACTGAATCCCTCTGAATTTATTATCATTATAAAATAAATCTCCAAAAATATTGTGTGTTACACACTCCTAATTTAAGTCATTAAAAAAGCATACTTTTCCCCCTGATGCATGATTCTATGCCTAAAAAAGGCAGTGTAGTCATTAAATATTGTCTTCAATTTGTTTTTGATTATTCAACATAATGTCATGGATTCTTGGAAGTCTGAAACCACTTTTCCAAATTAAAATGTCTGTCTGAATGGGCAGCTGTATTGAGTTTCGGACACAGTGAATATTTCCTTAAGAACATTTTCTTCTGACTTTCATTATAACTGCCCTCTCGTTCACCCCACGTGCACTCATAACCCCAGAATGTGCCCAAACCTGAGAGAAACCCTGCCCTGTCTGTGTGTGGCTATCAGCAGATCTCCTCCAGATATTTCAATGTTTACAGACAATGAGGCAGTCAAGCACAAGCTTGTGGAGATTAATATTTTCTTGTGTTTTGATTTGCAGAACACAAAACCAGTGAAAATACTCATGGACAGGTATGTCATTCATGAGCGCACACATTTTACTTCCAAATATTCAAACCGATTCCTGAATGTATGGTGATCAAATGCTCTTTTACAGATCACAGTCATGCACAGGCAGCGTTCTGCCTCCTTACAAAGTGG
Organism: Danio tinwini; assembly: GCA_903798205.1. NCBI lineage: Eukaryota > Metazoa > Chordata > Actinopteri > Cypriniformes > Danionidae > Danio > Danio tinwini. The sequence continues at coordinate 1,922,872 of CAIGQZ010032400.1, forward strand.
GGCATCTTAATTCCAAAATATTCCTGTCTGAAGTCTCAAAAAAGGAAAAGAACCTGAGAAAAATACTGGAAGGTAAGTGAAGTCTTGCGCAGTGGTTCAGTAACAACTGCTGGGCTGGTGTTTGTGGATTATGTAAAGAACGCAACGAAAAACATAACAAAATGTAGCTAATCCTATAATCATACTTGATGTATAATTTGGGGGGGCTGAAGTAACTTAGACATTTGTTAGTTAAAATATGCATTAAAATAAATAGATATATTTAAAAAAGAAAAAAAAGAAAAAAAAATTCAAAGGGGGGCTAATAATTCTGACTTCAACTGTACATGAATGTATATCCTCTGATGATTCATTTGTTAACTGAAATCAATGTATTTTTTTAAATATTTTTCAAATGATGTTTAACAGAGCAAGAAAATGTTCACAGTATGTCTGATAATATTTTTTCTTCTGGAGAAAGTCTTATTTGTTTTATTTCGACAAGTATAAAAGCAGCTTTTAATTTTTTAAACACCATTTTAAGGTCAACATTATTAGCCCCTTTAAACCATTTTTTTTTTCTATAGTCTACAGAACAAACCATCATTATACAATGACTTGACTAATTACCCTAACCTGCCTAGTCAAGCTAATTAACCTAGTTAAGCCTTTTAATGTCACTTTCAGCTGTATAGAAGTGTCTTGAAAAATATCCAGTCAAATATTATTTACTGTCATCATGGCAAAGATAAAACAAATCAGTTATTAGAAATGAGTTATTAAAACTATTATGTTTAGAAATGTGTTGAATAATCTTCTCTCCGTTAAAAAATAAACAGGGGGGCTAATAATTCTGACTTTTACTGTACATGAATGTATATCCTCTTTGATGATTAACTTCTTAATTGAAATCATTGTATTTTTTAAATGCACCAGGCTGCGTTGATGTGGTACAACTAAACACAGGAAAACATTCACAAAGGATAAAAAATAAACATTAACAGGTCTATGAAATCTTAGATAATTTACCCTTTTTAGAACAAGTTAAGTTTGAAAAAAGTCTTTCAACCCATCGTGATATTTATGAAATAGTAATTAATGAATGTAAAGTTTTCTTAAAAAATAAATTTTGGAGAAGCTTTTATAACATATACAAATGATAAATAGCAAGATTAATGGTTTAAATGTTGTCTTGAAAAACACTTTTCTTGATGACTACACCAACTGACATTTGAGTCTTTATATTGAAACTTTTAGAACCATCGTATGACACTAATATGAGGTGCAAAGAGTATTTTGACACATTTAAACTAGTTTTAAAAGATTTTTAATCTACTTATATATTATTTGAAATTACCCTATAATGCAGTTGTCCCCAAACTTTTTATCACCACGGACCGATCAATGCTTGACAATTTTACCATGGACTGTTTTCTCAGAGGAATACAAGCTGACAAAACATTGCTGTCACTCTGATACAGGTTTTATTTAGAGAAAATTAAAAAGCACTGCAGTGTTTGGATGTTCTGTGTTTGTCTGACATAATTAGTCGACCAAAATGTGTATATTCCATACAAAGTATGAAGCTGATCAGTCAGTTTTTAGTCACGTGATTTGCGGTGTGCTCACAGCATTCATTCAACTTCAGTGCATCTGGAAGGCGTGAGCCACTTTTGCTCGTGCAAGCCGCACACCTCTATTGGAAATAACAAACTTGCACACAGAAAAGACGCAACATGCTAACAGCCTCTTCATTCGTCATTTGCGATCTCCAGCAGTTGATTCTCTTGCACAGACATGGTGGATTCACCTGATATGTTGACAGATGGGTTGTGGTAGTTGACTGGGCCTTTTCCCCTTCGCAAAAAAAAAAAACTTTCTAAAGATGACTGTTTCTTACTTGTTTTGATGCTTGTGGGTTAAATTTGGGTGCTCAAGTGACTGAAATGTAAGAGAATACAGTCATTTTTCAAAATTAAAGATCGTTCAGACTCAGATAATAAATAAAATGGAAATAATTCTTTTGCGGCCTGGTGCCAATTGACCTACGGACTGGTACTAGTCCGCAGCCCATTGGTTGGAGACCACTGCTATAATGTTGTCGTCCTAAAAAAATTGTACAAAAATAAAATAAAAACATGCAAAACTAAGAAGGATTGATTAAATTGAACAAAAACGGCTCCATTTGTTAACATGAGCTACTAATAAAACTTTTGGATTTTTTGTACACTTTTTAGTGCCTCAGCATTTATGAATACATTAATAATCAAAAGTACCTGTTAATTTTATTTTTACTTAGACCTTTTTTTTATGGCCTTGCAAAAATATTTATCTTCGATGTACTATTATTCTTTTTTCTACTACTCAACCTCTTTGTCCTCTCTGTCCCCTTGTTTCCAGCCCCATTCAGCACGCCTGCGCACTTCCTCCAGAGCATTTCTGTCCACTCCTCTAGTGTGAATCCCTCTGGGGGTGAGAAACGCAAACACTCTACGGCCTTCCCAGAAAGCGGCACTAGCCTGCTGGAATCCTCGACGGGCCCCATGAGCAAACAGCAGTTCCTGGCTCCAGGCTCCAGCGATGGGGCCACAGCACAGACAACCATGGCTCCCTGCAGCTCCGCCCAGCACATCGTGGGCCTCAGCAGCAGCAGTGGCGGCGGCGGCGCCCAATCTGTCCATCATTCCAGCTCTGTTTTCACCCCAGCCGACTATCCAAATCCAAGCTCCTCCCAACAGGCCATGCTGCCCCAATATGGCGGCCGAAAGATTCTCATGTGCACCATGGACAACTGCTACTGCTCCAGCGTCCCCTCCATATCCAACCATCGCACTCACCCTCCGTATTCACGCTCGGGATCTTTCCCTTGGACACAGGATTACTCGCACCCTCTGCCTTCAACACCTTCCATGTCCCAACCGCTCCAAGGCCTCTCCATGCACGACTGGATCGACGCCTCGCAGAGCCACAGGCACCCTGATTTCTACGGATTATACGGGCAATCTTCCACTAAACCCTATGTCACCAGTTAACCTTCCAACCTCAGCTCGCTCATGTCGTCTCTGTGAACTTTCAGGCACATCACGGTTAAAAGCAACAAAGCACTTTTTACCAGCCTTTTGGCTTCAGATCATCAATCTCTTCCAGCTTGAGCATTACGTGTTTGTCCCTGTGTAAAACAAGATAAGGGAATCTTTCTTTGAGAAATGTGGAGGCGGGACGCAGATGAGGTTTTCAAATTACAAACAGATTTGGGATAATTGCGGAGGCTTCTGATAGCGATCGCTCGTACATGGAGTTGGTTTTAACTCCTTTCACCTCCGCTCTTCCTGCCTTCATGGCATCTGGAATCTGTGTGGTTTTGATTATGTGGTAAAGATTATGTTTAACGTTGCTGTTAAACTTCTGGTTGTTTAAACGACAGGAATATAAGGAGTGTGTTTATTATTTATAAACTTGAGAATTTGGGATTAAGTTTGTGCCGAACCGCTCCACAGGTAAACACCGTTATGCTTTTGACGTGTTATTTACATTCCTTAGAGGCCAGAGGATCTTGTTTTTTTTTTGTTTTTGTTTTTTCAGTTTACAGCTGTGTTAATTTTTTTTAGTCATTTGTTGGTAGGTTGGAAAAAAAATAATCAATCCGGGTTCTTGGGAGGCTTTGCTCGCAAGCATGTCATGAGCTATTGCATCTGAAGCACTTCTGGATTCTGCTTCCTCTCAGATAATGTTACTTCCTGCATTCAAGCACATGTGAAGCATGTTCAGGATGACTGGTGCCTACACACACCTCTCAGTCTTATAAGGGTGGACAAGGACATGCCGAAAATCTTCCTGTTTGTGGTTGTAGGCCTGCAGGAAAGCCTTTCTGTGAACTCAGATCTTCAAGAGACTCGACTGAGTGAGACTAGAGGACGCTTGTGGACATTTTTTCACATATTTTATACAAGGAAAAACCAACTGCGTACATTTGGAAATCAAATAAATGTGCTTCAGAAGAGTATTAAATGCTGGTTTAAAGAGAAGAGTGTGCACAGTGTCTTTTGTAATTGTGTGGTGTTTTTTATTTTATTGACGTAGGTGCTTCTCAGTCAGGGTGGTTGAGCTAAATTTAGATTTTGACTTAAAAAAAATAACAAAAATGGACAAAGTGCATGCCATAGAATGCATTGATTTAATAAGTTAACTTTAATAAGTTGTTCTATGATATCTACATAGTATGCATGTGGCTTAGGTTAGTTAAGAAAATCTCTATATATGAGCAATATCACACTCGTAGCAGTGCGATGTGGCTGTTTATCGGCACTGGTGGGAGGCGTGTCTTGGATCAAGACCACAGGTCAAGTGCCTTAGTGTTCCACCATTGATGATATACTGCTACGAGTGTGATATTGCATTCATAAAACAGTTCGACGACATAATCATGTATAAAAATAAATAAATCAAACACGGAGAGTCTCAAAATCCTTTTGTAAGAGGAACTACTTTCTTCTGCCATTCATTCACATCTGCAGCTGACGTAAGAACAGCAGAAACCATTGCTACTTCAAAAATGTCACTTAAGAGCTAGTATTTAAAATAATTATCTAGCGTAATGTCTAAAGTGATGACAAAACAGGTGATTTTGCTTACATTTTAAGATTATAAGGCTGAACGGCATAAAATGCCATCAGTCTAGAGAGATTTCCCAGTATTTTTTGGTTGCAATCAGGATATCACAAAAATTAACCAGGAAAAAGCTAGAGCAAAGCAAGCACTACCAGATTACTGTTGTGTTTGTGATAAGGAAAAACACTAAACACATGCGGGCATTTCTTCTTTCTTTCTTTTTACTGAACTAGTCTGCAGTAATGAAAACAGGAGACTTATTAGAAACAAACAGATGGCCAACCAAAAAGTAACTCATCTCACACTCAATACACTACAATTATATGGTATAAATACAGCACTGCAACATACAAACGAGTTTTTATAATGATTTGATCAGCTGTAGTTTGAAAATACTCTGGGGTTTTTTTCTGAGGGTGTATTATGCGGTCACTGTGGCCATCTTGTGGATGGACAACGTTAACTGTTTTTGCTCAGGTCAAAAACAGGCCAATAGCCGGCGATGCGCTATCTCTCAGAAATTATCAATATATAAAATATAGGCACTATCCCTATAAATAAACAAGATAGTTGCAATCTAAACAACTACATTCTTGACTAAAAAAGCCTCTAAAGTACATTGTTGTCCAACAGCTGCAATGTTTGTCAAACTGTAGAGTTTAGAGCTTGTTGCTGTATGTGGGCGGAGTAATACACAAGGGTGAAAAGGCCGTACGAGTGCTGTTATTTGCAGAATAATTTGCAGAACGGCTATCAGCCAATCAGATTCAAGAACCAGACAGAACTGTTGTATAAACCTATTCAACATCCAGAAATTACCCTTAGGATGAAAACTCAATTTTGACAATATTTTGAATGGTTGTGAATAGTACACGAGTTTGCTGCCTCATTACAAACTTAAAGGTTCTATAAAGTGCTTTGAAATATGCATTTTTATTTGATTATTGACGTAATCTCAACCAAAACACGAAAAGAAGGTGGGACATAGTGTAGCTCCTCCCCCTTAAAAAAACAGCCAATAGCATTTTGTTTTATCACTGCTCTGTCAGTGAGAGTGGTTGAGCTCAAGCTCATCAAATGAAAAGTAAATAAAAAGCGTCTTAAAGGGGGCAGGGCTTGTCAGATACTACAGAGCATTTGACTTATTATGATTTAATGAGAAATTAGTATGAGGTGACGTGAATGAAACCATTGATCCATTTAGGCACAAGTAACTAACCACAAGCTGTACATGTTTATATTAGTTTTATATCTTCTAAAAGCAAATTTTGTCTCTGTTTTTGGACACACTAGCTTATATATTATAATATATATTTAATGGGACTTTTAAGTGGCAGATTTCACAGCATACACGTTAAACTAACAAAAGATACATTTAAACAGACTGCATGCCTCTTCTGAGTGGCGCAGAATAAATGTATAATCTGTATGTCCTGCATTTTGCCTTCTGACGTGCTATGAATAGATGGCTGGCTGAAACTGCTCCTTAATGCTTGTCATACCCAGATGCAGTGCACTGTGACACATCATGTCTTTTTGAAATAGAAAAAAACTATTTAAAGACTTAATACGGTGCATCAGGGTTTAGTCTCCCTGCCTTTTTCTATTTTTAAAATAAGTCCTAAATACATAGTAAGTTTAAAGGGCACCTACGATGGAAATCAACCTTTGTAAGCTGTTTGGACAGAACTGTGTGTGTGTATAGTGTGTCCACTGTCATATTGGAGTGATATAAACCCAGCAAGTCTTTTTTTTTAAAGATTTACTGACGCTAAAATAGGACCCTAATCCCGGGGATTTTGAGGCCCACCGCAACGTGAAGCAAGATTGCGGTTTTCCCTGCCCACCTAATTGATTGACAGGTGCCATGTTTCTATAACATATATACACGTCCACAGAAATTTTTTTGCAAAGGAACTGGGATTAAAAGATTAAAAGATCTGTTCTAACTCTCTGTGATCAGCTGCATCTCAATAATTAATTTTTTTTTAGTTTTTAAAATCGCCTGTTTGTAATAAAGACAGTAAAATCACTATCTAATTAAACGATATAATCACCGGTCCGCATGGTGTCAGTACGGCATTTGTTTGTGACTCATCATTAAATAAACTACACCACAAATACATCAAATAAACTTACTTGTTTTCTGACTAGTGACCATATTTCAGCTTCATCCGAGTCTGTTTTAATCACTGACTGCTGTTTATCTGACATAACGCAGGAGAAGCACACACACATGGGAACGCTGTACGGTGAGAAGCAGCTCATTTTCATTTAAAGCCACAGCCTACAAAAACAACTACAGCATTCTCAGACACTAAAATGGGCAGATTCGACATTTTATATATATATATATATATATATATATATATATATATATATATA
>CAIGQZ010032400.1:1930243-1950111 GCA_903798205.1 Danio tinwini
TAGTTCTTTGTACCAGGCTGCAAACACCTGTATTTCTGCTGTAAAGTCTGCCATTTTAACAGTGGGCTCAAATTTCCCAGATTAAAAAGGTCTAATAAGTAATCTGATGGGTATTATGAGCTGAAACTTTACAGACACATTCTGGAGACATCAAAGTCTTATCTTACATCTTGTAAAAGAGGTAAAACAGGTGTCCTTAATGTTAGCTTAGATAAACTTAAAAATAAGGATAAAAATGCTTTGTTGTAATCTTTTTAGAAGAGGAAAGGTCAGTAACATTTGCAGAAAAAAAAGGGACTTTAGCATGTGCTTGATAGCATTTTCATGCATGAGTCTGCGTATGCATGTTGGAAAACATCTACAGGTCTGGGACGGACAAGTTACTGAGAAGAGTACTTGGACTCTTAAAAATGTTGGGATGTTTCAATTCAAATATGGATAAAATATGCCAAAACCCAAGCTAGGTTAAACAAATTTAATACAAAAAAGTTGTTCTATATTTTACCCAAATTCATTAAAACAGCTCAGCATAGATTGTAGTTTTTAGGCCAAAGATAAAGTTAAAATATTTGTTAAAAAGCAGTTGTGATCACAGGAAATTACGCAACATTGTCAGATCCAAAGAAATCCCATAAATCAAGCAGGACTGTTTGTCTTTGTCTTGGATCATTTGCCTAGACCTTGCTGTTGATTATCAAAACAGGTTTGGAGGTTATGTTTAAAGTGAAGTTAATCATTGGCGAGGAAGTATAATCATTTGTGTACAAGAAAGTAACGACATTAAGAGTAAATCTAAAGCAAAAATTCAGCTTCCACAACAAAATAATTTAAAAAACCTAGCCCTGACCACTTCTAAATCATTTAAATATAGCAAGGACTGATGGCAGACTTTCCAGCTATTCCACACGGGTCAATAGGGGCATCAGTCACATTTTTCCATTAAAGCACGTTGGGATGGGGGCGCAGGGGCGACCAGGGTAGAAAGGGGATGGGGGAAGTAATCAGGCTTGAAGAACAGCTCATCATTTATTTATAAAGTGTAACGTTCCGGCCCCTCTCCTCCCACAAACCCCATGCATTCACCCTTTACTGCTCTCCCAGACCAGCACAGTCAACGTTTTGTGACCAATTAGAAATCTGACTAGACTCTGGCCTCTTTTTTTCCCCCTCAGCTTGCTGTGGGTGGACACGCCATATGCTCCGAGAGCTCCACAATGGGTTTGTTTTTCTGAGCTCTGCCGTCCCATGATGCTAATCACGCTGGCTGCTCATGCTGGCTCATTTCAGCCCGTGGGAGGACTGAAGCCTGCCGGAAGGATCGATTGCAAAACACTACAGAGGCTGCTCAGCTCCGCTTCTCTATACATGTGATCACATAGGGATGCATTTAAAGCCTGAAGTAAAAAGAAATGTAAAAAGCACCCCATATGTGGGGATTTTGATTTCGAGAGAGTTGCTGTGTGAGAATCTGAGGGTGTTTGCGCAAACTCTTTGGTGTCTAACCTTTTGAGTCCAGAACAAACAGACTAGCTGGTGTCTAAAGCTTACCGTTTTTCTGCAACAGTCATATTCGCTTGCTCTTCCTTTGTCATCAATTATTAAATATGGCTTCGTTATACAGGGAAGGATGGTGACTTTGATCCCAGCGGGGCACCTCTATGTCAAAATGACATCAAAAATGCAAATCGATTTGATGTCAAAGTCTTGACGTCTATTTGACGTCCACACATTGACGTCCTTTAGAGCACCAAAATAATGACACAAAAAGTATTTGAATATAAGAAATGTTTTACTCATTTAAAAGCTTCAGTTCTAAATTTACACTGGATGTTTTATCCTTACAATTCATGTACAAAACAAAATCAAATTTACATCTAAAATTGGCATGAAATAAAACCCCTCAAAAATCTACAGGACAGTCCTGTAATATATTTTTAACACCAATGTTTATTTGACATGAAATTGATTTGCTAAGACTAACGCCTGATGCACCATGTCAAGTCTTTATATTGTTTTTATATGTTGCAGTGTGCATACATTCATAGAAAACAATGTATTTAATAAGACACAACGTGTCGCGGCGCATCACGTATGGTGTGCAATAAACATTAAGAATAGTAGAGGACAGGCAGGAAAGCATTGGGAGCAGAGAGAGGGAAAAGATCAGCATAGGACCTCAACCTGGGAATTGAACTTGGGTCGCCATGAGCACCATGGTGATATATGTGGGCACACATAACCATTAGGTTATTGGGGCTGACTTTGGTGAGTTTTTTGACATTTTTTTATGCCTTTTGACATCAAGGTCCCTGCTGGGATAGTGTCCCACAAAAAAAATACTCATTTATATTAAATCATTCATTCTTCTTCGGCTTAGTCTCTTTATTCATAAGGGGTCACCACAGGGGAATGAACTGCCAATTTATCCAGCACATGTTTTACTCAATGTATGCCCTTCCATCTGCAACCCAATACTGGGAAACACCCATACACACTTTTACACTATGGCCAATTTAGCTTACCCAATTCACCTATAGTGCATGTCTTTGGACTGTGGGGGAAACCGGAGCACCCGAAGAAAACCCACGCCAACAAAGGGAGAACATGCAAACTCCACAAAGAAATGTCAACTGACCCAGCCGGGACTCGAACCAGCGACCTTATTGCTGTGAGGTGACAGTGCTAACCACTGAGCCAGCGTGTCGCCCTTATACTAAATCATTTATACTAACTACTATTAGTGTTTTGAACCATACAATGGTAAAGTGTTTATATTGTAGTGTTTACGACACTTTATTAATGAATGCATCTTAATGGATTTCCACAGAAGCAGTCAAGTCGAGTGTGTGTTTAGGAAATGGTCAAAAGAAAGATTCAACTGTTTTATACACAGTTTTCACCTGTATTTATCATTTTCAACTTGTGATTGGATTTTTCTAATGTACTCCAGGGAAACTAGTCCTGTCCAAATAGGGCTTCTGATGGCATGTGAATGTTCTTGTTTGTCTGAACCAAAGAAAGCAAATCCCCCAAAACCATAGGGAAGCTGCTGACATCTCTGTGCTGACAAATGTTTTTTTTGTTGTTAATCAGAGAGTTATTTCCCATAAAACAAAAGGTGAGTAGGCGGAAGCATCAGGGTGGATTGGAGACTTCTCCTCAAATTGAATACAGTCAGTTGTAGTTTGAGCGCTTCGATCACAAGACGTGGACCCCGTTTACACCTGCGTTAACTGCAGAGTGCTTCAGCTGCAAATCTGAGACAGATGTTAATTCCAGATGCATGCAGGGCCTTTGTTTTTTTCTGCTTTTCATTTTCGCATAGCTTTACTGATATGGAGTGAGAAGGAAAGACTCGGATGGGGGAGGGATCAAGTTTTTAAGAGATTTACAGAAAAAGAAAACCCTGAAATAGGAGACGACAGGGAAGACGGGTGGCAACATCGAAACTGGAATGTCTGTCAGTGCCTCACATGCTCAATAATCTATTTATACCATGCAGAATTAAGATTTCTGCTATCCAGCACATTGCAGCTCCAATCCCTAAAGCCAGGACGGATAATCCAAAATCCCTCTTAGGGCCTATGAGGCCAGTCCTGGAGCTACAGAGGCAGGAGAACTGCAGGGGCCTCTGGGTACTTTAGAGGATGGAGTTGGGGAATCTTCTGCACATACGTTTCAGTGCCTTCAAGCTAAAAGTATATTTACATATTGTGTGTATTAACAGATGTGCATTGTCAAATGCACAGAGTTTAGAAGTATTCTTAGATTAATGCTGTGCATGAACAGAGAACTGATACACACGAGAGATTCTAGAATTTTTATGGGGCCATTTGTTTATATTTAATAGGAAAATTCTCATCAGATTACAGACAAAATGATTTAAATGTAAAGCTGTGCTTGGACATAGCAGATGAAAACAATAAATATAAGATTTCTATGCAAAGACATTTGTTTATTTATTCAACACAGGTTTACTATTCTACATGTTTAAAATGTCAGAAAGCGAACATTAAAACCTCACATTATTTTACAACTTGGTAAAGTCAGTATTTTGTTTAAACAACAGTGGAAAAAAATGTTACAACGATTTCTGTTTTTAGAGGTCCTGGTGCATCGTGCCTGAATAACCAAGCACAAACTGGAGCTTTTAACATACATTAATGTATTTCAATATTTATAGGCCTATAGGCTATTATTCATTCTCTACAGTGAACAGAAGGGGTCTGCAGTTTAATGTGAAAAAGCACTTCTTTTGTTTGTTTGTTTTTCTTCTAAGCCTTGTTGCGCATTGTGAAATTGACAGTGCTCTAATCCAATTGCAATGCACCATACAGTGAGGGAAATATTGAACATGTCACCATTATTCTCAGATAGCATATTTCTAAAGCTGCCGGTGATTTGAAATTTTCACCGGATGTTAGTAACAACCAAAGAAATCCATATATGCAAAGAAAACAATATTAATTAGTTTACAAACTAAGTTATGTGAAATAAAATAAAATGACACAGGGAAAAAGTATTATACACATGAAGAAAGGGAGCTGTAGAAAGGCAGTGAATGCCCAGACACCAGCTGAAATCTTTCAGTAGTTTTTCTGCAACCCTCTGTCTTTCGTCATTGTAAATGTCAGTCCAGCATCTACATTAGCAGGATGATGAAGATGGAACCAGGGTGGACATTTCAGCAAGACAATGATCCAAAACACAGCCAAGGAAACTCTCAAATGCTTTCAGAGAAAGAAAATCAAGCTGTAGAATGGCCCAGCCAATCCCCTGACTTAAATCCAATATAAAATACACAGTAAAGATCAGATTTGATAGACGAGACCCACAGAACCATCAACATCTATTCACTTTTGAAGTCTGAAAAAATCACACCTGAGCAATGCGTGTCTTCATTCTCCATATTAGAGTCATCTTTAAGCTGCCGTGATTTAAAAAAAAAAACTTTTATACAAAATATTAAATACATTTTAGTAGTTCAGTACTTTCTCCTTGTGTCATTTTTTGGTTATTACACATAATTCATTTTTCTGATTTCTTTGTTTTGTTTTATTTTTATGTTTGTATTGTTTGGGTTTTTACCAAAATCTTGTTCAATGCCATGTTAAAACCTCCTTTAGAAATATTATAGCCAGGAAATATGAAGGAAATAATTGTCAGCAAAATGGAATTGTTGCTAGAAGGGATACAGCTGTGGCCGGTAGTTAACGAGAATTATATTATTAAATAAATTACCCATTAATAGTATTTTATTATAGTCTACACCTACCTCAACCAACACAGTAGTGTAAAAACAATAATTATACACAGTATTATGGCCCGTTTTCACTGAGTGGTACGGTTCGGTATGCTTTTATGGCTGTTTCCACTGTCAAAAGGCGTACCGAACTGTACCGTACCCCTTTTTTGGCACCCTTTCGAAAGGGTACCAAACACAAGAAAGGGTACCAAAAGGCGGAGCTAGATGCGCAGCTGAACGCTATTGGTTTACAGAGATACGTCATTCGCTCACGCAACAAGCCAGAATGAAAACAAAGAAGCCACCATGTTTTCATACACAGCCGAGAGATTACAGCTTAATTTTATATATATATATATATATATATAAAATAAAGAGCCCTGTTTGACCCTGGCTCAAACTTTTGCTTTTTTTGCTTGCTCAAGCCGCGTGTCTATATCTGAAATAACAAACTTCATGAGCTGATGATCATAACGTGCGTTTGATCATTGACGTGCTTTTGAAACCTAATCCTGTCAGAAACTGACAAACGCAAGAGTGACGCGCAAAAAAACAAAAGGAGAAGCCGGAAAAAAGGAGCACATTATTTTTTCAGCAAACATGAACAAACTGCCATGTTTGACTATTATCATCACCTTTTGGACAATTATGAACTCGGAATGATGGAATTACTTTCTAACAAGAGGCTACTTGTGCTGCTGAAGATTAAAAACACATTTAATCATGAGAGGTGTGCACTGACTGTGGGCTCTATTTTGTGTTGTTTTGAACCTAAATATTGACTAAATGTATGCTGTGTGTAGTTTTTCTGTAAGTGGTAACATATCAGAGATTGTAAGGGTCTGTATGTGTTCATATGTTGCATTTATTTATTTATTTTATATAATTGCAGACGTTACAGTAGTCTATTTCGCACTGTCATTGATCTGCAGTTATAATCAAATCATGTTCATAGAAAAGTTACTAATAAACATTTAAACAGAAGTATTTATGTGTGTAAAGCATCTGTTTTGTGAGAAGTGCTTCTCATATGATGTGAGCGACCCATACAGCTTTACTTTAGACATTTTCTCGAGCTAAAAAATGGCGTTGACTGCAACTTTCTGTCGTACACCACGCCCACCAAAAGAGTACCATTGGTACCCCTTTAGCAGTGGAAAGGCAACCCTGATAAAGGTGACCTGTACCAACCCTTACCGTACTGTACCAGTCAGTGGAATTGAGCCATTATTCATATTTTATTAACCCCTACCCCAACACTAAACCTACCCCTCACAGTAATGTAAAATTATGAATTATTGTTATTAAGTTACATAAAAATGATGCTAAATTAAATTATGTTGCTGTACCCCAACTAGATTTTACTCTAAATTTGAGATGTAAGTATGTGTGCTTAACTTCAAGCAGCGCTGTTCATGAGATATTAAATGCACCTGAATTCCTGCTTCTTGTTTAGAATCAACAGTAATTTAAAGTTAATTGCGGAATTCATCAGAATTAATATATATTCATCAGCCTAATATATACAAACAACAAGGAACCTTACGAGTAGGATGGTAAAAATAAATATTTAAAAAAACTCAACTCTTAGATCTCTGACAACATCGATGACTCTAAACTGGAAGCAGGACCTGGGTTTGTCCATTTTTTGCAGTCCCCGATACATTTCCGTTGTGGTCTGTGCTATTTAAAGGCTATTAACTTGCAATACGTTTTTGTATTTTTTATATGTAGTCAGAATTTGCACGTATCTGTGTTGTCAAACTGATGAAAATGTTTTTTTATTTGTTAGTTTTTCTATTTGCATGCGTTTTCTTAACTTGCAGCAGATTTGAGCTCTTTCAGCCACTTTACACATGCATTATAGAAATATTAATTTTAATATATGTGCGTTTTCCTCCTAAAATGTATAAGTGACAAAAATGCATTTGCTCTTGTTTAAATCAATAGTGAGTCCCCTCATACATGCGCTTGTACATAGTTTTTGCTGTCTTCAGTAGTGTGTTGTTGTTCTAACACTTTCTTTTCCATCTAAAGTGTTGCCACCTTGTGGACTAAGTTGTGCAAAATTAACTGAAAGCTCATTAATATTATTATTATTATGATTATTATTATTATTATTATGATTATTATTATTATTATTATTATGCAATGTTAGAAAAAAGAGCTAAGTATGTACTGTACTGATAAAAAATGCATGTCATGTGTTGATTTTGGCCCAGAAGGCTTTCCATAATATAGTACACATAAAAAACATACTTTGGCCTTTTCTGGGCTTTTATAAAACGTGGGAACTTGATTTCGATATCTACTGCCATCTGAAGCCTAAAACTGTTCAAGCCTAAAGTGTGTGTTCACACTTTTTTTTTGTTAACACACACTGTTCCTAATAAATGATAAATGGCCACCAGCCACAGTGAGAAACAGCATTTGTTATACTTGGATTGGAAGAGCATGAAAAGGCGAGGAGTTTAATGAGTAAACCAATGTCACCAGTGTGTCATAATGAAAACATTTGTGAATTAACTTAAAAGGGACAGATGAAAACGCTGGCATCACTTACTCATCCCCATGCCGTTCCAGACCACATGCTGCTGTTGTTTCTGTGGAAACGTTTTGAGTGACGATTCCTCACACAGATCTTTTCCAGACACTTGAACTGCACAGTGACCAGAGGCTGTCAAACTCCACACAAAAAACACTCTGAATCAAACACTACTTCACACTTTAGTTTCCAAATGATACAATACATCATATGATAGCTTGGTATGAAGAACAGACTGAAATTAAAGTTACAGACTGTTTGCAAGTTGTAGATCCCATGTGCCCATTTTCTCCTATAGCATAATAATGTCAGTGTTTCTACAACTTTACAACATAAAGGAAAGGAGTAGGTGATATAACACAGTGTTAGTGTGTGATATATGAGCAATATCACACGAGTAACAGTGTGATATGGCTGTATATGATTTGAGCAGCTGTAATTTTAATTTTTAAATTTA
The DNA here is from genome assembly GCA_903798205.1 of Danio tinwini. NCBI lineage: Eukaryota > Metazoa > Chordata > Actinopteri > Cypriniformes > Danionidae > Danio > Danio tinwini. The sequence continues at coordinate 1,938,491 of CAIGQZ010032400.1, forward strand.
ATTTTTCTCCTCTAAGGGCTTATTATGCAGTCTCTGTCACCATCTTGTGGATTGACAACGTCAACCGTCTTTGCTCTGCTCAGTATGACAGGCTCCGACTTGCCGAAATTATAATTATACTAAATAGGCACTATCCTTATGAATAAACTGCATTGTTGCAATCTAAACAACTACATTCTCACTTGAAAAAGCTTCAAAAGTACATTATGTTGTCCAACAGCTGCAGTATTTGTCAAACTGTAGTGAGTTTATTGACCTGTTGTCACTCTATGTGGGCGGAGTAATACACAAAGGTGAGGAGGCTGTAGGAGTGCTGTTATTACGGGAATATTGCACTGGTATCTGCCAATCAGATTCGAGAACCATATAGAACTGTTGTATAAAGTGTTATAAAAGTGTTATAAGTTTATACAATTTTTAACTCTACTTTTATTTGATCAGAAAAAAATGTAATATTTTGAATAATTAATGCAATCTAAATTGACTTCTAAATTATTTTAGTTAAAACTTTAGCTAATACTTTTAGTTTTATATATTTTTCTAGATGTATTTGTGTTCTCTATAAGGCTGAATTTTCAGCTTCATCACTTCAGAGTTTAGAGTTGATCCATTAGAAGGCATTCAATTATGCTGATTTGCTGACAAGACTTATTATGTCTTATTAATGCTGAAAGCATTTATTTTTCTTGGATTATTGGATCAATACTAAGTTTTGCTGACCTTACTGTCACTTTTGATTAATTGAATGAATTTTTGCTTAAAAAATAAAAGCAGGCTGGCAGGCTAGCAAGGCTGGCAAGTTAGGGAGAAGCCATTTTGTTTGAATTATATTGCATTTATTCATTTTCTTTACAGCTTAGTCCCTTTATTAATCAGGGGTCACCACAGCGGAATGAACCGCCAACTTATCCAGCATACGTTTTACACAAAAAAAAATTCAGCAAAATTATAAAACCATTGCCATTTTTTTTTAAAACCTTTGCCTTTATCTTTATCTGTTTAAAGCAATTATACTTTTAGGGTTATTTTTATTCTGGTTTATCAACTTTGTGTGGATGCATCTGTGAATACGTCACAGCAAATCTCTCACTGTACATCAAATTGACTGTGAGAACCTACAAGATTTAATATTTACCACTTTCGTTTTGTCCAAATAAAAATGTAAACGCTGTAAAAATAAATCACAGTACTGATGTTTAATTCTAACGATTGCTCAGATCAGTAGACAGAGCAGATTTGCTTTCACTATAGCTAACAATAAGTATGTGCAATTTTCCTCACAACAAAGGAAACTCAATAACTGTGTGAATCAAGCAATCAAGTGTGCTGATGTTAGCTATCAGTCTGAGAAGCTAAAATGTTTACCTGTTCATTCTTTAATCCTTTCGGTTTTCCCAACTTTTCAAAAGACATTCAATTATTTACTCATGTCAGTATTTACTGCACATTTTCAGAAAAACAACTACATACCGACACCTTTAAAAAAAAAAAAAAAAAAAAAAAAAAGAAATTGACAGATTATTGATTTTTATTTTTGCCAATATTTCAGCATTTTGTCATAATAATAATAATAATAATAATAATAATTATTATTATTATTCCTTACATTTATATACTGTAGCACTTTACACATTTTTTTGGGGAAAACTCCTTATCCACCACCAGTGTGCTGCATCCACCTGGATTAAGCGGTGGCAGCCATATTACACCAGACCGCACACCACACACTAGCTGATTGGTTAAAAGGAGACAGAGTGATGAAGCCAATTACACTCAAAAAAATAATTTTTTTGCTCATTCAAACTAATTTAAAATAAGCTGAAGCAACACAATTCTTGATATTTCATTGGCACAACGTAATTTTTTATGTTCAATTCACATAAATTTGTTAAAAGTGCTGAGTTAGCTTAATCAATTTTTGTTGGGACAACATGAATGAATTGTGTGGAACCCTGCATTTTTTACAGTGTAAGAAATGGCAACACAATCTTACGGCAATTCGTGACTTTTTGATTTAGTGGCTAATTCGTATGAATTCGTATGATCTATACTAACAAATAGGTACGATTTGCTCCACCCAATGACAGTTGGGGTTAGGGGTAGGGGTGGGGTTAGGTGCCACACCTCCTTTTTAAAATTGTAAATTTTTTTACGACTAAACTCGTACGAATTCGTACGAATTAGCCATCATACTGACAAATCGTAAAATACTTACGTTTCCTCGTGAGATCAGGCAGGAAATGGGGATGGTTAGGAGGCCTTGACAGACAGAGGCCAGTGGGCAAATTTGGCAAGGATGCATTTTTTTCGAAGGACACTGTGGGATTATTAATGACCACAAAGAGTCAGGAACTTGGTTTAATGTCTCATCTGAAAGACGGCGCTTACTTAGCAGTATAGAGTCCCCTTCAATATACTGAGGCGTTACGGCCCATAATTGGGTATCAGTTTTATAACATTGAATTATCCAGTATTTTGATCATTTTAAGGTAATCTTATCATAATGCTCCATCTGATGAGAAACAAACCAATAATTTTGTTCATGGGTAAAGTGACATACTTTGTTTATTGAAATGTATTTAATGCACAAATGTGAAATGCCACATAAATGCTTAAAATGTAGTTTAAACTTACCACAAAACCTAAAAAAAATCAAGTTGTTATTGTCAAATTGACTGATTTCTCTGCTATTTATGCTGCTTGATTAAAAAGACTAGACTTCGATCTCTTTTTCCTATGTTAGTCTTGCTGCTGTTGATAAGTACTAGTGTTTTTGAACCATACTATAGTAAAGTGCTTGACTTAATCTGTCTTGTCAATTCAGTAGTTTAAATACAACAACTACCCAATACTTCAACAACTATAAATATACTATTTATGACATACTAGTAAATAAATGGTGATAATTAATTTTATTAGGAGTCAACCTGCTCCTTTAAGTAGAGCATAACCAATATATGTACATTTTGTTAACACCAAAGATGTTAAGCAGGAAACATTGTGAGTCTGTTTTGGAGGCTAAATTCCCAGGCTCCAGTGTTAATAATTCGGAGAGACTCAGGTAACAAAGAGGGCAGCCAGAACAGCAGATTTCCCCCCGTCTCCAGTTACTCATTACAGCAATATGAAACCAGAGGATCTCTGTAGCATTTGCTGGCCTGACAAGCCCTGCACTGTGTGTGGATGTCTTTGATTAGGCTTTGGAATTAGATGTGCGATGTGTCTTAGAGAAGATGGAGAAACGCACAGAGCTTCAGGCCTGCTAATGCAAACGGCAGCTGCAAAACAGCTGATAGACTCCTGGCAGAGCAACAGCGGTAAAACACACCTTTAACCGCGCACGCACGCACACACACAAATGTCTAGTGCATCAGAACACACCCCGGTCAACTGGCAAAAACACACTAACGAGTTGATGAAGTGAGGAGTTGAACACAATGTTTTTCACTCGCTCTTAAAGAAACACTCTTTTAGAGAAATGGGCTCATTTTACAAGTCAAAGATTTAAACGGCTGAGTTTTACTATTCTTGAATCTATTTAATCAATCTCCTGTCTGACAGGAGCACATTTAGCTTAGCTTAGCATAAATAATTGAATTGGATTAGACCTTTAGCATCTCCTTAAAAAAGAGTTTTTATAGTTTTGACTTTTCTTGTGCTTGACAATAGTACCAAGACTAACAGAAAATGAAAAGTTGCTGTTTTCTAAGCCGATTTGCCTAGGAGCTATATTCTCATTCTGGTGTAATATACAAGCTAGTTAACTAGCTGGGGACTGTTTTCAGGCGCTGAATAATTGCAAAAGAAAAAATCTTTAAATAGGAAAATCAAAACACTTTAAAAAAATATTATTTAAGCAATATGCTAATGTTCTAATGCAATTCAATGTTTTATGCTAAACTAAGTTAGAAGTGCTTCCGCTCGACCAAGGGTGACCAAACTTGGTCCTGGAGGGCCGATGTCCTGCATATTTTACTTCCAAGCCCAAATAAACACACCTGAACGAGCTGATCTTTCTAGGTATACTAAAACTTTCAGGTAAGTGTGTTAAAGAAAGTTAGAGCTAAACTAAGCAGGACACCGGCCCTCCAGGACTGAGTTTGGACAACCCTGCGCTAGACCCAGAGATCATCTGAATGGATTCAAAAATGGTAATATTCAATTGTTCAACTCTAAAAGACTTGTAAAATGAGCCTATTTCCTAAAAAAAATGGAGCATTCCCTTAAAGGCATAGTTCACACAAAAATTAAAATGAACTCACTATTTACTTTCCCTCAAGTGTTTCCCAACATTTATGTTTTATATTTTTTATTCTGTTGAACACAAAAGAAGATATTTTGGAGAATCTTGTATATCTGTGACTATTGACATCCGTAGTAGGAAAAACATAGTACGGAAGTCAATTGTTATTTATTCATTCATTTTCCTTCAGCTTTGTTCCTTTATTTATAAGGAGTCGCCACAGCAGAATGAATCGCCAACTTATTCAGCATATGTTTTACGCAGCGGATGTCCTTTCATCTGCAACCCAGTACTGGGAAACATTCATACACACTCATTCACACACATACACTACGGCCAATTTAGCTTATTCAATTCACTTTAAGCGCATGCCTTTGGACTTGTGGGGCCGACACTTAAAGAACATGCAAACTCCACACAGAAATGGCAACTGACTCAGCCGAAACTCGAACCAGCAACATTCTTGCTATGAGGTGACAGTGCTAACTACTGAGCCACCATGTATATATTGTAATATTCCAGCCTGAATTACAGTAAAATATAAACCCAAACACTGGGTTAAGATGTAATTAAAATATTTAAACGGGCTGGGTTTGTCCATTGCATTTCTCAGAGTTTCTCAGAGTCAATTTCTCAGAGTCAATGCCATCAAAAAAGGTATGGTTAGGTCCAAAAATAGCACAAATTGACAGTGTGTGAGCCCTTATTAGTGTTAAAAAGACAAAATGATGTAAAAAAAATAATATAACTAGAAATGTTTATGCATAAGTAATAAATATAAAAATAATGATATGATCATAAAGTTAGTGGGCTCTATTTTAACAATCTACGCTAGTGCCTGAATACACTTTTGCTATTTTAAGATTGGAAAAATGGTTGTCGTGTCGGGTACCTGATTTAAGTTAGATGTATAAATAACCTTTCAAGAGTCATATTTGTTTTAGAATACAGGATTTGGTTCATCAGAATATTCAGCATTGAACACTAAAGTATGATACTTTCCATTTGGTTGTGTAAAGGCTTAAAGTCTGTGCTGATCTCCATGTAAAATGGGTTGTTGAAAAAGAAAAGCATTGGGTGGGGATCAATTTTGAAAATACTGATGCACACAGATAAATTCCATTAAGCTCTACAGAAGATAATGATGTATTGTAGATGTGTCATTATTCAGCATAGTTTAGTGTAATGTTGTTTCAATCCAGCTCAGTAAAAATGTTGTGTTTGTCAATTATAAAACTAGATCAGTTCTACAGAAGACAATAGCATCACTATTCAGCTCAAGTCCATTTATTCACTTCAATAACAGTTAATTTTGGAACATTTGTGTAAATGTTCTTGCTCAATTCAGTTTAAACCTCTAATCCAATAGTTTGGTGTAATGGATCAGTTGAACTTGAACTGTGATCCGTATACAAACCAGGCCCTACGGTTTGATGATACAAGGATTAATTGTTTAAACCATGATCTGTGTCCAATGTTCAAACCTGTTTTTAAATCATTCATGTGTAAGAAGAGAAATAGAAAACCCAGTTCTCCACTTCCTCTCTATTCTGTGCAGAAACAAAGCATGCAAACAGACCATGTCCGAGAATATACAAATACTAAAGTAAATCGTCACAAAATACACACAAAATCATGTCCAGCAACCCGTCTTAGTGAGTATCCTCATTAAAGTTATTTTGGTAAAAAATAAAATATATTGTTTTACATTGAGAATGTTTGACGATTTTTATTAGTTAAACTAATTTTTGTAGTGTTAAAAAACAATAAATGGGCTGCACACACATATGTGATGCAGTGCAGTTGAATCAGTAATATTACTGATGAAAATTAATCATCCAATTTGTTCATGCAGTGATAGTGTTTGTTGTTGTTTACATATAGGCTGTTTCAGATAAAAGCATTGCATAAATGAATAAAATAAATGGAAACCTTTTAGACTCTATTGTGCATGGTAGACCCCACAAAAAAAATCCTCAAATAAAGCTTTGATGGTAGGATTCTCAACTCAAATTGCAACAATATATTTAATTGTCATGAATGGAAGTAACGGTTGTCCATTTCCCACCTGTTGTGACACATCCAGTTGATATGGATTTTAAAAATACAGAAAAAAAATGTAGGGCAGTGCTTGATTTTGCCCTTTGGAAACTGACTGGGTCATTGGAGGAAGGGCTTTACTAGCAAAATAGAGGAAGATTTGATTGACAGTTTATACTCAGTTGTGAAGGATTACTGTCCACTGTAATCACCACTGGCACGCTATTGGTGCAGAATGTATTCAGATGCCTGATGATGGTGAGAACAAAGAGCTCAATTTTACAGATGGAATCATCATATTCATTTGAAACACTGCCTCCCACAAGCGCAGGGCAAAAACAACACATGCAGTGATAGCTCCACCCTAAATGACTAAAAGCCCCACTCTAAATGAATGATAGCTCCACCCAAAAGGAATAAAGGTACCACCCTAAATTACCAATAGTCCCACCCAATAGGACTTTAAACCCCACCCTAAATGACTGATATTTCTGCCATAAATGACTAAAAGCCCCATCCTAAATGACTGATAGCCTCGCCCAAAAAGACTAAAAGTCCCACCCTAAATGACGAATAGCCCCACCTAAAAGGATTTAAAGCCTCACCCTACAGGACTAAAAGCCCCACCATAAATGACTGATAGCCCCTCCCAAAACAACTAAAAGACCCGCCATAAATGACTGATAGCCCCGACCAAAAGAACTAAAAGACCCACTCTAAATGGCCCCAAACAAAAGCCCCTCCCAAGAGACCTTAAAGCCCCACCCTAAATGACTGATAGCCCCGCCCAAAAGGACTAAATTACTACACCCTAAATTACTAATAGAACTGCCCAAATGGACTAAGCCCCGCACTAAGGGCATACACTAAGTACAGTTGTAAGTACAGTTGCCTTGAACCGGGTCGAAGCACGCTTGTCCCCTCTCCCGTCTCGCCTGACGGCCCGCACTCACATTGCATTAAGGCCTGAGCACGCTTACGTAATCGATAATGCGCTGTTCAGTTTAAGAAGAGAAGCGCTCTCGCTCAGCACAGTGGAGTTTTTTTATATCGTTATATCATTAATCGTTTGATATGCTGTGACACACTGTCAAATATTTTGCCGAACAAATCAGCCACTTTTGACGCTCATAAACAATCGTAAAGTCCTCGTGCTGCAGGAATTAGGAGGTTTGCTAAAAGCGCAGCTGTGGTGCAGTGAGGGGTTTGCGTCTTTAATAATTTACAACAGTTAGCGTTCATTGAACAGTAAGAATGAGTAATAAATCCATATGAGTCCCTTAAAATTCATTTCTTGTCATCAGTTTCGGACTCAGGCGTACTTTTTAGCCCAAGTGAACCGCGCTCTGGCACAGCGCATCCAACCGGGCCAGGGCCGGCCAACTGAACTGTGCCTGAGCCCAATTCAGAGCACTCACACTTCTCAACAAACCGGGAAACGGGCCTGGGCACGGTTCGGATAGCATAGTGTAAGTGCGCCCTAAATTACTAAAATACAAACCCTAAATTGCTGATAGCCCAGGCCAAAAGGGCTAAAAGCCCCACCCTAAAGGGCTGATAGCTGCACCCTAAAGGCATTCCATGTGACTGAAAATTTTGAGGGGGGAGGGAAAGTTATGGTATTTGAATAAACATTATTAGTTTTACTAAATAATGAAGTGCACAGACACATTGATTATAACAACTACAGTAGTCAAAAGTCGATCACCACCTTTCATCAAACTATTCCACAACCATTCTTGTTTTAGGACAATTTTGAAAACCTTTCTGATCAATTTCAAATTCTGACTACTGTATATACATATATTACAGTTTTTCTCAGTGTCTTTGGTGCATTTCTCACAACACTATTTACATTTGCACAACAGTTCATGCATTTCTCAAAAAAATTTGTACAAACTGCAAAACCTATAGTGGATAACATGCAAAAGCGTGTCACTTGCTAGAAATGGAGAGCTCATTCCTCAAAAGCAAGTATTGATGTCAATGAAAGTGTCAGTGTCATCAAGATGAAAAGTCCTGCCACCATCGTTTATGAACAAGATAGTCAAATGGCTTTGTCATGTTTTCATTATGACACTTTACTCTGTACATTTTTTCCAAAGCAAAAAAGTCTGATTTTGGTGACACGACCTGAAAATGCTCAAGACAGCAGCTATATACTATTTGCACAAGCACTTGAAAACTACAGTAAAGTTAGACATCACTGCATTTAGTGAGGTACCTGAGTACAAGACACTGAATATGTATGTTTCACATGTTTACTGCAGATGCTCTTTACAATTCTTATGTATTCACAGCATTGTGTAAAAGAATAAATACACCCTTATTTACAACAAACATAAACTTCCTTTGGGTAGAGCTGTGCACAACTGTAAACAATACTGCAGTACATATTGAAACTGAACCTACAACATACACAGGTCTGTAAATCATTCATGAACTGTTCAATTTAGAAGACATTTTTAGAGAAAAAAAAAGATTTAAAGTTTTTAAATACAATGAGCTTGACAGATTTTGACAACTAGTTCAACATGTTTGTATGTAATGACTCAAGTAATGAAATGAGGACTATTAGTTTTATATGAATGACTATTCAGCATCCACAAGTTTAGTTCATTTTGACTGACATGACATAAGCAAATAATAATGTTACAAACAGCAGAGAGTTGTATGAAAGCAATTGATGCATGTCCAAAGGCATTTGCAATTTGCTGGAAGGAATGAAAAACTGCTACTATGATGTGCACAAATGACTAACTGTTTTGAGAAATGCATGAACTGTTGTGCAAATGTAAATAGTGTTGTGAGAAATGCACCAAAGCCACTGAGAAAAACTGTAAGAAAATACTAATAGTACATTTTGATTTCATGCTGACTTTTAATGAGCTTGTGACTCCTACTGAGTGTAAAATTTATTTATTATTTTACCCTAAAAGGTCAGCTCATGTGCCTGACGCTCCTCATCAGTGTGTCCTTCACACACAGCCCAGGTGGCTTCTATGCAGAGCTCCAGTTCAGTGTCATTTAGGGGACAAACTCAAACACAGCCAATCTCTGATGCTCACTGATATACCAATGGAGGCGTTGACAGCAGGTGCACTGAAACCCACCCTGCATCTCTTTGTTTTAGGAGTGCACTGTTTGCTGAGTGCTCGGGCTGAAGACTGGCCAAAGCGAGGAGCTGAGTGAATGTTCACTCTGAGGAATGACTTCTTTTGTGAGTGCTCTGTCTGTCAATCAGACACTGGATTTCCAAGTAAGCTTATGAATTTAAGTTTCCAAGAATAAGGGATCAATAGCTATGAGTTATTTGTAAGTGCACACTGGCAGTTCGAGAGAAAAGCGTGCAATGCATTTACACATTTATGAAACAGCAGGTCTTCACACATTTACCAGTTCTGACAGGACCATAAAGCAGCTGGAGCAGTTGCCACGGCAACGCAGGGCTTGACGGAGGTGTGACATTAGCCTTGCCCTCTGAGGGGGAAGGAAAAGAAACTCAATGGAGCACAAGGTCAAGGGGAAACACCTGCATACATCTGCCAAACTCCATACAGAGTAATATGATAGATAGATAGATAGATAGATAGATAGATAGATAGATAGATAGATAGATAGATAGATAGATAGATAGATAGATAGATAGATAGATAGATAGATAGATAGATAGATAGATACCCCACAGTGCAAAGACATACATAGATAGATAGATGGATGGATGGATGGATGGATGGATAGATAGATAGATAGATAAGTTGGCGGTTCATTTCACTGTGGAGACCACTAATAAAGGGACTAAGCCGAAACGAAAATGAATGAATGAATAAATAATGTCAGAAGGACAGAACAATAATACATTTTGCTCAACTCCAACTAACACAAACACCTGTGATCGGTTCATGAGATCGGCCAGATCAGCGAGTACCGGCCGATCAATCGGAGCATCCCTACCTGTTTTCAAAAAAAAAAAAAAGTGGTGTTCCTTTGAAGGTTCCTTTAATTCACCAATGAAAATTCTGTCCTAACCTGTTTAAGTTTCTTTCTTTTGTTCAACACAAAAAAAGATACACTGAACAGCCATTGATATTGGTTTATTGTTCAATGGCTGCTTTTCTTCAACATTCTTCAGAATATCTTGTTTTATGGTCAACAGAAGAAAAAGGGCATAAAAGTTTAAAACCACAACTGACAAGTGTTGAAAGCATGTGAAGGCAATTGAAAAAAGTCACTGTAGACAATTCTTAAATAGTTATTTAGTGAAAAGAAAAATCACAACATGTTAACAGTGAAAAAAATAAAGTAAAATCAGATTGAGTGAATTATTTAGAAGACATCCTCCCACCCTCTCCAAACCTACAAAGAAAAATGCTGGCGAATTGACACCATAAAATAACCACTTTAATCAGCATCAAAACAGAACAATCCAAAATACAAAGAGTTCATCTTACCTTTGATTTCCTGTTTGTGACAAGAGCATCTGGACTGCTGATCTGGTGCTTCAGTCTCTTGACTTTTAGAGAAAGGTAAAATGCTCTCAGTCTCATGTCCTCATTAACAGAAATGTCCTCTTCACTGACACAGCCATGCGCTTCAGCTGTAAAATATGTCATAAACACACCTGTGTAGCAATCATACAGGTGTACACTCTGATTCAGCCTGATTCTCATTCAGCTGTAAACTATCTATTCAACAACCTGGCTTTCATAACATTTTAGTTCAAGCAAGTCAAAATCACAAGCATTGTTAAATTCTTTTATGCAATGTTTACTAAATGTAGAATAGTATAACACGTCTAAAAGGAATAAATCAGAAATTTGTGATATTGAAATAAATTTCACACTCAGACATCACTTTGTTATAAGGATGATGATAATAATAAAAATAATAATAGGGCGGTACGGTGGGAAGCACGTTCGCCTCACAGCAAGTAGGTCGCTGGTTTGAGCCTCGGCTGGGTCAGTTGGTGTTTCTGTGTGGAGTTTGCATGTTCTCCCCGTGTTCACGTGGGTTTCCTCAGGGTGTTCCGGTTTCCCCCACAAGTCCAAAGACATGCGGTACAGGTGAATTGGGTAAGCTAAATTGGTCTTAGTGTATGAGTGTGTATGGATGTTTCTTAGTAATAGGTTGTGGCTGGAAGGGCATCTGCTGCATAAAACATGCTGGATAAGTTGAGGTTGAGTAAATTGTGAGTAAATTTTCACTTTTGGGTGAAACTATCCTTTAAATAATATCCTTGATTCCTGGCTCATGTTAAAGATAGTGAATAGTGAGTTTTGAAGCTCTAAAATAGGGGTCACCAAACTTGTTCCTGGAGGGCCAGTGTCCTGCAGATTTT
>CAIGQZ010032400.1:1950471-1975729 GCA_903798205.1 Danio tinwini
AAGTAGCGGTGAAATAAGCAGGAAAAAGTATATTCATGATGGTTGTTTTCGCAGAACAAAGATCTTTTATTCTGTGATAACAACCATGCCTAACAAAATATAGCTTAAAATGTTGTAATTGACCACTCAGAATCAAGTATTACAGACAGGCGTGTAATTTGTGTGTTTGACATGATGGTCATGATTTTCCTGTAAGGGCAAGCACAAGTGGATGCTGCTAAGTACAGATGTAAAAAGTCTAAAATGTTTAGAGGTTGTCCACTTTTAAGGTAGTCCCTAAACACCATCTACTTTCCTCCATTAATCATTTGTTCATTATGAGACGTGTTGTGAGAAAACGTACCGAAACAAAGCATTCATGTTTTACTGTATTGTACCAAAACACACATATCATGATCAAAATCATAGATTTAATTCTCTTGCCTTGCCGTTTGTAACATTGGTTTGTTCATGCAACAGTATTTATGCACCGCATTGAACGCTCCTGCAAAGGAAACATAAAGCCTGACGAAATAAGAGTGAAAGGTCTCGACAAAATCTGAAGACAAGTGGTCACAAGACACACATTTGAGATCACGTTAATATGTCTCGGCTGACCACTTGAGATCAGATTACTGAGAATGCTTACTACCATGTGGAAACAGGGCCAGTGCTGAGACAGAGCTGGTGGCTGAGGCATCGAGGCAGTGGCTGAAGTAGTTCAGAGGGGTCAGGGGTCAGAAATGTCTCCCTTAACCTCCCTTAACCTGGTTGAGCTAATAAAGAATCCACACAGTCCACAAAGTTTGCTTTTCACATTCCCTGCTGGGGTTTGAAGAAGGCTCACTATTTCTTCTTCGCTGTAACATTTTTGCAAACCCAACTCATGCCATCCTGAAACAAGAAAACACTTTAAATGATTGAAAGGTCTAAGCAAAATTGTGGAAAAATACATTTAAGCTAATGTTAAACCTTGGGTAGGCATTTAAGATTTGCAACAGGAAGATTCTAACCTCCCTTCAAAGCTCCGTACAAAGCTTGACAAAGCCAACATTCTGATATCCTCTTTAAGCTTCTTCTTTTTTTGCGACCAAATTCATAAATACAACTCCTCCTTCAGGCTGATCTGAAGTTTTATGTCATATATATATATATATCTTTTGTAACTGACCTCACTTCTTAAAAATGAAACATGCTACATGGTGGAAACATGCTAATAACATTAATATTAATACATAATTAATACTTTTTGCTGATCCATGCTTCAAACAGACTGAATCAGTGATTCAAATGATAACACTAATTCATGCTATAAACAGGCTAATAACATGTTAATTCATGCTAGCAACATACTAAGTCATGCTAAATACATGCAGCAGCATTATTTATTCATTCACATAATAACATTAATTAATTAATGTAAAAGCATGCTAAGTCATGTTAGCAGCATAGTTATTAATGCTAGAAATGTGAGGAACATGCTTATTGCTTGTCTACATACTAATTCAGACTTGAAACATGCTATTCATGACAAAGAGCAACAACATTCCTGACAGCAAGATGCAAAACATGCAAACAACATGTAAATTCATGTTAGCAAAATGTTAACACAAGCTAATTCATCATAGAAAAATACTACTAACAGTTTATGCTAATACCATAGTAATTTGTGTTAAAAACAAGCTAATTAATGATTGAAACTGTAACAAGTTAAGTCATGTTAGCAACATGCCAGTTCATTTTAGAAATATGCTAACTACATATTAATTCATGCTAGCAGCGTGCTAGTTCATGTTAGCAACATGGTACTTAATGCAAGAAACATGCTAACTGGTGTCAACATACTAATTTAGCCTAGAAACCTGCTTATTGGCAAATAGTAAGAACATTCTTGAAGGCAACATAAAAACAACATGCTATGTCAGGCTTAAAACATGTTAACAACATGTTAACTCATGTTAACATGCTAGCAAAATACTAATACGGGTAAATAAAAGGTTAATTCATCCAAGAAAAAAAGTTTAAAAAAAAAACATGTCAGTTCATGCTAACATCATGGACATTTTCAACATTTTAGAAACATGCTAATTCATGACAGACACAGTAACAACGTGTTAATTTATGCAAGCTAAATGCCAATTCATGCTTAAAACATACTAGCAACATGTTAATTCATGCTAGCAGTGTGCTAATCCATGTTAGCAACATGGTTTTAATGCTAAACAAATGCTAAGAACTTGCTAATTGAGGTCAACATACAAATTCAGGCAACAAAATGCTAATAATGACAAACAGTAACAACATTCTTGATAGAAACATGACAAAATGCAAGCAACATGCTATTTTAGGCTAAAAACATGTTACCAAAATGCTAATTCATGCAATCAACATGGTAATTCATACTAGAAACATTGTGTAAGCATTGAAGGAACATGTTCAGCCATGATACCAAAATGTTAGTTTGTGTGGCTTTGTAAAGATAACATTGAAGTTCTCCACCAAACTATAACGTAAACTAACCATGTTCCGTACAGTTTTAGCTATTCAGCGCACTTCAACGACTACTCCTCAAGCCAGATAAGCATGTTAGTGTAATCATTCTCTGGGAGAACACGTATTGCACAATCCAAATTTTGACTGATGTCTTTTGCACCAGTAGTTTTTGAGAAAAGTACCGTCTCCGCATGTGTATGGAAGATAATAGGTGTTAACGGTGTTATGTACGCAAAATAAAATAGTGTTTCGTACAGGACGCATAACTTCCGTTAACCGGCAAAAAATTGACTTTGTTTAAGTCTTATTAAGTCAGAATATACTATTATTGTGTTTAACTTATAGACTGTTAAATTTAATAACTTTTTATGAAAGTTTTAAATAAAAGAACTTCACAATCATTTGATCTTTAGATCATGCTTTATGTTTTATTGCAGCATGACAATTTAAAATATTAAAACATTAATTTCATGCAGATTAACGCTAACTTAACTGACCTTTTATGCATATAAACATCATCACTGCACAAAGATTACCCAAACAGCCTGTCTCTCAGGCTCGCTCTCTAGCAGAGAGCTGCGCCATGCGGTCATCACCCACAACTGAAGTTTAAATATCCCAATTTTAAAGCATTTATTCAACAATATATTTATTTCATAAAGACTGTAATACTGTGTGATGCATTAATTAAATACAAATGCATACTGGCTTTGCTCTAAATGTCTCCCCTGCCAAGCGACACTCTCTCCTTTAGCTTGCCCACTTTCTATTTTTTAATGGGTAGACTTAGCAAACTTATTGAATTTTCCCGGAAACCTATGATAGGAGCGTCTCTGTTGTGCTCGGGGGTGAAAAAGTGAGAAACAAGTATTATACAGATATATAGTTTGTGTACAACCCATATTTATTCAGAGATTGGCGTTAAAAGGTAATCTGTACCAAACATGATTGTGTATAGAACATGATTAGTCTACGTTACCCATTTTATTATATTAATAAAATAGTTTCTGTACTTAATTACTACAATATATACCACTTTAATTACAGATTGCATTCGAAATGTGAACCATTTTAAACTGGTTTAACAAAAATATTTCTGGAACAAACTGCATACACAAATTGCATAATGTAGTGACTGACCTGGACTCCCTCTCCTGTAAGAGCAGAGCAGGACTGAATTTGCCACATTCTGTCCCGAATGATGTGCAGGTTCAGGCCCTCCGCAATCTCAGAGGCTGGAGCAGCAGTCAGCAGGTCTTGCTTATTTGCAAAAATTAAAACAGGGACACCGCTAAGTTTCTCCTCATCCAGCAGCTCAGCCAATTCCTGCACGCCACATGAACAATTCAACAAATTCAACTTGGAAGTAGAAGCTTACACGTTTTCTTTCTTTGAGTTTTTTTTGAATCAGTATGATATAGACAAGTGCAGTGAACAGTACAGTGGAAAATGCAGCAAGAATGAGACGTATGCATACACATGGCAAACAATAATAAGCAGGTTTGCTAAATTATATACCTGACCCGTTTCCTCAAATCTCTTCCGGTCTGTGCTGTCTATAACATAAATCTGAAATGCAAACCAAAATGTCAAAAATAATCACACAGAGCAAACAAACACATAAGAAAAATTCCTTAAAATAAGAAATTTAAATAAACTACCCATTATTTTTTTATATGTGACTTAAAATTAAATTTAAAGAAGGATTTAAATTGTGGGTGGCAGTTTGTTACATTTGTAATATCTATTTCAAAATTTACAAAAATATTTTAAATTTAAAAAATGAGTACCCAAACTGTATTCAGCATTGATAATAACAGAAATGTTTGTGCACAAAATATTAAAATAATTTCTGAAAGATTACAACACTGAAGAGATTGCTGTATAAACTAATACATCACAACAATAATTTACATTTTATCATACCATATACATTCACTTTATTAGGTACATCTGTCCAACTGCTCGTTAATGCAAATTTCTAATCAGCCAATCACATGGCAGCAACCCAATTCATTTAGGCATGTAGACATGGTCAAGACAATCTGCAGCAGTTCAAACATCAGAGCATCAGAATGGGGAAAAAAGGTGATTTAAGTGACTTTGAACGTGGCATGGTTGTCTGTGCCAGACGGGCTGGTTTGAGCATTTCAGAAACTGCTGATCTACTGGGATTTTCACGCACAACCATCTCTAGGGTTTACAGAGAATGGTCCAAAAAAGAGAAAATGTCCAGTGAGCGACAGTTCTGTGGGCGCAAATGCTTTGTTGATGCCAGAGGTCAGAGGAGACTGGTTCCAGCTGATAGAAAGGCAACAGTAAGTCAAATAATCACTCATTACAACCGAGGTGTGCAGAAGAGCATCTCTGAACACACAACACCTCCAACCTTGAGGTAGATGGGCTACAGCAGCAGAAGACCACACCAGGTGCCCCTCCTGTCAGCTAAGAACAGGAAACTGAGGCTACAATTCGCACAGGTTCACCAAAATTGGACAATAGAAGATTGGAAAAACGTTGCCTGGTCTGATGAGTCTTGATTTCTGCTGCGATATCGTAATTGTAGGGTCAGAATTTGGCGCTAACAATATGAAGGCATGGATCCTCCTGCCTTGTATCAATGGTTCAGGCTGGTGGTGGTGTAATGGTGTGAAGGATAATTTCTTAGCACACTTTTGGCCCAATAGTACCAATTAAGCATCGTGTCAACGCCATAGCCTATCTGAGAATTATTGCTGACTGTGTCTATCCCTTTATGACCTCAGTGTTCCAGCAGGATAACGCGCCATGTCATTAAGCACGAATCATCTCTGACTGGTTTCTTGAACATGACAATGAGTTCACTGTACTTAAATGACCTCCACAATCACCAGATCTCAATCCAATAGTGCACCTTTGGGATGTAGTGGAATGGGATATTCGCATCATGGATATGCAGCTGACAAATCTGCAGCAACTGCGTGATGCTATCACATCAATATGGACCAAAATCTCTGAGAAAAAATTCCAGCACCTTGTTGAATCCATGCCACGAAAGATTAAAGCAGTTCTGAAGACAAAAGAGGGTCCAACCCGATACTAGTAGGGTGTACCTAATAAAGTGACCGGTGAGCGTATTAAACATGTAAATAAAAAGCTATTTTACATTGTAATGAAATTCTGCACACTTAGTTCAGTGGTGTGGCCATGCAACTCATAAACACATAGGAAACACTCACAAGCATGTCAGTATTTTCAAAGTAGTTTCTCCAGTATGGCCTTATCTTCCTCTGGCCTCCAATGTCCCAGACATTCAGTTTGAAGCCCTGAGACTGAACGCTCTTAATATTAAAGCCCTGCCAAGGACAGAAGAATTAGAAGCAACTGGGCAAAATTGTGCTGTCTAAAAGCGGGAGAACAATAAAGGTGTAAGGACGTAAGAGATTATGCTATAAAACTGTAGAAGAAACTTTGCAACTCTTTTCAAAGCAATTTGTAGTTCCTGCAAAAGAGAGATAATTCCCAGCCCTTTGTGTGTTTTACCTGCGTTGGGGTGATGTGACTAATATCCTCAGAAGCAAGCTGTTTGAGAAGTGTCGTCTTTCCACCATTGTCTAAGCCGAGGAGGAGAATGCGCACCTCCTGGTCTGGGGCACTTTTTAGTTTTCGAAGGATTGACAATAAACCCTGGAATAAACATAGTATGCCAAAATACAAACAAACAAAAACTGTATTAACATCAAACAAGAACATTTATGAGAAATACCACTGTTTCTCTCAGTGAAAAAGCCTATTAAACAAAGTATGAAAAAATGTAAATTATATGTAGATTTTTTTGTGATTAACGTTTTTTTTTTTTGTCTTTAGATTAACAAAATAACAGACATTCAAACTATCAAACAGGAAATGGGGAGCAACAGACATATTAACAAATTTTCAATCTGAAAGAATTCATGGTCATTCCTTTATATAGTCTAAAATGTTGGGGGAAAAACATTGCCATGCATCAATGGTATTAGGTTTAGCATTATTAATTTGTGATTTTGTACCTTCACAAGTCATTATATTAAGGAGAGTATGAATCTAAAATATTTTTGCACACATGCACACCCTCAGAAATAAAGGTACGCAAGTTGTCACTGGGGTGGTACCTTTTCAAAAGGTACAATTTTGTACCTAAAAGGTCCATATTAATACCTCAAGGGTACATATTGGTACCTAAAAAGTACAAAGTGTTCCTCTTAAAATTTGTAGGTACTAATATATACTTTTAGGTACCAATATGGACCCTTCAAGTACAAATGTGTACCTTTTGAAAAGGTACCACCCCAGTGACAGCTCTCGTACCTTTATTTCTGAGAGTGCAGAGCAAACCAGTTTTGTATGATTGCCTTCTTTGCAGCTGTAAAACCAGCAAACAACATTCTCTTCTTTAGTGTACTTATACAGAAACTAGAATTGTCATTGAGAAGACATGAACCAAGATTAGACACATATTCAACTTATAGTAAAAAGGACAAAACAGAATTCACATGAGACCACAGGTCGACAACAATTGGACATTCCCAAAACATATGGAGAAAAGTACGTGAAGATACAGGGTTACAGATATGATAGTTGTAGTTCGACAGCAGTTTCATTTTAAACCTCTTATAAGGAGTTACGTATGTATGACTTTGAAACGGATAATATGATGAGCTAAGTTTTTAGAAGTTAAGATTACACCACACCCTGTACCAGTCTATCGATAAGTCCAAATCTGTTAGTTCACGATTTATATGTGAATATAAATTTTAGTAATAGTATCCCGTTTTAAAATGGACAAAAATTTATATTTTATTTATTTAGTTTAATTATTTAAAATTTGATTTAAGATATATATTAGGGCTGGGCGATTAATCAAAAAGTAATCGAAAGTGACAGTCAGAACCTATAATCCATCTAATTTTTCCAGATCAATTTTTTCAATTACTTTCCCTACCATATGTGGAGTCAGGTGACCCTGCTCTGTTAATGCTGATTTATACGTCTGCGGCCACTTTGCAGCCATGTCTAATTCTGGTCAAGTAGGACGATGGACTCATTCTTGAGCCTTACTTTGAACTACATTAATGATGATTGGAGGCTGCGCCAGAGATGCCTTTAGACAGCATATTTTCCATACATTAAAGTTATTATTTACATTAAAATATTTGTTTACAGAAGATTCAAGAAGAAATGCACTGTTTAAAATATTATTTGAGCATATTGAGATACTTTTGATTTGAGATACTTCCTATTTTCTACTTTTAATCTAAAAACATTGAAAATAATTAATTTTGTTTCCAAATGTTCTGGTTATTTATTAACTTTTCATAAGAAAAGTTTGTTTTAGGCAATGTGTTTATGTGTGTTTTAATTTCAGTTGTTCAACGTTGATGTTCAATAAATAATCATAAATAGTAGTGTGTGTTTCCTTCAATTATTTTTAAATCAAGTAACGCACCCTTCATTCAGAAATCTCTCACTTGTAATATGTGAGCATATTTACTGTACAAAGCCTGCCAGTGAACTATGAGGGCAAAAAATAAAAAATAAATAAAATAAATAATTGTTTATTAATCGTAATCAAGTAAAAATGTTAAATTAATTGAGATTTAGATTTTATGTCAAATCCCTCAGCCCTAATATATATATAGCCATTTAAAAATATTACACATTTTGTACTGGGGTGTTTATGGAATAATCCCTTCATGTTAAATTGTCTATTAAATTATATCAGTGTAAGAAAACTTACATATAATATATTTTACCTATTTGTACATATGTTTTTATTGATAAAACATAAGCAGAAGTATTGACACTACTGCAGAAACATTTGAAAGTGAACATTTATGCTAGAATAGTACATTTATTTTCTTGAAACAATTTTCAGAGTAATGTTTATATCATTGTCATGTTCTGATAAAAGTAAATATGTAGGTTTCATCTTTTCTAGTCTTTTCTGCCGCTTAACAACTGAGGCAAAAAATATCATAATTGTTGTTTAACACTACTGTAATATTAAACGTATTTTACACACACAGAAGATCAATTGAAACACAGCAGCTCATGGTTTCAGAGTTGTGCTTAGTTTATGGTAACGTTAATATAATTTCTTGACTGGATTTGCTTAATGAACTTAAAGTAACAGGAATGGAACTGAGACTGAGCCCCGCTCACACACCAGTCTTCACCTCTACAGAAAACACGACACTTCGGCTAATGATCAAAACTTCACGTGTGGTTAAGTGGATCATATTTCGAAATCTCAATTCATAACAAACAACACAAAGACAAGACTAGAGACCGATAACTTCTCACCATGTTTCTTCGAGTACCTTCCGAGACGCCGACGACGGTTACTAGGGGAAGCTAAGTGACGTCACTGGCAAGTGGCGTCATTTTAAAGGAGCCGTAGTTGTCACTTTCACAACTGGGAATATTATCCTCATGTCATATTTCACTGGAATAATTAATTTCATGATATTCCTTGGAAGATTGTGTGGTCTTTACCCAACAAATTTTTTTTTTTATCACAAATAAGGTTAAAGAGATTTCCAAATTGCTACATCGAGTTTATCCAGTGAATGTTAATATTTAAAAAAATGCTTCCTGAAAAGGATCCCCTTTGTTCCTTTTGTGGAAAAATAGATACATCTGTCGATCATCTTTGTTTGGGAATGTGTCCATGTTAAGGTTTTTTGGAAAGAATTTAGTTATATATTTTACATCATTTAGTAAGAATTTAGTCTCTTTTACATCATTTTTCTTTGTCATACAAGGATGTTTTATTTGTTTTTTTATCATGTTGATAAAGTAAAAGATAAATCTTTTCTAATAAATCTATTCATTTTACTAGCAAAATTAAAAAAAAATAATATTTTTGCCTGTAAAGCCCCTTTTCTTATTTTTTGTAAAGATTTGAAATATTATTTGAAAACAATCTCTACCTCCAGCAATGTTAAAGCTTTTAAATCTATAACACTATGTGAATCTTACAGTATTGCCTCATTTCTATAATACCCGGCGGACTGTATTTTATGTGACCTTGATAGATTTAAAGTGATTTTTGTAATTTATATTACACCTGGCATAATCTTTTGTTTCTCTTTTTGTTTTGTTCTGTTGTCTTTTTTTTTTGTTGTTGTTGTAATAGGATGTATACCTTTTCAGTATATTTTTATTTTCTTGTTTTCTTTTCCAATAATAAAAAAAAACTTTGGGGTTTCAGAGTCATTTTCTGTATCGGCACATTAGTATGAAAATAAATAGGTAAATAAAAATAAAAAGGTAATTGAAACATTTGACCTACATTGCGACTTACCTTTTGACTGCTTCAAAGTCAAGGCTTTATTAGGCCTATATAAATTCATAATTGCAAGATTAAAAGGATAGTTAACCCAAAAATGATAACTTACTATTTACCCCCCCCCCCCCATCAAGTGGTTTCTTTCTAACAAAATAGAAGAATTTTTGAAGAAAGCTTAAAACCTGCAGCCATTGACTTCCTTAGTAGGATAAACCAATACTTCGGATTTATTAATCAGGGGACACCACAGCAGAATGAGCCGCCAACTTATCCAGCATATGTTTTACGCATAGGATGCCCTTTTAGCTGCAACCCAGTACTGGGAAACACCCTTACACACTCAATCCAACACACACACTACTGCTAATTTAGCTTATTCAATTCACCCATAGCGCATGTCTTTGGACTTGTGGAGAAAACCAGAGCACCTGGAGGAACGGGTAAAACACGGGGAGAACGTGCAAAGTTCACACAGAAAAATGCCAACTGACCCAGCGACACTCTTGCTGTGAGGTGATTGTGCTACCCACTGTGCCACCATGTCACCACTTTGGAATGTGGTCATGGGATGTTGGAATGTGTCAATGGTCAGATATATTTACATCTTTCTTCAAAATATCTCATAAAAGTTTGAAACAAGTATAAGGGTAATAAATGATCAGAGAATTTTCATTTTGGGGTGATATATCCATTTAAGGATTTTATATTAAGCTTATATCTCACAGCACTTTTTTTGCAACGTGAGTTTATAGTTCTCACAGTTATGGCTTTACATCTGGCAATCCTCAATGGTTTTCTTAGAGTTGCTATATATAAACTTCCAATTGTGAACTTTCAGGATTACATTTTGAGATAGAACATTACAACCAATAAATAAAAAGTTGCAGTATCTCCACTGGGGAAACAAATGGACTGAGATAATGGATCCTGAACATTTCCACTGTTACCATCCACAAAAAAAGCAATGCTATATACATTAAGACACTGTGTGGGAAAAGTTGTTACATTAGAGTCATTAAATGGGTCTGTAATAAGGTAAAACAAACTTAAACAGTAGAATTATAATGTAATGTATTGTAATGTGCATTTATTGTATACGGCCATACACCTAAAGCACTTCATACCACCACATCACCATCAGTGTGCAGCATCCACTTGGATGATGCAACGGTAGCCACAGAACAACAGCGCCAGTGCACTCACCACACACCAGCTATAGGTGGAATGGAGACAGTGATACAACCAATTCTGTGGATGGGGATGATTGGGAGGCCATAATGGTAAAGGCCAATGGAGGAAATTTGGTCAGGACACTGGGGTTATACCCCTAATCTTTATGAAAAGTGCCATGGGATTTTTAATCACCACAGAGAGTCAAGACCTCAAATTAACGTCTCATCTGAAAGATGGCGCCTGACAGTATGGTGTCCCCTTCACTTTACTGGGGCATGAGGACACAGACCACAGGTTGAGGGCCCCCTGCTGGCCTCACTAACGCCACTTCCAACAGCAGCCTGCCTTGCTTAGCTTCAGAGCTGCAGGGTGATATGGCTGTAAAAAGAAACAGCCACTTCTCATAAATCACCTAAGTAGCAAAGGACAACATTTAACTTTAGGTTTAACTATAACTTCATTATTTAAGACTCTATTTATCTATAAGCTATTGTGCTCAGGTTTCATTATGAGTATTTTGTATAAAACTAAACCTATTGATGATGATAATAGTTACATAATACTGTAATAAATTGATAATTTAGCAATAATGTTTATAGCATAGGTCTTAAACTCAATTCCTGGAGGGCCACAGCTCTGCAGTTTTACTCCAACCCTGATCAAACACAGATGATGAAAATAATCAAGGCGTTCAGACTCTTTTGAACAACTTGATTATTTGGATCAGCTGCGTTTGATAAGGGTTGGAGTAAAACTGTGCAGAGCTGCGACCCTCCAGGAATTGAGTTTTGAGACCCATGGATTTATCATCCTGAAAAACCACTAGTGTTCATTTTATGCATACCCATCCTATTTGTATCACATCGGTCTGTCAATCTGTCACCCCATCAATCCATCCATCTATTGACTGGCTACACAGAAGTGCACAGTTCACCCTGCTGAATTTGCCAGTCATTAAGTGATCTTTTGAGAGAAGTAACAACACAGTCTCTACTAAAACCAATTTTATTTACAGAATCTGTAAATAAATCTGTAAAAATACAAAAATGGCAAGTCCTTGACTGATCTCGACTTTAAACACCATGCAAAGTTATATCAGTCATTCCCAGATTGACAAAAAAGTACATCATCATTTCAACACTGTGATCAGAAGAAAATATGCTGGTGTTTAAGGCAGATGCGGATTGACAGGCTTTTCCCTGTCCACCGCATCTTTCAGTGTGTTTCTGGGACTGTACGCCAAAAAATCAAGCAAAGGTGAAAGGTGTTTTACTGGAGGACACAATGGTGACAGGACTGTAAAATCCAGAGTGCCTCTAACAGAGTCAACTGGAGGTATAATGAGGGCAGTTACTTACATACACATAAGTAACAGTTTAACAAAAACAAAACACCGAGCGTGAAGAGATGTTTATGATGCTGGCTGTATTAAAGATTCAATCATTCTCTTTTCAACATCTGATAGTACAAAATTTCTTTAATGTCTACGCCACATTCAGTCGTGTGGCATAGAAGAACATTAGATCTAATGTATAAAAATGTAGAAAGGTCTCAAATCATATCTTCTGAGGCTTAAACCTTCTGCTTTTTCTTTGCTGGTTTGACTGAGGGCATTTCCTCCTCACTATCATCTTCATCATCGTCATCTTCATCTGATATTTCAGACTCTTCGTTCTCTGTGGCTGAAAGGACAACTAATTAGCTTTATTCATTTTCAACAACAAAGAAAAGGCTAATATTGAGAGTGGCTGCTGCTTTATTCCCTACCAACTAAATGTAAGCCGCTGATAGTCACTGGTCCAGATCCGGATTTCAGACGCAGTGTGACAGGAGCCATCAACTCAAACTCTCCGAGGCTTACCTGAGTGCAAACAGAAAAAAATGATTGGAAAACTTAAGACAAATCGTCACCTTGGAATAATAAGGTTCTATCTGCATTCTGAATGATTTTGAGATTGAGCTTCAAAATTTTTGTATTCCATAGAAAACAGTATGTGTAACATTTGTTTTTTTTTTTAATAAAATGACTTAAAATGTAAACAACTTATAAAAAAACATCACATAATGTAAATAAGTTGTCATTTAATAAAAATGTCAATAACTCAATTTTAAAAAAAATGTCAGACAGAACCTTACAATTCTAAGGTGACGAAATGTAGATAGATAGTTTCGTTTTTATTGATAGTTTACAGAGTTTATTGCTATATCAGCTTCTCTGGGTATGTCATGGCGGAAAAAAAAACAGATTAAGTTTACAACATTTTATAAACATCACTTTTCTATAATTATAGATATATTTTAAGCATAAAAAGTCGTCAACATTAATAAATAATAAGATAAAATAAATAAATACTACTACTACTACCAGGGCTTTACATTAACACCCGCCAACCCGCCAAATGCAGGTAGATCTCCACTAGCCACTTTTGCTGGTTGAAAATCATTTTTAAATTTTTGTTTTCTTAAAAGCAGGGTTCGACAATAAGGATGGCCCAATATTCGTGCAAATGCAATCTTAGAATCGAGAAACAGCATGACTGACAAATATAATTGTATTCGTGCGGGCAAAAGAAAGCCTGTTGATTACCGAATGAGAGGATAATCACTTGCGCCAACAGCTGACGTGATGCGCGCAACTGTTTAAAACACGTGCACGCTTGAAATCGGTTCCCTTTCAAATAGACTAGACAAAAAGTTGTTCATGCACCCACAGCCCTGCTGCTTTCAAGAGCTTCAGATTGGTCTTTTTGTAAGCAGCACCGGTTGCTTTCACTTTAACCATTATTTAAACAGGATATAGGATATTAACTTCCCATTTATGTGTAATTAACTGGTGTTAACTGTTCTTTTAAGAAATGTTGACACATTATTTAAAATTTGTGGCTAAGATATAATTTATTTATTTTTTTGTGTGGTTCGAGATAAATTTGGTAAATCCTTTGAGCTCTGAAAAGTCATGTGAAATAAAAACTAATTGTAATACAACATTATGAAACCATGACCCATGTGCTCATGCTCACTGAGCAAGCTCATACACAACATACACAAAAAGTAAAATTAATTAGGAGGCATGTGGACATTCCACAAAATCTAAATCATGTAATTTTAGCATGTCAAAGTCATATTTATGCATATAAAATATTTTTTCCCAACAACAAAATCATGGCTAGTGAAAATGGCGAGTTGCTAGTAATGTTGGAAAACTACTAGCCACACTGGCTGGTGATCAAAAAAGTTAATGTCAAGCCCTGACTACTACTAATAATAATAATAGAAGATAAAAAACTAAAACAGTTTAAGGTTTAAAAAAAAAAAAGTACAATTTTATAAGGATTCACATTTTAAAACATTTCATTTAAAGTCACTCCAGATGAAAATCATTGCCTGATAACATTAAAAATAGGGCATTCCACAAGAATGTTTAACAGTTTGGTTTCTGGTGCAATATTAAACAAAAAATATAACTCATAGCATTACCATTGGCAGGCAAGTAATGTTGAGATTAGCTACAGGCACTGATATTTTCTTTCCTTGGTGATTCATAGCGGTCACTTCCACCACGTTATTCTCCTCTTTGGCACCGTCACCCAGACAAATCTATTGGCATAAGAGAAAAGTAGATGGTCATGCCTTTAAAAGTGCAGGTCATCACAAATCATAAAAGCGATTGTGTGTGTGTTACAATCAATTATTTTAACACAATATGCAAATTTGGAACTTTTAGTTTTTTCCGTAAAAGTGTTTAAACATTGATCATCAAAAGATTGTGAATAGGGCTCGACAAAATTGAAAAAAACTGTCATTGGTCTATTTTGTTTTTCTGCAATATATATTGAGATGTGCATATCATTTCACCAGATGATTGGAATAGCTGTTTTTGGACATAATTCATTGCTTTAGATTGATTGGTAAGATTTTTTAGAATAGTGCATCTGCATAAATTATAATAAACTAATTACAGGCATAGATAAATACAATAGAGAAAAGACACAAATGCATAAACTGTGCTTTATGGTTTTCTTCTGATGGTTTCATTTTATTTCATGGCATGTAACCTTATCCTGTAAACTTTTGACCGGGTATTTTTGTGCTGTAGTAGAGGAGGTTAAACAGAAGTGAAAATGCTTATGTGATAAATAATGAAAAGGCTGAAAAGAGTGACTTCTGCTTCTGTGCAACAAGCGAGTAACAGAAGCACAAAGTTGTGCAGCGCCACTATGGTTACAGGGGCATTTCTATTTTTCATTTAGCATCATCTAACTCTGCACAGTTTAGTTCCAACTCTAATTAAACACACCTGATTGTACTAATTGAGTCTTTCAGGCTTGTTTAAAACCTACAGGTAAGTGTGTGTGGGGTGACATGTTGGCTCAGTGGTTAGCATTGTTGCCTCACAGCAAGAAGGCTGCTGGTCCCGGCTAGACCAGTTGGCATTTCTGTGAAGAGTTTGCATGTTCTCCCTGTGTTGCAATAAACTAAATTGGTCCATGTATGAATGTGTGTGAATGAATGTTTCCCAGTACTGGGTTGCAGCTGGAAGGCCATCCGCTGTGTAAAACATGCTGGATAAGTTAAATGTGCATTTCGCTGTGGCGCCCCCTGATGAATAAAGGTACTAAGCCTAAGGAAAATGAATGAATGAGGTTAAGTGTGTTTAAGTAGGGTTGGAACTAAACTGTGTAGGGCTACGGCCCTTCAGGAACTTGAACTTGACTCCCCTGATCGAATATAAGGCAGTGATTTTTACATGTTCACTCTGCTCATACCCAGTAAAACTTGCTTGGGTTTGAATGCCAAAAAGTGTCTTGAAAAACGGCAATAAGCATGAGTGAAATTTGTAGCACTGTGCACGATTCATGACTGTCGCAGTTGCACACATTGCAATATTGAAGCTGAAGCAATGTATTATGTGTCCCAACTGATGAATCTGTCAATCACTTTCCAATTTGACCAATAGCAAGAATTTGGACCATGGCTACTGTAAAAGCTGGAGCCAGAGGGTGTTAGCTGGCTAGGATCATGTGTTGTATGGGGAAAAAATTCTGATATTCTTACAGACGTGCAAGCCAAATTTAGAAGATTTAACAAAATACACGTTAAATATTTTTAAGAATATGTACATTATGTAAAAAAAAATTCTAGACTAACCACTGGTTTATGATTAATGGTTTATGGTTATGGTCAATGGTTTCTAGTGGCCACTTGAGTTTTGATTGTGACAGCACAAAGCAAATGTGTGCTTTACAAGAGCTAATGCTATGCTAAAGAGAATTTAGAACAGCAGTGTTATTCATCTTGAAGAAATAACTAACAGCTTGTAATGGAAGGGGGCAGTAGAACATAGACCATCTGTAGTTTAGCCATCTCTAGATTTCCTAAATGTATAAAGATCATCAGATGAAAGCCAAACAAAAAGCAACTATAAAGTCAGTACACCAAACACTTGACCATAGAAAAGAATTTGACAAAGACAGTGCCAAAGCAAAAGCCATAACACACACACAGTTATGTAAATGATAGCAATTAATGGCCAACTTTCAGAATGGATGAGGATTTTGTTGGCTTTTCAAATGTGTTGAACCACTTTACTGGTGGCACTTTGCTGATGTTTCACTTATTAGACGTGGTTGCTTTATTTATGCATTTTTTCAGATAATAGATGTTCTTATAGAAATTAAATGTATTAGCAAAAATGTCCATATTTTGTGCATCCCTACTAAAAATACATTTTTGCTGGAGTTTCAAATCATTATTGCTAAACAACATAAAATAGTTCACAATATAAAATAGCATATCTTTACCCCATATAAAATAGTAAAAATAAATAAATATACAAATAATCATAATGACATTTATCCATGTCAAAAGCAAAAACATGGTTGTTCTCTCCACTGGTTGTTGAATAGATTTTAAACTGTGGGCATTGTGGCACTGCATTTAAAAGCTTGCAGGCAGTGGATCGAAAGGAACACCACATTTAACCATTGTTCAGTGAATTTCTGCAGGCAAACTTTGGTTATTTCAACAGACATCCATGCAACCGAAATTGTCTCTAAAAGAGTATGATTTCCCGTCAAGATACCACACTATGTTAAAAATCAATTCACCAAACAATGAAACAATTCATGATGATGTGTAAAGCTGACATTATCAACTCTGTCACTCACTTTGCAAAAATCAAATGCAATCACGGTGTAATAGAGTCTATCAGACTGCAGATAGATTTTTTTTTATTTATATAAATGTACAAACCCAAATCAGAAACAGTTGGAACAGTATGGAAAATGGTTTTTTTTGTATTGTGTTGCAGGTCTGACTGACAGGAAAGGATGTACATTTACAAATGAAATTAAGTTGACCAGACAAAACATGAAATATTTTGTGTTCATATTGTCTGCAATGAAATAATGTAAAGTAATTTAAGTCAAAATTAAATAAAGTAATTAAAATTTAAGCCAAAATAAATTTAGAAATCACTTTTATTTGTGTTTTCCATGCTGTCCCAACCTTTTCTGATTTGGGGTTGTACATAAACTTTATTTATCCTGGTTATCACGTGTAAGTGCAACATACAAGAGGCTATCATTGTTTGAGTTACATTTTAGACACAATATTGTCCGTTTTTCTCAGACCAACACAGTGGTACTTCATTTCATTATGAATTTATGTCAGTTATTCAATAATCCCTTCATTAAGAAAGTCACTTGCATCTTTTTTTTTTGTAAATCAGCAGTGTTCAATAAATCCTTCAAAGAAATTATGCAACTAATCACATATTAATTGACTGAATGATTCAATAAATCATAAGACAGAATTGCTGTCCCCTACTGGCAGTTTTATATTCATCAATCCGTGACAATATTAAACCAGCTAAAATAGCAGCATAAAAACACACTCATTAAACATTGTTTAATATTTTTTTGTTATCCACAATAAAATAAAAAATAAATAAAATAAAATAAAAATAAAATAAATAAAAAATACTGAGTGTGTTAGAGGTTTGCTTTTGCATTAACCTTTGTGCACTGTTCAAATTGACTACCCTTATGTTATGTTTGTGGCTATATTTGCCCGATTGACTTCCATTATTTAATGACATTTTCTATGGCAAAGCCATGACACCAAATAGTAATGCATTTTTGATTGCTGGTTTTTTTCCCTGTTGGAAAGGTAAAACTTAATTTTTACTGTTGATCATCAGTTGGCAGTATTAACCCTTTAGACAGTCATGTGAAAAAATGTTTCTGGCTTTTATATGGAGTTCTATAGAGTAAAATAGCAGATTATAGTGTGCATGCATACACTTACTATGTTTATCATGTTCTAAGAGCTGAGCTGCTTATTTTTATGTTTCCTCAAACATATCAAGGTAGGCGCAAATGTCTCTCACACGCACGCACAAAATTGTACATAACCACTGCACATATACATTTGTAATTATGTTCATATCTATCTGTACACCCTTATTATTAATAGCAACCTGTACATATACTGTATATGGCCAAAGACGGATCGGTCGTAGTCTTCTTTTTCCTGTTCATATCGCGACTAAGTCCTTAAGAGCATTATCGCCACCTATTGTACCCGATGTAAATTTTAGAATGTTGATATGATTTATTAGCCTATGTATAATATTTATTAACGATGCACGAAATTCTACAAATACATAATTAGATTTTTTTCAAACAGTGTTCATTTTATTCATGTCAATAATAATAAACTATACCATTTTGATCGTAGTTTGAGGAGATATTTAGTTTGTTGTATCAACCTATTATGTTATAATAATGTCTACACCTACCCCAACCCTAAACCCAACATCAGTTACCCTGGTGTGTTTTATGGGTCGTTTCCACTGAGTGGTACAGTAAGTTACGGTATGGGCAAAGACCATAGAATACACAAGACATGTCAATGTTATCTTTTTAAATGGGGAAAAGTGTAACTGTCAATATGGCAAATAAAGCCCACCTTCTAGTACAGGAGCCAATCATCGATCGCTATAGACTGCGATCGATGATTGGCTTTCTGCAGATTTTGTGTGATTTTAGAAATAAACCTAAAGGGACAATTGTTGTTTAATTTTATTGATGATTCCTAATATGAAATTCAATCGTAAGCTTGGCAAGCAGTTTTGGAGAATTTGATGTTTCCCCATTCAAACAGAATGCCCGGGCATACCGCCCAAGAGGCGTTTCAAAGATGGCCGCTGAGTGAAATGACTTGCCTTAAAGGGACTTTGGTATGGGTTAACTTTATGAGGCTTGCGTTTCCACTGCCAGAAAGGTACCAATGGTGAAATTATAATTTATATCACTTTTCTATATTGATAGGGAAGTGACCGTACGGACATTGCCAACAAAATGTGTTTGTGTGCATGGAAATGTATTATCCCCCTGTTTAATTTGATCTAATCCGTGTCCTGAAACACACCCCCTCTTCTGCTTTCACTTCTCATTCTGACGGAGGGAGCAATTAGTTTGTAAATGAATCTCTGTTATGAATGACTCCTTCACTTAGCCGACAATAGTTTCTGGCACCCGGCGTCTTGTTATATACTTTATAACATTGTTTGCTTATTTTATTCAACAAAACTAGAATAAGCCTACAATAGTGCGAGTTGGTGCTCCTTTGCCTTATGGTGAATGCAGTAGGTGACTGTATTATCATCAATAACATTACTTGTTAAGCACTAAAGTTCATAACATACAAAAATCTTACCTATGAAATGTTCTGCCTTTGTGCTTTGTTTTCTTTGTTTGCCCTTTACTACACCCGTACAAAGCGCTAAAGTCCAGCATCTTCACATTGGCACACTGTCTTGACTAGTGCGGTTGAATGATTTTTGTCCTGGGAGCACTGTACAAATTTGGTGGCGCTATTGACGGATGCTCAGGGTCCCTATGTGATATCTAGTGTATATATCTATGTATGTGCACATTCTCAGTAACTGCAGCTGTAACACTTCTAGCCGTAAAAGCGTTAATCTACAGCGGTGAAAGTCCCTCCCACTTGGAAGCCTAGATTGTGTGGTTGGGATTGTGTACTGAAACGTCTGTGGATCTGTAGCTGGATATTAACAGGGTTAAGTCCTCATTTACTAGTACTTTGTATAAAAGTGTAATGAAAATGAAAGGTGGCAGAGATATAAAGGTTTTTAACAGATTTTATAAATATTTAAATACTCTACAAACCGTCCTAAGCTCGAGGAAATGCTCCACGTCTTCATCTTCATCTGCCTGAAATGTGTAAAATGG
This sequence comes from Danio tinwini, assembly GCA_903798205.1. Taxonomy (NCBI): domain Eukaryota; kingdom Metazoa; phylum Chordata; class Actinopteri; order Cypriniformes; family Danionidae; genus Danio; species Danio tinwini. The sequence continues at coordinate 1,970,683 of CAIGQZ010032400.1, forward strand.
CACTCCAGAAGACAACTCGCAACCTGAGGAACACAAAACCACAGTATTATAACGGTGCAATGAACATAATAATTATTCAAGTAAGCTCAGAAATCGATTAAATATGAACTACACTTTGCTGCACAGTAATTCGGGGTTCTTTGGTTAACCTTAATCATCACTGGCCACAATTGTCAGACATTTCTGACAACGCAGGTGCCCCACGTGTGTTAGCTTATCTAACGTATAAATCACGCAATGGGTCTTACTAAACACGTAGCTTTCCAGCCGCGAGCGCGAGTCCACTCCACTGTCTGACGCTTCGTCCTCCACAAACGACATTACTGCTCAAACGGTATTAATATCGCTTCAATAGAGGGAAAATATCCACAGTGCAGGTCGCGTCGCGTTTTCAAAACACACGTGACGAGTACGCAAAAACGTCGCGGGAATAATGGCGTCATCCGCATGGACTTAAAAGCGCAGTCTTCCTGAATAAGTATATTCTACATAGGAACAAAACCATTTTTTATGATGGTTAAATAAAATTATTTGGTCAGTAACAGACATAACGGATGGTAGAGACAATATTCTAGATTATAATACATTCATTTTAAGACACGGATTTGCTTGTCATTCAAAGTTTTCACTGTTATTAATGCAATACCCTCAGGTATAAAAATGTAATGAAAACATTCCTATCCTATTTAAAAATTACTCCAATCCTTCCCTTATTATATATTGGTGAGACTTAAATCGATAATAAACTTTGCACTAATAAACATTTAAGACAAATTATTATCTTGCTTACACTATCAAGTATTAAGAAATAAATTATTTAAATCATTGGACAAAAATACTGACATATCTTAAACTTCCAATTCTCCAAAAGGCAAAAGAAGTACAATTTACAATTTTAAACGAGATATAAAACGAGTGTACATAGTTAGGAAATGCAGTCTTGAATTTATTAACAGTCTGCAAGTACCGGAGAATAAATGTTAAAGATCAAATTTAGTTTTTAGTCACGTTGAAAGTAATATTCCACTCGTTTAGTTTAGCTGCCTTCATTCGATTTTGATGTCAGTAGTGACATAAAGCTCGAGTCTTCAAACACATGATTTATTTACAATACGTTTCAAACATAATAGTTTAACTAATTTCTAATAACTACTTTTTATCTTTCCCATGGTGACAGTCAGTGCATACTATTTTACTAGTTATTTTGCAAGATGTATTCCGATTAAAGCGTAATTTAAAGACTTAACTAGGTTATGTTTGAAACTGGATGTCTAGGGGACATTCTACCAGAAAAGTACATTATCTGTCCCTGAAATAAAAACAAATACAGTGAATAAAAAGTATTTCATGCCAATAATGTGTAAAATGGACTGATGGTTGATTTCTGTGAGTTGTTCTGTAAAGGAATATGTCATTCATTTAGTTCTCAGATTTTTGTTTTTTTATTACAAACACTCTGCAAATGTACAAACCCTGTCAATGTCCTTGGCCCAATTGAACCTACAGCTTTAATAGTTTTGTTATGCTAAAAACTGTTATTTAGAAGAAAATAATTCAGAAATAGCACATTTAAGTTATCATTCACATCAATTCATTAAAAACATTAAATTAGAAATAAATTCTACAAATAAATAATACAAATGTACAATTATCCCCGTGTTTCAGTCAGTCCTGTCACATTCGCATTAAATTTAACATAAAATGTGCACAATACACCTTTAAGGCTATGACTCAAAGGAAGTGACATCATTTGATGGAGAAGCTGACAGTGGGTTGGAAAATGCTGTTTCTCTGCATCGTCTTCAAACAAATCAATACGCTCTTTATTTCTTAATGGAATTGTATCAGTTCCAAATGTTACTTTTTATTGAAATTCTTTTGTTCCTGATATTTATTGAAAAAAAAAACATGGCTCATCCCAAGATCAATAGATATTGATATTAATTGTTCATTTTGTAAGTAACAGCCTGAGTCTTTAGTTCACATATTTTGGCAATGCAGTTATTCTAATTTGCTTTGGAGAGATTTTTCCCTTTTTGTAATTGAGAATGTTGATAAAGACTTTTTTGATATGGAAATATTTTTTGTTTGCTTTTAATTACAAAACGGAAGCTTCACATAAAAATAAAATATATTTCCTTAATCTTATCTCAAAAAAAAAAAAAAAAAATATATATATATATATACACACACGATTGTCAATGTACAAACCAAAAACCTTTATTTGTATATTTTGATTCCTGAAATGCAGTATTACTTTGAAACTATTTCTAACTCTTTACAAAAAAAGGTTTTAAAACCACTGAAATTTATTATATATATTTTTTTGAAATATAAACTTTAATGTGTGATATATATACCCCGTCTGTTTTTATTTTCTTTATAATGTACTGATATTGTATTCTTACTTTTCACATAAAAAAAAGCAGCTGACAGTGATCAAGAATGCTTTCTATCATTGAATTGTAAGATTTAGTATGATGTTTTGAGCAAGACAAGCTTTAAAAAGTCAGGCCCTGTCACATTTTTATAAGTGAAAACGTCTGGTAGAATGATCTCCTAGGAGGCATTTTGCACATGACTCAATGATCACAGGTGATTTTTTTTATGTAACATTTTAATAACCATTTTAATTACATACAACCCTTACAGAAATTACAACTATATTACATATACATGATCATAATTACATCAAAGTACAGAAAGGTCTTCAACTCTTTAAATATATGCATTGTATGACCTTTAAAAAAAAGAAAAAAAAAGCCCTTTACACTTGGATGTGAATAACCAAAATCAAAGGACTTGAGCAACAACCCATTAGGAATAAACAATAAGCAATTTTGGAGTACAAATATCCCTTAAACAGGGTTGGGAAAACGTGACAAAAGGTCAAAACTTGACCAGTCACATACACAAAATGATTATACTTTTTTTTTACTCCCACGCTTTATTTCAATAACATTACATATGGAAATTTGCAGGAGCCTTTTGTGCTAATCTAGTTTTTAATGTTCTTGTTTGAGGATACAGCACGATGATAGAAATTGTACAAAAAAAGTAAAGGTTTAAAAAGCGAAACAGAATAAACCGTCTGCATTACATTTAAATAAAAAAAATAAATCAGTTTGCACATTTTTATAGTGGCCTTCAGAAAAAAAAATCCTGCTTCAAAATGGGGGCTTTTAAATGTATTCACAAGCTGACACTCATAATAAACAAGCAATGGTGTTGTGGGGTCTTTAGGCATCAGAAAAAAAATGATATTGGGTATTTTAAAGATAATCCATTCATTAAGTTTTAGTTTTCTCTCTAATTAGAGAAACTGTGCAGGGCATTGGTCTTCAGGTTTAAGATAAAACAAAAAATTCTTTTTGTAAACAACACATCGGCATCTCACAATCCTAATGCAACCCTGTTACGCCTCAGAATTGTATAATTCACCACTAAAAACAAAGGCAGAGGTGTGCAAAAGTATGTCATTACCCTCACATATATTACATAGAAGGGCAAGAGCCATAAAGCCTTTTTTGTACAAAACAACAAAACGTATCGTTAAAAGATACCCATGCTAAAGGCTGACACAAAAGCATCCCATGCAGTCTTAAATCAATGAATGTGTATGGTTCGACTCCACTGACTCCTGCCTGCTCAGCACAGAAAGTTCAGCTTCTGTTTTCTTTTCTTTTTTTAAATAACACCCAAATCTCAAAGGACAGCTTTAGCCTGCTGTATTCCCCATATGAGCCCACCGGCACCGTTTGAACCTGGAAAACTGCAGAATTTATTACAACGTCCGGGAAAGCAATAACAAACCCTCTGACCGCCGTGAAGTCCAGATTATTGCTTCGAATGCTGTAAAAGTACTAAAATGAACAATTCAGAACAGGAGAGTGCTGACGGCTCTTATCAAGTAACGGTGAGCTTTTAGTTTGGAGAATCTAGATGTTAACCTAAACATGCACATATGCTGAACGCAAACCGCAACTGGGTCACATCTAAGAGATTTGAGTAGGTTCGATGGCACTCGGCCAACTCAAGCGATCGGTCCACCAGAAAACAGTCAGAGTAAATCATGCGTGCCGAATTACTCTTGCAGACTCACTTCAATTCTTTTTCCATTCTTACACTGATGTGCGCACACACACTCACTTTCAAACTCTTTGAGCATCCACCGCAATCTGGCAAAGTGAATCAACAGCAGCTAAAACTCTAGAAGTGCATTGGACGTAATGATTAGAATCAGGCTACCTTTACAGGCCTAAACAAGTGATGGCTGTGATTACAAAACATGAGATTTACATGAACAGGTAGCAAGTTGGGGCCAAAGCTTTGTGCACTTTCTAAGAGGCTCCTTCTGTATGCTTTTTTTCTTGTAGGGGACTCAGATTCACAAACTCCTCCCCATAATAATAACATCTTTTGGGAATCCCTCCATCTTGGCCACTTCAAAGCAGCCCAGTTTGCTATAAAAGTCCAACATCCTTTTGTCAATCTGCCGGACCTCACAGAAAGCACCATGTGAGCCTGACGATTGAAGAGGAAAAAGATGTTTATGAAGCATTCAAATAAATCAGTGCAGCACCATTTAAATTATTACGGATTTATTATTGTTTAATAACAATGTAATTACCATAACTGTTGGTGAAAGTTCACACGTTGTACAATTTTACCTACCATTAGCTTTCAGTGATGAGAGAAGACATCCCATCATGCTTTTGGCAACACTGGGGTCAGTGACCTTTGCGTGAATATCTACTTTTATGAGTGATGGAAAGTTCCTGAGGAATGATTCTGGCAAACCTTCTTCTTCCTCATGAAAACTCAGCATCATTTTCTATATGGAGGACAAAACACAATTTTATCCATTAAATTTTACTTAATAATAGGGGTATAATGATATATCATAATATTAAGTAATTGCTAAATAAAAATACACCAATGAGTATTGCTGATGTAAATGATATGAATCACGAGATTGAGCATGCTTTATCCAATAGTCAGATTATTGCATTCAAAATGTATAATTAACTCAAAAATGTACTATATA